>CM028136.1:283132500-283490000 GCA_016271365.2 Neoceratodus forsteri | reverse complement strand
GACCTCTGCCAGCTCCTTCAGTACCCTGGGGTGGATGCCATCTGGGCCTGGCGCCTTGTCCACCCTCAGTGCCTTCAAACCCTCCCGAAATCTGCCTCCATGAGTTCCCATCTGTCACCCCCCGCTTTCTTTCTCCCCTTGGTGTCACCTCCTTCTCTTTAGTAAATACTGAGCAGAAGTACTCATTTAGTGCTTCTGCCTTATCGCACCCTGCTTCCACCCAACCCCACTCCTCCCTAATCCTTACTATGTGGTCCTTACAGCTCCTTTTCTCCCTGATGTACCTAAAGAAGTCCTTCTCCCCCTTCTTAATGCCTTGTGCCAGCCCGAGTTCCGTAGATGCCTTGGCTCCCCCTACTGCCCTTGTCACCTCCTTCAATTCCGTCAAGTGCTCCTACCTGTTTTCTTGTACTTCCTAAAAGGCAGCTCTTCTCCTCCTTACCTTTTCCATGACCTTCTTACTCAACCAGCTCAGTTTCTTAGCCCTAGCCTTCTTGCTCTGGGCCTTGCAGCAGGTTTTGGTTGCCTTCACTATCCCCAGCTTTATGAGCTCCCACCTCTGGTTAGTGTCCATACTAGATTGAATTCCGGCCAAGGTACCCTTTTACCACTTCCCCCATCCTCCCAAAGTCGGCCCTCCTGAAGTCCAGCACTCTTGTGCCAGATTCCACTCCCTCCTTGCCCATATCCAGTGTGAGCCATACTGAGTGGTGGTCACTCCCTGACAGCGGTTCCTCCACTGTAGTTCTCTCACAAAGTCCCCATTTGCCAGCACAAGGTCAAGGGTATTCCCTAACCTGGTTGGTTCACTGACCATTTGCAGCAGGAAGCTGTCCGGAAGGCATCCAGCAGTACCTGCTCCCTTCTGTTCCTGGTTGTTTAGGTACTCCAGTCCACTCCTGGCATGTTGAAGTCCCCACAATCACCACTATCCTTCTGCAGGTCCTCTGATCTGTCCCGCTAGTTCCCTGTCTAACTCCTCTGTCTGAGATGGTGGCCTGTACACCACTCCCATTCTAAGAATCCTATTCTTGGAATCCTGGATTTGCATCCAAAGTGACTCTGTACTACCCTCCTCCCCTTCCTCTCTTACACACTTTAGTCCTTCCTTTACATATAGTGCCACACCCCCTCCTTTCCCAATCACCCTGTCCCTACAAAATAACCTGTACCCTGGTACAGACAGGTCCCAGTCATTGTATTGGGTGCCCCATGTTTCTGTGATGGTTGCAATGTCCACCTCTCCCTCTGCCATCAGCACCTGTAACTCTGCAGTTTTCCTCCCAAGGCTCCTAGCATTAAGGGTAACCACTTTCCACCCTTCCCCCCATCCTGCCCTCCTTTACTAGCATCACCAATAGTACTTGCCATTTGTCCTTTGTCACTGTTAAGGGGGTTAAGCTCATATGGTTTCCCAACCTGTGGTCTCTGCATGTCTCTTGCCCAACTGCCACCCCCCACTCCTAGTTTAAATTCCCAACTTCCTCTATGTACTCCTCCATCCTCTGTTTCAACATTTTCTTTCCCTCCTCACTCAAGTGTAGTCTGTCCTTGGCATAGAGACTACTGTCCTCCCAGGTCTCCTCCTCACCCCCAACAGCCCATACCCTTTAGCACAACACCAGGTTCTTAGCCATCCATTAAATTCCTCTATTCTCAGCTTTCTTGTTGTGCTTGCCTTGGGCACTGGAAGTATCTCTGAAAAAGTTACTAATTTTCCTGCCCCCTCACATAACTGTCCTAGTCCCTCAAACCACCTCTGGACTATATCTACTGTCTTGTCAGCCAGGTCATTCGTCCCAAGATGTATAATTAAATGAGGCTAGTCCCTACCCCTTCTAGCATATTTCAGAACAGATTGATATGAAGGAAAGAAAATCCAGAGAGTTAATTAAAAATCCACAATGAATTCACATCAAGTAGTATATAAGCTTAGAGATGACACGAGGGAAAAGATGAATCAAGAGATCATATTCCAACATGGGGAGGGGGAAGGGATGGGAGCTAATGAAGGGGCACTCTCTATAGGTCCACTGTGCCTGACCCAGCAGATGGATTATGAAGCCTGCCACACTTACTATCTAGTGTCCCACACTGGTGGGGGTTTAAGAGCAGGGCTCTCCCCCTCCTCTCAGCCACCCTTCAAAATGTGATGAAACCCCAAGAACACCCACTTCCCATACACAGTACAATGACCCCCCCCCATACTGATTATCTAAATATAATGGCCACACACAAAAAAAAAACAAAACAAAAAAAAGGGACAATTGGGGTTGGGCTTGTACAAAAACTGATACACTAGCAACAACACACAAAAGAGTACGCATTACACTGTATCACTAAAGTGGGACGATTATAGCTCAATTCACACCCTGGAGTGCATTACTGCTTATATATCACCCATCTGTGTGGATATGTGGGCTGGCTGCAGCAGGCCCGCTGGCGCGAGCACTGCATCACCTCCTGCGACGCAGGCGACCAACCAGGGGAGAAGGAATGAGTGTCCTTGGGACTGCTCTCCTTCTCTAAGTGGAGGGGAGAGTGTGCCGCACATCACGGACTCTCTGGGCGGAGGCTGGGGGTGGGGGTGGGAGAGATACACTGTGCCGCACAGTTATTCATGGGAGGCAGGCAGACGAGGCCATCATTGCACGCCCCACCCCCGTACAGCTGCATCCAAAATCCCAGCCCCAAGCATGAAGCCCCACTACAAGCAATAGCGCTCCACTAGGTAGGGTCCCCACTCCTGTGGCCTCACCCTGGGGTAAGTCCTGGGCATGGGGGTAAGGAACGGGTGGGGGAACCGGATCAAAAAAAAAAAAGGTGGGGCTGGCTGCAGTTATCTACATGTCCTTCTACATACAATGATCACATCTTATGGGATATTCAGTGTTCCAGCTGCCATCCCTTCAGCATTCCAGGCTTGGAACACAAACCTGGGTTGCGGCACTGTGAGCAGCAACACTGCTTGTACGTCAATGGGCTAGCCCACAAAGGCTGGTTCTGACCTGAAAAGGGGCTGACAGTGTTCCCAGTGCGTCCAGATACCTGGACATGTCTACTTTTTCCTTGACAATTACTAAACTTCCTATAGTACCTAAACTAGCCTAACATAGAACCTCAGTATTGTGATAACTGAGGGGAGTTTTGGTCCATTTTGTACCCTTCTCCTGCCTCATATCAGTGACTACAGCACAATTAGAATTCGGACAAACATCCAAGCTTAGCCTAAACTGTTACCCCTTCTCATGCTGTGTAGCCCTCTATGCCATGCCCCCTCAGGCATCTGTCTTGTCCTGTTTTAGAAGCCTTAACAGTACTAGCATTCACAACCTCAGAGTAGGCAATTCCACATACTAACCACCTTCTGTACAAAGTAATACTTTCTTGTATTCCCCTATCCTGCCCTCCTCAAATCTAAGCACATGTCCATTAGTTTAGCTTGCACTCCCTAGCTGAAACACCTGTGTATATTACAACCTTTCTATCCCCTTTAGTATTTAAAATACTGATCATATTCCCTGTACCTTCTCTAAGCAGAACAGAATATGCCCAATCTCTTCTTGTAACCCGTGTACCCTAAGCCCTAATCAGGTTGGTGGCCCTGTGCTGGACCCGCTCTATCTTCTTCAATGTCCTGTCTGTTCTGCGCTCACTAGAACAGTCTGTGGAACCCCTTGTGCAGTCCAACCAAGGTCCCTGTTCCTCTGTAAAAGCATACCAGGGTATGGTAAGAATTCCTTGTAAACAACGACCCTTTTGAGCCATCCCCTGTACTGCTAAAGTTCCTACTATTTTTATGCATACTGAGTGCTTTCCCTTGGTCACCCTGTTGCAGTGACCACTGACTTCCAAGATTTATCTACTCTAGCAGTTAAAACAAGCATCTATCAATGCCAAATGTCTGCTTGCATGGTGCTGCACTGGGTCCTGCTTGTACCTATTTTTACTATATATTTACATTAAGATTGACCAGATATGCCGGCCTGGTGGCGCTGAGGGTTGAGGCGCTGTACGCCACACCTTGCGCCATGCCGGCGACCCAGATTCGGGAGCGAGCCCGGGTTGCTGGGGGTTGGCAGGGGATAGAGCATCCGGAGGACAGCTCTCCTCTCCCTGGGAGGAACAGGGGTCCCGGATCGGTGCTCTGCTGATCTGGCGGAGGCTGGAGATACAGCAGGCACTGCGGAGGAGAGTGAGGAGTGGGGGAGTGGCAGACGTCGGATACGCCTTGATGTCAGGGTACCAGCCACTCTCCGGAGAAAAACAGGGAATAAATGCCTCTCGGCTCCATCAGAGATGGAGCACCAGGAGCTTGGCACTGATTTATGGCCGTCCACCTGGCATCCTCTCGACCAACGTTACTGCTGTGTCGGGGCATTGCGGCCTGCCCCGTACCCGCCCGGGGGGGGGTATAACCGAGGCTACATGGGCGACGGAGGATGGCCGGGTAAGGTGAGCCGTAGAAGGATGACTCCATGTACTCCCAAGGAAGAACAGAGCCGAGGGGGCGAAGGAGGCATAAATAGAATAAAAAAAAAAAAAGATTGACCAGATATGATGTAATACGTCATCTGCAATGGGGTTCTGACTATTTTTATACTGCATGTACTTAGGATAGTAGAGGCAAGATGGGATATCTCGTTTTTAATGCTGTCACAGTCCTGTTTTTATAATGTATTTTTCCAGGACAGATCATCCCCACTTCAGCGGGGTTCTGTTGTAGGGCACTGTTTTTACACAGTTTTTCAAATATTGACTGCAGATAAGGACCACTTGGCCCATCCATACAATTACCCAGGATAACCCAGCTGAGATGTAGTATCTCACTTTGAACTGGGTTCTGCTTTGACACCTTTTTTTTTTTGTACTGCATTTACAGAGGATATCACAGCTTAGATGCTGTCTTGTTTTTTGTGGGATTCTGCTATTCCCAATTTTTTGTTTTGTTTGTTTTTACACTGCATTAAACGGACACCATTAACCCTTTTTGCATCATACTATTTCAAGTTGAAAACCCACATTTTATGCTTACCTGCTCTAAAATTCAATGGCACTGCTGGGGGTTTAATCTGCCTCATTTCTTAGTAGAACTGAAATGCATGGTAATTACGTAATTATACCCAACCTTGTTTTGTTTCAAATCCTTGATCTGCTCCTATTGCTCATTTCCTGAACACTAGGAACACCCCCAAGCAGTGCAGCCACTCATGATGCAGTAGTCTCCTCTGCTCCCAATGCTTCTTAAGTGGCTAGACTGTGTTGGAGATGTTCCCATGTCCAGGAAAGATGCAGTGAGAGTTGATTAAGGAATGTAAATAGGGACTTCTAGTGACATTATCACCCGAATGGCTGAATCCTTCTAGAGTTCCTCAGCACCCACTTACCAATCCTCCTCCCAGCCACACTAAAAGAGAGAAAAACAAACAAAAATGCCATCAAGAAATGAAGGAGGACACAAGACGGAGCAGATCCAGATTTAAAACAGCGTCCCAACAATTGGATGAGAAGAGATTAGACTCACGCGAAAGGCCTAGCCGGAGCTCTTCCCTTTTGGGGAATGAGGCCCAAGAAATCGACACTGACCAGGAGTCAGAGTGTCTCAAGATAGAGATTTGAGACCCTGCTTGGGGAGCTGTGAGCCTTCAGAGCGGAGACCAAGCAAGAATTTGTAGCTCTGCACGATCATCTGAGGGAGGTGAAGACAAAAGCTGACATGGTGGAGAAGATGATTCGTCATCGAGAGAGACTCCATCCACCTTCAAACCGTGGTCGAATTCCTGGCAACCTATCAGGAGGCCATACAAAATGGGGGCGACAGACAGCCAACTTCTGGAGAGGAAGCTTTTTACAGAGCTCCAGCACAGCAATACCCATATTGCATTAAAAATCAAATTTAAGCTAAAAAAACACCATCTAAAGAACCACCTTTCATCTTCTAACAACTTGGGGAATCGGTGGATACCAAACATGCTATGGGTCAGCAGAAGAATCTGCTGATGGGGATTCAAAAACCCACTACATCGCAGCATACCCCAGAGGCTGCTAATGGAGGCCTTAGCGGGAGTTCACAGCCTACGTCTTCTTCAGCTCCTCCCTGGCAGGCGATACTGGAATCTGTCAAAGCAATGGTTGTGAAAATAGAAAAAAACACTTACAAAATTGGAGATGCATGATGCAGCGCTGAAAGAAATTCAAACTACTGTGGTGGAATCAGATAGAAGTATCACCACTCAAGCTAATGTGACGGCCTTAACTAAAGAAAATTCCGCCATGAGAAGCCGCATGGAGAATCTTGAAAATGAACTGAGGGCAGGCAACTTGCGCCTGGTTGGTGTCTCGGAGGGGATTGAGGGCACAGCCTTGTTGCCTTTCCTGAGGGACTGGATGGCAAATTCACTGGAAGTACCTGAAGACTTCGATTGGGGACAATTGTGCAGAGCATATCGAGTGAACCCACGAGTTTGTTCCTCTGCTAATGAGGGCCCTAGGACTGTGCACGTACATACATCAGGTCAGGAATTTAGAGATCTCCTGCTATCGGCGGCGAGGGCAGCCTACCCTCTCATACTACAAGACTGGGACGTTAAAATCTTTCCAGATCTTTCCTATCAGACCAGAGCATGCTGCAAACAATCTGATGCAGTTCGGCAGCAGCTCCAGTCGTTGGGCATTGTACATGCCTTTCTATTGCCAGCCAGGCTCCACATTACTTACAGAGGGAAATCATGGCAATTTGCAGTTCCCAAAGACACTGGAAGGTGGTTGGAATGTACAGAAGTTGAATCTGAGGCCCGCTCATGCTCTCAACATGATACTGTGGAGTCAGAAGAGGAGGAGACCTGAAAGATTTACCATACATCTAATCGCAAGTTCAAATTTATGTCTCTCTTGTTGTAGTTAAAAGTTATAACTGAAGTTAACTGGGGTTTGCGGATAACTCAGATCAAAAAAAAAAAGGGGGGGGAATGTTTGGCTACGGATCTACTACTTTAAAGGGCCTTTTAGTTTATATTTGGACAAGATTTGAACTTTTGGGACGTTAAACACGTTTATTATTTGGTCCAGGGGCAAAATAGAGCCTTAAATGACTTAGTTCTCAGGTTGATGTAGCCTAAAGCGTATGCCTTACAATGATATAGGTGGAACCGGTTACTACTGTTGGGACTCAGTTTCTGTAACATACAGTATAATGTTGGTAATGGTGGATTGTTGTGTTAAAATTGAGCAATTTTTTTTGGTTTTTTTTTAGCTTTCTTTATCCATCTCAGCCTTGGGCTCTCTCTGAAGGGGGCACACAGCTTACCTCCATCCCACCACGTCTGAGACTCAGTCCTGATACTCGGTCAGGGACACTCCCGCTAGTTCCAGGCATCCACACCTCACCCTCGCCACCCTACGTGAGGACATCCATGGACTGTGAGTGATCAGAGGACAGCCGGCGTACACAACTGCTGGGCGTGGGGGGTAGCTCCCGGACCCCATCGTCGCCTACCAAGGCTGGGCATTTTTCCTTTTTCCTGTTGCCCCTCGGAGCGAGGCTGCTGCACACTCCGCCCCATGCGCTCACTACATCGCCACGCTGGGCGCCCCCAATAGCCACCAGAGGCCGCTCCAGGAGCGATCTGCTCCACCCCAACCTCCCTGGAAGAGAGAGCAGTCCGATGGACGCCAATCTCTCGCCAACCCAGGCTCTGCTCTAAAACCAGGGTCGCCAGCCTGGCGCGAGGTGTGGCATCCAGCACCTCAACCCTCAGCACCACCGGGCCAGGAAAGAGTAATGTAACAGCACGTTTTTCCTTGTATGATTGTTCTATATATTGGAGTATATAGCACTGCTTGTAGTGCATTTTAAAATTCCTTTGCTTTTCCCTAAAGGACTTTACTCTTGCCATTGAAGTGGCTGGCATTTTTGGGACTACTATCCGGACAATGAGTACATTTTAAAGGATCCTTCCCCCATTTCCTTCTGTACCAGTAGGCAGGACATGGTTTACTCTTCTTACTCCCTAAATTGTAATGTGGTTATATAACCTATACATTGTATTGAGTACCTGCAAATGATTTGTATCACCTGTATTGTTATTTTAAAATGGCAATAAACAGTAAGTACGAGGAGGCCACACAAAACAAAATCACAGATCTGGAAGCTGATTCAAGGTTGGACAATATTCACATTTATGGCCTCCTGGAGGGCTCAGAAACAGGCCTGATGGAGAAATTCCTTGAGGACCTACTAAAGGATGTTTTGGAGCTACCACTGGACTTTACATTCCGAATCGAATGGGCACACAGAGCCCTTGCTCCCAAGCCTAAAGATCCCGCTGCTAGACTCCACTCGATTGTCCTTGTAGCTAGACATTTTGAGCACAAAGACAAGTTGCTGAAACTAGCGTGGTCAAAAAAACTTGCTAAATACAATACCACTTGTCTAATCTTTGACGACTATCCGGCAGAGATTGCAAAACAAACAGCTGTTTACTCCCCCATCCTGAAGATCCTCGGAGATAACAAGATTCGGTTTCAGACGCCTTATCTTTGTAGGCTGAGAGTATTCTTGGAAGAAGGTCCCAAGACATATGAGACTCCAGCAGAGATTTGACCAGAACTGAAGAGCAGGGGACAGATGAGTGAACTAGACTGTCCTAAGGAGCAAAGACCTCGGCCTGCACTTCCAGCATGGCAGATAGCGGAGAAGCATCCGCATAAGAGATCAGCATGAGCTGTGACTCCTAAGATGCTGGAGGACATTAAATCACTACTCCACAGAATGTACTTACAGACTGCATCGCAGCAGGATGTGGAGAATGAAGACAACACCTGAAGCAACGGTGAGCAAAACACCTGCATTTTCCTTGAAGAGGGAAATATTTTCCTCTTAATTAACTCCACAAGGTCCTTGCTCACAACCAAAAGGGACTGAATTTTCCTCTTTGGACATTTTTCCTGCATGCCCCCAACCCAAGTTAATCGAGCAGGTCTGGTTTAAAGAACAATCGCTCCTGGTGTCACGAGACCATATTTCAGTCGAGGCCCAGCTTGGCAGCCAAAGGGACTGAGTACCTTGACTCTTTTTTCCCTATCTGCAGTTATAGTCAGTCAAGCAGGGCAAGTCTGGGGAGTGGTCGCTCCTTATGCCCCTGGAACTTACGCTCAGCAGTGAGAACGAATGGAGGTGAGCCTGGGAACCAGTGCTCTGCCAATAATTACTTAAAGCCTAATCCCAAGCTGTTATGGCTGGGAAACCTTCTGTTTTGGGTGCTTTGCCCTATTGTTTGTTGCAGTTCACATACAGGTGCTATTTACAATTACTTGGGTTACAGCAGAAGGGAGCTCTTAGCTCCCAGGGAGAGAAACCTATTAAGTTTTAAAATCCCAAACGGGAGCAGGTGGGGAGAGGGACTGCAGGGACCAAATATTTTGCCCAAGCAGGCTACCGAATACTCAGAGGTCCACTATGGATGGGCTGTAATCATCTTTGGGGGGGGGGGGCTCCCCCCTCCCCTCCAGTTTAGACAACAATAAATGTCTCGGGATCTTATCCCCAACAAAATTGCTGAAGTGAGGTCCGGAGGCAAGTCTGTGGGTAATGAGGGCCACTGGAGTGGGATTCACAATGAGGATGACGTGCATATGCCTCATCTGGCTAGGACCTGATTTGTCCTGGGTCCGGGAGGACCAGCCTCAATATGAGGTCTCCTTTCCTCCCACCAGGGAAAATTTTCACAACATATTCCCTCGAGCAATAAGGAACACAACAGAGTGCTCCCCTGCCTTGGGGGTTGACTTGTACATTGTTTCACACTTCAGGGGGGACAGAGGTTCATAGGACCCCACCCGAGGAAAACTGGTTTATATAGATGTTTTTCCGATTGTCATTTCAAATGTCGAATGTTTGTTGTTTATTTTGAATATTGCCATAATAGCCACATATGCATCAGCTGGATTAATGTATTTCTGCAGGGTATATGACGAGTCTGGGGGAGAAGGGGGTCATGGAACCTGTAAAGAAACAGGCACCTCTTTCTTAAAAATAGATACACCTGCACGAGGGGTGGTGGGAGCTGAGACAGTGACCCTGGCCAGCAAGTCCAACAACCCACTCATTTTGGGAGATGGATGATAAACGAAGTATTAAGATTCTGTCACAAAACATCAATGGGCTGAACAACCCCATAAAGAGGTACAGGGTGCTCTCTTCCCTTAAGAAACAAAAGCCCACTATCATCCTCCCACAGGAAACCCATCTTACTAAACCAGAGCACTCCAAATCAGAGAAATTTGGGTTTGCTCAAGTGGTAGCATCTCATGGGAAAGGTAAGAGGAGAGGAACAGTGGTTCTGATCCCATGAAATGTCCACTTTCACACCACAGCTTCCTATTCGGATCCAGAGGGCAGACTAGCAGACCAGACCAGAGTTTGAATCCGACAGCTTCCACTTGCATACTGTGTGACCCTGATCAAGTCACTTAACTTCCCTGTGCTCCCAGGTCGCACCTGTAAAAAAGCTTTCAGCTTAGTGTGCTACTCCTGGTTAAACTAAAAAAAAAAAAAAAAAGTCCAATTTGTGCATAACAGAGTTAAAGCATGTCTGCTTATTAGCTGTGCTCAACAGCACCCCCAAGGTGCATTTATTTTGAAGAAACTTATGCCCTGTTATGAATTTTGGTGTTTCAACAGTGGAAAAGTTTTTATTTTAACAGAAAAAGGTTTCACTTTTCCTGTAGTTGGGCTTTTGCTAAGTAGATTAGGTTAAAGTAAATGTGTGATTTAAACACACAGTTTGGGCTTCACAGCCCGCTACTCTAGGGCAGCGATAGCACCTGTGCGTGAAAATTAAAATTTTTTTACTCACTCTATAACGTCTGGGAAGGGATCGTCATGTTGTCCGAACTGGGAGCCAGTCGATCCCTTCCCATGTCAGAGTCTGCCTGCTCCACCCCTGTATTCCGTTCTGTGACGTGGCACCAGGGAGAGCGCAGGAACGCGCCCCATACAAGTCTATGGGGCTAACTTTTAAAACGATTTTACTAAACTTTTAAACTAATGTTTGACAAAAATGAAAGCCACGACTCAACTAATAGGGTCCCTACATTTTCGTATGTGCTATCTAACACTTGAACAGGTTATTTCGTTTTTTAGTATTGAACGGCTACTTCAAATCCAGGAAGTTCTTGTTTCATCATACTTCGTTTATTTTTTTAAAGGTATGTGAAAACTCTGCCAGCTGAGCCAAGGCCATGCATCACCTTGGCACACAGTGGGAGACCGTCTCGAACAGCACGCACAACAGGGTAACAGATGTCAATTAATTATAGCCAAAGCAATGTCAATATTTACTCTGCACTCGGAGAAGCATGTTCCTTTACACGTATTAGTCACGACATCAGTAGCCAGGTAAGCTGCCACTGATGGAAACCCTAACGAGAGAGAGAGAGAGACACACACACACACACACACACACGTATACCACAGCATTAATCATTAACTGCACTGTGTTCTAGAGGCTTCTCGTTTATGCGTGAGAGCAACTTTAAAGTTCTCACATTCAGCTAGGATTGTAAACAATGCAGGATGACAAAACACATCTACTCCTAACCTAAAGCTTAAAACAACTGAGAAACTGAAATGGTAAATCTAGCCCTTCTGATTGGTTAGACTCATGTGAGGCAAGGATGTGTGTGTATTGGAATGGAGGGGGGGGTTGGTTTTGCATACTGTGCAGAAATGCCTTACCATGTTTTATAATCTTAGTAAGAAAAACGGGAGGGGGGATGAATTACCTACTGGTAATCCCTCCCTGCAGCAACCACACTCACCAGCTTAATGTGCAGGACATGGGACTACCTCACGGTTAACATATGAGCAGAACTGTAATACCTTACTGCTTAAGTACTTACACTTAGATAAAGTTTCCTAGCCAACCACGATTACCCCTTAAGTGCCTATAAATCTGTTGCCCCATGCTTTTTCAAGCCCATGTAAAAAGTAGTAAGGCCCTGGTCCCCAACAGAGAGGCAGCATATCAGACACAAGCCTGTGAACCAGCTCCTATCTTGAACACAGCCAAATGCTTATTAGGTAAAAGCAGGACCTCACTAATAAGATACTGCATCCCAGTAGGGCTACCTTGTGTAGTTAAATTGTGACGTATTTTCAAAAACCCAGAGTGGCATTCTCCCCGCTGGCCAAGCCCCAACCTCAAATTGGCTTTAAAAGCTGAACCTGCATTTTCTAAAGAGAGGTAAAAGTCTTTATGCATCACACAAGCAGAGTTCAACATTAATTTACTAGTCCAGGGTCTAGCACAAACTGCCCTGGGCTAGTGCACTTACCCCATACCTGGTTGTGCTGGCTAATATGGATAAGTGCCCCAGCTGCTGCTCTTCAGTTCTAGAAGTGATCTAATCTGTGTAAGAAGTTCAAATGGAGATCTATCCACCCAGTTGGGGCTCATACTGCTGTGAGAAGGATCCTGGGAACTCCCTTGGAGTCAAGTGGCTTCCCATCTAGTGCAGGCCTAATAAAAAGCAAACATAAATGGAGTTCCAAGCCTGTCCACAGGGTGAGGTTCTCAGCTCCTCGTGGCGACAGCATGGGCTAACAGACATCTGTGTTCCCACTGTGAGTGAACCCATGAAACAGCCTTGGAATTGGCTGTGGAAGCAGCCATGAAGCCCGACAGCTAGGGTGGAGGATAGGGGGTACATAGGGGCTCAAAACTGGAACAAAACGGGGGAATCAACTGTTTTCTTAAACTTCTTGGGCAGAATCTGTAGTTGTATTTGTCTTTACAGACGTCATGCAAAATTCCCAGTTGAATGCAAGCTTCTGTAGCAGAGACTTTTTTTTTTTTTAAATTGTACTTTATTTGTCTTCCCCACCTCTACAGGTTCTGCTTCATCAAGAGCACCTGTGGAGTTTGCCCCCGCTTCTGCCACCTTACGTGGACCTTCCCGTTCCGCCATGGAGCCATGGTTCTTCCCCCGGGCAGGGACGAGATGGGCAGCTACATCCCAAACAATTCAGGTCTCGTCAGGGTCTGGTCGGTCAGGCACGTGCGAGCCATGAGGGGTGTGCTCAGTCTTCTCAGTGCCTGGAGAGCACTTTCCCTTGTTCTGGAGGAGTGGCATGCAACCTGATGTCATGTGTCACTGCCGTCACCACCACCCCCAACCCTCTGTGTGCATCTGCGCTTACTGTGCCTCAGGCTTCCGCCAAAAGCCAGTCAAGTGCAGAGCATGGATCCTCCTCCCCAGGAGAGGAGAGCTGGCCCCCGGATGCTCATTCTTCTCCCTCCCTGCCAACCCCCAACGGCCCGGATTCGTTCAGCGCCTCAACCCTCAGAGGAGTGACATTTTAAGATAACTTGCCCTGCTTCATGGCACCAAAAAAAAAAAAGCGTATGGTCAACCCTTGTGCAACACACAAAAAAGTGAACTCTTTGACGTCTCCCATGGGCATCAGTTACACAAATGTAATCATCTGCAAAATGCATTCCGCACACTTGTACGTGAACTGCAAACAGAACATGTTCAGTTCAGAGTGTGCTTTCATTAAGTTTTTTTTTTTTATTTTATTTTTTTTAAAGCTATTACAGCTTGCTGGAGAATGCATTTTTGACCACTGATATTAGTTTACAAAAATTACCAATTTAATTTGACTGAACCTCGGACCAAACCTAAAAATTATCCCCCTCCATTCCCCTGAACTAAGTCCAAAGCAATGTATCTGGAACAACTTCAGTACAAAATGGGGTTTTAATGTGCAATAAAGTGGTGTCAAGTTTTGTGTTTTATTTTACAGAATGTGGCACAAAGAGGATTTTATTCATGAAATAGTGGTGCTTGTGGGGTTTGTGCAGAAAGTTGGTACACAACTGGTGTTTAATTTTTTCACCCCAAAATCGCCAAATACATTTTTCCGTGTTCAGCTGTCACGGAACAAGGTGGTCCCTATGTTTTGGCTGCCCCATTTCCAGAGTTTAAAATACATTTTATAGAAGATTTTCTAATCCTAATTTATAGTGTCACAGCCACTTACATGACAAACTCTAATGTCACAAATGCAGCCATTTTGAGATCAGCGGTGACATCTTTAATTTAGTGAGCAAAATACTTGTTTATGTAAACTTAAAAAATAATAGGACAAATTAACAAAAATACTCAAAACCATTCTACCTGAATATGTTCTAAACACAAAAATTCAGAATACACATAAGGAGCCAGAAGAACTGTGGGTCACCCTAGAAACAGGAAACTGGACAGCCATAAGAACTGGGGTTGTGTACAGGCCCCCAGACCAGGGGGAGGACACAGACACATTACTGTTAGAAGATATACAAAACAGAACAGCTAAAGGGGAGGTTCTGATAATGGGAGACTTCAACATGCCAGATACAGATTGGTCAATATCAGCAGGGACATCTGCCAGAACTAGACACATGGTGGATTCCCGGCAGGGGGAGGGCCTCAAACAACTGGTACAACAACCCACTAGAGACAGGGCTATCCTAGATCTAGTACTGACTAACAGGGAAAGGATCACAGTTCTCCAGGTAGAAGGTCACCTGTGGGCCAGTGACAATCACATTGCATGGTTCAATCTGGCCACTACAACTAACTCATCCCATTCCAAGCCAAAAATATGGGACTTCAGAGGAGCTGACTTTGATAAGATGGCCAACAGAGTTAAGCTAGCCCTGGCAAAAAGAAATACAGGTGAGGTGGTACAGGCAAAGTGGGCAAGCATTAAGGATGCAAGACTTGAAGCAACATCCCACTGTGTTAGAGAGAAAAGGAAGTGCAAAAGAAGAAGGAAACAACTTTGGTTCTCAAAAACAGTAGCAGAAAAGGTCAGAGCCAAAAGGCTGGCCTTCAGGAAATATAAGAGAACACAGCAGGATGAAGATAGGGAGGCATACCAAACTTCCCTAAGGGAAGCAGGGAAGGTAGTAAGGCAGGCAAAGACCCAAACCAAGGAAACACTACCACAAACAGTAAAAGAAGGTGACAAGACCTTCTATAGATACATTAGTGAAAGGAGAAAGTCCAGAGGGGGTATTGCTAAGATCAAAGGAGCCAAGGGGCCGTGTGAGGAGGAGGAGGACCATGTGAAAGCATCTATCCTAAATGGAGACTTCTGCTCAGTATTTACTGAAGAGAAGGTAGGGCAGGGCCCACAGCTCAGCACCATGGACACGGGGAAGGGAGGTGAGCACTAGTCCCTTCACAAAAGAAAGGGTCTTACAAGAACTCGATAAGCTCAGGGCAGACAAGGCAATGGAACCTGATGGCATACATCCCAGGATACTGAAGAAGCAAAGGGTGGAACTAGCAGAGCCATTATCAGAATGGTTTAGTGAGTCTCTGAGCACAGGAGAGGTCCCAGAAGACTGGAGAAGGACTCATGTGATCCTGCTCCACAAGAGTGGTAGCAGGGAGGAGGCAGGGAACTACAGACCAGTCAGTCTTACCTCAGTAGTGGGCAAGATTATGTAGGCACTCCTTAAGGAAAGGATAGTGCAACACCTGGAATCCAGAATCCATAGGAGCACAGGATCCAAGACAGCATGGGTTTACAAAAGGAAGGTCCTGTCAAACTAATCTCAGATTTCTTTGACTGGGTAACCAGAGTGGTGGTCCAAGGGGGAGCAGTCGATGTCGCCTTCCTTGACTTCAGCAAAGCTTTCGATACTGTTCCACGCTGAAGATTGATTAATAAGCTGGGCAGGCTCGGGGTGGGTCAGAAGTTTGTCAACAGGGTGGCAAACTGGTTGATGGGCAGAAAACAGAGTGGTGGTAAATGGTATACAGTCAGAAGAGATGCAAGTCACAAGTGGGGTACCTCAGGGATCAGTCCTGGGGCCAGTCCTCTTCAATATCTTCATCAGTGACACTGCAGATGGACTGAAGGGTAGGGTTTGTCACCAAGATGTGCAATACAGTAGATCCAGATGGGGTGGGCAGAATGAGAAGAGATCTGGAAAAACTAGCAAAATGGTTGGAAGAGTGGCAATTGGGGTTTAATGCAAAGTGCAGGATCATGCACATAGGGAAGAGAAACCCTGAAGCCACCTATAGGCTGGGAGAGGAATTGCTGGCAGTCACAAAGGAAGAAAGAGACTTGGGTATCATCATCATCATGACCTGAAATCATCCAAGCAGACCACTAAAGCAGTAGGCAAGGCTAGGGTGCATTAGTAGGGCTATTACAAGTCGTAAGAGGGAGGTAATAATCCCTCTTTACAAGACACTGGTTAGGCCCCATCTGGAGTACTGCGTGCAGTACTGGAGGCCACACCTTCACAAGGACATTAACCAAATTGAGGCAGTCCAGAGAAGGGCAACCAAAATGGTGCAGGGAATGCATCAGAAAACATATGAGGACAGATTAACTGAGCTCAGTATGTATACCCAAGAGCAAAGGAGGGAGAAAGAGGTGATATGATCGAAACATTCAAACACCTTACGGGCATTAACAAGGTGAAAGTCTAACATGTTTCAATATAAGAAAAATAGCAGGACAAGAGGACACAGCATGAGATTACAGGGAATCCGATTAAGGGGTAATGTGAGGAAGTTCTTTTTCACAGAAAGGGTGGTGGATGCATGGAACGGCCTACCTCAGGAAGTGGTGGATATGAATACAGTGCAGGGCTTCAAACAGGCATGGGAAAGGCATAAAGGAGCAATACAGATAATTGAGAATAGACAGGCCATTGACAGAGCAAAGGCCGATGTCACATTTATAAGGTAGAAAAAGAAATGGGCAGACTGGATGGGCCTTGTGGTCCTTATCTGCCGTCAACTTCTAGGTTTCTATGTACAGTAATTTAAAAATGAATTAAGTCACTAAATTTGAAGGAAACATTTATCATTTTAGAACAACTGCAGTGAAGAGTATTTTCTACCGATCTTGAAGTTTTGAACAAGTGTGGTATGAAGAATTTTCTATCAATACTGAACAGTTTTGACAAAGTGTGGTGGTGGAAGGTGGGGTTCTACTGATGGTAGGCAGCTTGAAACACTATCAGGAGAGTTTTGTACCAATGATAGGCAGTTTGGAACGCACGTATGTAAACAATGTTGAACAAAAGCAATGCGAAGAGTTTTTGACCGATGATGAACCTCGACCATTGTTTATACTCTTGTGTACATGTCATTACTTGGGAGCACGGTTTCCTGCAAAACATTTATGCATGCAGGTGCCCGCTATCCTTTTGCAGCACCCCATGCTTCCAGTTACCCCACGTGTAAAGAACAGTCCTGATCCACAGTACTGTTACAATATCTGGGTGACACTTCTCGGAGGAAAACAGTCAAAGAAAGGTGATCTAGAGCAATGAAGAAACATGCACAAAGAAAAAAAATGAACTAAGAAAACAAAACAGTGAGAAAAATCAAGATCTGAGAAGAGAACCATATATAACACCTGTGTGGCTTAAATTACATCGTCCTATCAAATTTTTCTAGGGGAAATACTGTCAGAGCCGAGACTGAGAACGTCACTAGCTCAATCAGACCTAGCTTCTACAGCTTGTACCACTGAAAGAGTAAGGGTAAATCTGATCATCAGGATACACTTACAGGACATGTCTTGCTTTGACCATTCTGATATTTGCAGTAACAAACAAAACAAAAAAACTTGGATACATATGGGTATTTGTGCATGCATATGTATAATTAGAAAGCTTTCCTTACCGCAACTCCTACCTAAAATACACTGCGTTTAATATCAGATTCTACACCAATGAATGCGAATAGAGAAATAAGACCACACTGATGCACTAACTGGCACTAATATAGGAAAACACTTCGCACTGTTGTAGCCTCAGGGTATTACATAAACAAAAAAATATTGATTAGCAATTTTGCACATCAAAGTGCTAATCAACTGTAAAAATGCATAGCACATGGCACAACCTGAGTAGCAAAATGAAAAATGCTATTTTAATGTGTTTTGAATGTGTAAACCTGAATAACAAAAACATACAAAATGTCTAATACTATGCAATTCAGAAAATGGTTACTAATCTCCTCTGATATGCCTAGCATTTTGCTATGCTATACCAACTGTTTAATACCCTGTAGCCTACAGCTACAAACTTCTAATGCTGCCCAAGGTCTCCAAATACCATTAGGAAAATCAATTTTATTACGCCTTAGTTTATTAAAATAAACAGACTACTGGATTAAGTTGTTCACAATATGAAACTGTATAACCAGCACTCAATAAGAAAGGAAATTAAAATCAGACCATAAAAATAAAACAATAAGCCCAACAGGATGAACTTGTCCTAATTAGTAAATGCCAGTGATAATTACTGTTCAGCTATAAAAAATGCTTGACATTTAAGCGTTTCAGTCCCATTCTCATTTATGGTAGGTGTTCCATCACTACATGCTTTTGAAACTTGCATATTAAGACGAAGTAGCCATTTTGCAGGTCTCAAACTGCCTTTGTTAGCCAAATGGGAGATTTATATATCAGTTTAAGATCGACTGAATTTGATTTTGATTTTTGTTATGCTCATGGCTGCCGAGGTGTCCTTTTATCCACTAAAAACCTTTCTGATACTCAAAAAAGAACTGTACAGATTTTAAGACAGCACAAAGTGCTGACGGAATAAGGGTAAACCTGATCATCAGTACAAGGACACACTTACAGGACGTCTTTAGCTTAAACATTCTGATGTGAAATAAAACAAGCCAAAAAAAAAAAAAACTACTCAAGAGTTGCATGTTTAATCGTCTCACTGATTGTTGTTTTTGCTTGTACCTACAATTCTCACAACCTTATTTATCCTGCCATCTGTGCACCTTATTGACTGCTCACTGATTTTTTTTTTGCATAAACTTTTCTTATTAGCACGATAATTGTTGCTCTGTTATCACTCCATTACATAAAAAATTTTCTTTTCCAAGACTTACAAATCTTTCCCAGTGACGCTAATTACACTTCTCCATTTAATTCAGGTATTTCTGCTTACAAGCAACTACACATCTGCACACACAAACACAAAATACAGAAAACAAAGGAGAGAAAAAAAAAAAAAAAACACTCCCCTCCGGCCCCCTCCCCACCCCATTTAATCATATGTTCACTTTATCTAATGCATATACTAAGCATGGTTTCTTCAGTGTAAACTATGCCTCTCCTTGTCTCCTAATCCTCCATTACACTTCTATGTCAACTAGTCCTGGAAAATAGAGTGCTCAGTAGTCCAAGACTACTCTTGCTGTCTTATAGCAGCCGGGGATTACCTTCCCTACCTCTTTACTCCTCTGACCCTTGTATGCAACTTAACACTTCCTTTTCTATAGTGTTCATAGTGCGCCAGCCAGAATGGTGCCCACATATTCATGAAGAGTTCTTCACGCCCCCTAGCTTTATGCACAAGTTATGCTTTCAAGCTTCAGAGCTTCCCATACTAGGTTCCTCCATTGCCTAAGGGTAGGTCTGTCGCTCACTGATTTTTTTACCCTGCATTTACCTTCTCTGGGTCGCACCTGGGAACAAGCTCTGGCTCAGTGTGCCTTTACCTGTTGCCAGTTTTTTTTTTTTGTATTATTTATAAGTTTCAAACTAAAAAATTACAATAGTAAATGGGTACAGAGGGATACATGAATTAAACACATCCTCAGGTCACACGCTCAGGATGAACTAAAAGTTCCCTCCCATGAGATACATCATTGGGGGAAGTACCACAATCAAAATCCATACACATACAAGTTAACACTCAGTTATACAAAGGCTTACCGCAGCACAGAGCGATACAGGAACAAAATAAAACAATAACCAATAGATAATTCCATACATTTTCAAACAGGTTAAATACCCTGCAATGTCCCCTCAAAAAAAAAAAAAAAAACATGCTACAGTAGAACTCTGTGTAACCCCCCTACAAATGGGGGTTCCCGAAAAGTTTTCCTTGAGCTTGTCTAAATGCTCACTGCCAGGCTGGCGTCCTGTGTTTTTCAGTTTAAATGTGATTGCCAGACAGCGCCAATATAGCCTCTGTGTACTGTCTCTTTAAGAGCTGCCTGGATTGCAGTCATAATTAATCTAAAAGGGAGCTCTGTTAGAAGATGTGCTTGTTTGCTGATCATTTGTTAGAGTAGTAATAATATTGCAATTTGTTCTAACCTGCCTTCTTTGCAGCATGGGCAGTTCTGTTTGTTTCCATTATCTTGGTCCTGGACTGCTGAAATGGGCCAATCAGTACATTTGGGACTCTAAAATGGAGCCTGCCTACAGGGGCTTGGTGGGGTCAAAACTTGTAGGAATTATAGTTTTTGCATTTTGGTGCCTAAAACAACCTGGAGGGGGAGCCCTTGTTGTGACTGACAGATAGATCAGCCAACCGAACCTTTTGGATCTGGGGGAAATTCCCAAGCTCTTGCAGCTAGTTTCAGTTCGGAGTTGGGAAGTGAAGAGATAACAGCTTGAATGATTCAAGCAGCAGCCCCGGCACAGATTCGAGTGGAAGAACTGTGGAAAGACCTGAGTTTTGGCCTGCATGCCTGCCTGCTGTCCCTGAGAGGGAACCTGTGCCTTTTTTGGACTGAATCTGAACTTGCAGAGCGAAGTAAGCCACTGAATTGTGACCAGGCTCCTCCCTGAAGAAAGCTGAAGATTTGCTGAATGCGATCGGCCTGTCTGGACCTCCAGCCACCTCTGAACTCCCGGATTGTGCAGAGACTCTGTAATTGCGACCGGAGAGCCTTTTGCCTGGTACAGTGGAATTTCCTTACATGTGAACGTGTTCTGTGCTTATAGTGGGTCATGATTTGGTTCCCCACTGTGGATTGTAATTGTGTTCTACTTGCTGGAAACTGCATTAGAATTTATTTACATGTAAATGTGCTGTGTGCGGCTAGTGAGTCGTGATTTGGTTCCCCACTGTGGTTTGAACTGTATTCTGCTTGCTGGAAGCTGCATCCAGCCCTATGGACTGAATCCAAAATAATCTCCATTGGGCCTGGGCCTTGCCATTACCCGCTGCACAGAGAAAGCCATCGCCGAGAGACCTGCCTGGGGATCAGCCCTCTGCTCAACACTTGAACAAGAACAACGCCTCGCTGATTCGTGTGGGCCCCGCTTCTCCGGGCACTCCAGCTCAACAACCTGCAGTCTCGATTTCGTCCTGCCTGTGTCTAGTATTGGGTACCGTGAGTAAACATCAGGGTAGCTCCCTGCAACAGCAGCTAAATCTGAAGTGTTGTCATCTGATTGTCTGGTTGCTTTTTCTTTCACGAACTGAGCCCTCCAGCTCCGGATTACAAATAGTGAGTGTTGTGCATGTTGCTTTCTTCCATCACAGGGCCCCAACCAGCTGCAGCGTTCCTGGCTAGCCCATCGTCTCCCTACCTGAGTACTCAGAGGTGTGACTGTGTGGGGACTTAAAGCGAATGCATAACTGTTTGATTAATATAGCCTTTAAGCCACTCAACCTGATTACGCCCCTTCCTTGTTCAAGTCCCCTGAATAAATCAGATCTGACTTTTTCTGCATTTAACCCGACTATGGTTCCAGTTTGTGCCAAGAGTACTGTACTGTTGCCATTTACTGTGCATAACCTTGTTTTACAGGGGTTCCTCAGGGCCGAGACAGAAGAACCAGCCCTGGTGGTAAGTGCAAACAGTGTGGGTACTTGTATGGTGCACAAGGGGTACTGTGAAAGTGATTATCGTATATTGCTGAGGCAACTAGAAGGGAAAGGGGGGGGGGTTAAAGTGACCCAGAGGGCTGTGCCCAGTTTAGTTTGACCACTACCAACCCTGACCTCCGGGTGGAGGCACCTGTTGCAGAACCTAGGCCCCTTAACCTGCTACTAGCCAAGTAGGCAGGGGTAGTAGCCAGTGGGACAGTGCCACCTAGGGGTTACATCTATAGCACTGGATATCCACGCAGATAAACCCAAAAATAAAATTGAGCAACAGTTAGATCAATGACTGTCACTAACTAGAATGGTCATAAAAATAGACAGGCTGCATTTAGTATATGATAGAGAATTACAAAATGGAATGCTCCCACCCCGACGTTTAGACAAAACAATCCTCCAACCCTCCCCCAGAAACTGAGCAGCAACATAAAAAGTGCAGTGAAAAGGACAGCAATAATGCATCAATTCAATTAATCATTATCTAAAGTCCACACTAAGAGTGAATCCTCATAGAGTACACCATAGCAGTTCATCATTGCGGGGGGGCAAGGAGAAAAGTTCAGCTGACAGAAAGCACAGTTTAGTCCATCATAATGTCTTTAGAAGGGGCAACAGGAGTTCAGCCGATCTCTCAAAGGCAGGCCTGCTGTGCACGTACTCACAGAAAAAGCCAGTCCAACAGAACCATATGAACATCAGTCCGCTCCTTCAGTTTCTCCCTCCGACAAGGATCCCTCTCCTTCAGCCACGTCTTTCTCAATCAGCGCAACCAGTTTATCGCATCTGTGGGCTTGTTGAAAAGATAAGCTCACTTGTTCCAAGGTACTTTAAGCCGCGCTGGAAACAGAAGCTGATGTGAAATTTTCTGTCGTCTGAACACAGAGCGCATCCAATCAAACGCCTTCCTCCTTTGCCTTGTCAAGAAGAAAATGTCCGGGAATACCAAGATGTCTGCATCTCCATAGCGAAGGTGTCTCTTCCTTCTGGCTATTCCCAAGACACGTTCACAGACTCCCACCCCGTTACAGATCACTAGGAAGGCCTGGGGGCCCGTAGCACCCTCAACAGATCTATGGGGGCAGGGGTAATCAGATAAGCTTTTGCAAAGGCAAATGCTGGCTCGTCTTCAGACATTCCCAGCATCTGCAGCAGAAGGTCAGTACAAAGTGTAGAGGGTCCTAACCTTCTGAGTTCTGTGGGAGCCCAATGATTCTTAGATACCACTCCCTAGTCTGGTTTTCAACATTCTCCAGATGCGTGCAGAGCAGGGAATTTTCTTTTATTAATTTAGTCGTGACTTCTGCAGATTTAAGAGCTAATCCATCAACTCACTGTAGATTCTGCTCCAGAACGTCCATTCGTTTTCAAAGGGAGTTAACCCCAGGTGATAAAGCGTCAAGCTTCTTGTCCATATCTTGGCCAGTTTTGACCAGATGGATCAGAGTGGAGTGGACCATCGCAAGAGATACCGCCTCGTTGCTGGCACCACTAGCACCCGAGGCCCAGTCAAGCTGCATAGGCCGGCCCTCTTTTGGTGAGTTGATTTGGGCTTAAAAAAAGTCTACCGAAGCGGCTAACTTTCGATTTGTCCATTGCTGCTGCTCCCAGGTCACCAGCATACAAATGGGGCAGACATATGTCAATTAAGTAGCCAAAGAAAACTATTTTATACAATTTAAAGTTCAACTTTCACAGAGCTCAGTTAAAGAGCATCTGCTCCGTTCAGTTGCCAAGCCACACCCCCTTGCCAGTTTTCAAAACAGACAAATAAACATATATATCTGAAGGAAAACAGAACAATTCCAAATAAAAGTTCTCCTAGCCAAGTCTAACACTGAGCGGTCCAAGTGTAATGGGGAGTCCTTTGCCTGGTTAAAAACTACATATTATGTAATCTACAGTGTGCTTCTAACTGCCATGAATTATATAGAACTCATTTCTCTTTACTGACTTGGCAAAAACTGACTTATCGTTCCTTACTTCTACTTTCAATGGAGTTTGCAGGTTTGCATTGAAACTTCCATATAATACACACCATTGTATATTACACCAGCAAACTGGATGGCTTCCACCAAAACTAAGTTTCTACAGCTTAAACTGCTTGACAGACAATGTGCTATGACGGGCATCTGACTCCCATCTTGGTACAATTTACCAAATTAAAGATGATGAAAGAGTACTACGCTCTGATGGAGTTAAAAATATACTTATTCCAAATACAAAAACTAAACTAGGTGAAACAGCACAGGATTTTCCCAACCCATTTGAGTATTTTTATTTTATTTATTTTATCTTTTGTTAACGAGGTAAGTGCAATGAGCCAAGGCCCTTTTTCATGCACGACCTGGGACCAGCTGCCTTGTTTGTGTATGGTTGCTCATACACAATCTTTTATAGTGTATAGGCAACCATATGTGGCACTACTTGATCCCCCCAAACAGGTCTCTTAGAAGAAAAAAAAAAAAAGGCTTACTTTGGCAGCTGTTTTGTTCTGTTCCATCATGCCACTTACTTCCTCACCATGCGGTCCGCTCAACTGCACATGCGCGACCACGTTCCATGTTGTGCTGTACCGCCCTCCGGGTCACTGTAACCCCCTTTCCCTTCTAGTTGCCTGCGCAATATTCGATAATCACTTTCACAGTACCCCTTGTGCACCATACAAGTACCCACACACACAAAAAAAAAAACTTACTAGAACCTTTACAGGAGGGGACAGGACATGAAGTCTTTAAAGCTAGGCTGAAGAAACACCTTTTCAATCAACTACAATGTGATTGTTTTTTATAAACTAAGTGTTATATAGTGTATAGTGGAATGCTATTCCGCATGGAAATCCATGCCTGGAACAGCGATGTTGTGCTGCACCAAGTAAGTCACCGGTGCAGCACAACATCGAACGTGGTCGCACATGCACAGTTGAGCAGGCCACATGGTGAGGAAGTAAGTGGCACGATGGAACAGAACAAAACAGCTGCCAAAGTAAGCTTTTTTTTCTTCTAAGAGACCTGTTTGGGGAATCAAGTAGTGCCACATATGGTTGCCTATACACTATAAAAGATTGTGTATGAGCAACCATACACATACAAGGCAGCTGTACAATCGAGGTTTCCGTGGTAACAGACCTCTTGAGCTTTGCTCTCGAGGTCTCCGGTTACCACAGAAACCTCTCCATCATACAACTGCCTTGTTGTGTATGATTGCTCATACACAATCCTCTATGTTAACGTTACTAATGTATTGTATGTTATTACTCCAACACCTTAACTGTATTTTATGGTCCCAGGTCGTGCATGAAAAAGGGCCTTGGCTCACTGCACTTACCTGGTTAACAAAAGATTAAATAAATAAAATAAAATTACTCAAATGGGCTGGGAAAATCCTGTACTATGATGGGTGGAATCAACACCGCCCCCCTCCCCTTGGTGTGTATATATTAGCATATACATCTTGTCATGTGTTTTATCACTTATTTCCAACAGTGACCAGGGCAGGGTGGTCCAGCGGTCAGAGTGCAGAAGTTTCAACCAACAGACTGAAGATTCAAATCCTGCAACAGCTGCTGGCCCACGGTGTCGCCTTCAGCAAGTCACGTGGCTTCCCTGTGCTTCAGCTCTCCCTGCTTTTACATTCCTCAGAAGCAAGACCCATCTGTAAATGAGATGTCATTTCTCCTTTGGACTGTCCTGGGAAAAATAACATGCAAAATAAAGAAAAAGCTAATCCCAAGTAACAGTGGTTCTTCTTATGGTATTCATTCAGACATGCACAATGCTCAGTTTGGCATACGCATCAGGAGCTCCTGGAGCATCAGTTGCAAGGCCACTTTCCTCTCCTCACACATGGGCAGACTTGATGGACCCTCAGTCGCCTTCTGCTGTCAAATTTATGTTTCTGCGTTCCCACAGCAACTGCCAGATCAGAGTCTGTTCACTGAAGGTCAAAGTAATGTGGTGACATCAAAAATCTTACATCCCACTGCAGTAAAAGGAGATGAGAGGGCTGTATGGCTGAATTTTATTATTAGAAACAGTTACCAGTAAGTAACTTCCTTCCAGTAGCATGGATTTATACACACCCACATGCAAGACTTACTACGAGCCGTGTCTAACAGGAAGTATGAACTTACAGCTCATCTGGGAAACAGGCTTTT
Organism: Neoceratodus forsteri; assembly: GCA_016271365.2. Classification (NCBI taxonomy): domain Eukaryota; kingdom Metazoa; phylum Chordata; order Ceratodontiformes; family Ceratodontidae; genus Neoceratodus; species Neoceratodus forsteri. The sequence continues at coordinate 283,464,179 of CM028136.1, read as the reverse complement.
CAACACTGCAACCCCAAAACTGGCACCTCCCCAAGACTGCAGGCTGACACAGTCATGAGAAGTGAATGTGTGGGTGGAAGCCCAGTTGGCTACTTTGCAGATATCAAGCAATGGGATGTCACAGTAGTGGCTTTGCCTCTAGTGGAATAGGCTTTGAGATGTACAGGCACCGGGCAAGAGGTGAAACTGTTACAACAGGAAATGGATCCATCTTTCTATGATCAATTTCACTGCTGGCCTGCCTTTGGCCAGCAGACCACAGGTGACAAAAGTCTTACTCCAGTTGGAATGGAGTGAAACGGACTGGTTGATACGGAAATCTAAAATCATTTTAAGGAAGAACAGGCATTCTGGTCTGAGGACTACCTTATTCTTATGAAAGACCACACAGTCTTGGTCAGTATAGCAAGTTCACTCAGATCCGAGGCATGTCTACAAAATACAGTTCTGCACCTAAAGGTGGAGCTAGCTAAAGGTGCAACTTAAGATGTCCTACTAGACTGGAGTCAGGGGAGGGAGAGAGAGAGAAGAGAACCTCCACCTTGGCAGCATACATCGTGCTGGTGGCCTGCTCCCTGGAGACCATGTGGCTTCCTAGCACATCCTTAGGGAGCGAGTTGCAATGATTCAAACTTTAGCCTCTCAAGAGTCTTGAATGGGAGCGTCCAGCTTGAGGGGAACGCAAATATCTTTCCATACAGACAACAGATCCAGATAGCAGGTTTTGCCTGGGCCCGTCAAGGGCAATAAAGATTGCTCAAGGCTTGTCCTTTATGATATTTAGGATCATCTATAGAGGAGATGGAAAGACATACCCGAGTCCTTCCCCCTGTAGACTCTGTGGGCTTCGCCCTAACAAGCACAGTATAGGAGGAGTTTGTGATTCTCCCCTATGCAAAGAGGACAATCCCCATTTGAACAATAATTCCTGTAGACCCTCTTAATGAAGTGAACACTCATAGGCGAGTGAGTCCCTGTGTCCAAGACTGCCTGCTAAACAGTTCTCCAATCCTACTAAATAAACAACTGATAGGTGGATACAGCTGAAGAAATCCCCCATACTTGTGGAGAGCCAACCTGCACAGCGGGTGGGGGTGGGGGGTAGCAAGTCCACCCACCTTGTTTAAATTAAGCACGACTATTGTGTTTCCTGTGTTTACCTGTAGGGAATGATTCCCTATCACATGGGCGATGGCCAATAAATACAGATTTTTATTTTACCAGGAAAAGCAGCACTGGTTGTGACAGGGTCAGGTAAGACCCTGTCCCATTTGTTATGCAGAGGGAGAGAGAGAGTTAAAAGCAAGGATCTAGTTTGGCAGCTCCTATTCTCCCACTTGTCTCTTGCCTGTCTGATTGCACAGTCAGAGCTTTCTTTTGACACCTAGAAACTAACCACTCCGATGGTCCCACAGTTTCCCCATGTTATCTCACCTCCTCTACATGCTGTTACTATTCTTTCTCCTCTTGCTTCTCTGTGGTTAAAAAAATTTGAATCTTTATGTGAAACTGTGATCCCTTGGTTTGCAAATATATATAATTATACTGTTGAAATGAGTGCAGAATGCTATTTGGGTTTATTAGAAAAGATAATCTGGAACACAAGTTTGTTGACAGACGTGTCAACAGTATACCAGCTCTGGGACAAAATGTATTTTTTTTTTGCACCCATTAGGATTAGATGTGCTCTTCAGGCTAGCCTCAGGAAGAAAATCAACAACATTTTTATCTATTTTGTGAAGAACAGAGCTGTAACTTACAAGAACAGGATGCAGAGTTTCAACTGCCCGGCAAAGTATCTTATAAAATCAGAGTAGTGTGTTTTTTCAAGGAAAGACTCAAACGGATGATTTTTTTGTTTGTTTGTACTGCCTTTACATACAGCTATCCTGCACAATTTTATTGCTATTAATAAAATGCTACTTGTGAATTTTATAACTTAAAGGTTGTTAGAGCCTGCCAATGGCCAAAACAACAATGGGCAATTTGATTGGTACTTTATCTGACGGGTAAAGTCCAGATTGCCTACAGCAGTATGGACACTGCACAGTCAGAAAACTATGACCTTGTAAAAAGAGAACTCCTTTAGAGATATGACATCTCAGGAGAGACATACAGGCAGAGATTACGGTCCCTGAAGTACCACTCAGTCGACAATCTTCAAGAAGCCTTTACCCAACTTGAAGAATTTCTCATTACATGGCTCCAACCAGAGGGCAAAACAGACCCATAGATCATCGCAATATTTGCAATGGAGCAATTTATCAAAATTCTTCCAACAGACGTGCAGCTTTGGGTAAAAACACAGACCAGAAAGTGGGGAAAAAGTCATTTCTTTGGCTGAAGATTGTCAGATGGCCAGACAGACACTAGCAGCGAAGTAACAACTAAGGAACAGTAAGACCCTCTTTTCCCCCAATGTAACTCCAGATCAGATAAGAACTCTGATGGGGTAATGAATTTGCACCCAAAGACTTTATGTGCTATAACCATAATAAGCAAGGCCATATCGTAAATAACTGCCATAAAAATAATGAGGTTAACACTGATGTAAATTTGGCCTTAGCAAATTGGGACGAGTATTTAACAGATGACAAGGTGGGAGATAAGACTGTGAAATGACTTATTGATTCAGGAAGCTGACAGACCCTGGTGCATGTTGAAGTTCTAGGAAAAGACTGCACAAAAGGACCAAGTACTGGGATCATCTGCATCCACGGGGACACACAATACTGTCCCCCCCCCCCCCAAGTGACTGACCATTAATGGGGTGTCACACTAAATGAAAGTGGGGGTAGTGCCAAAGTTACCTGTACCTGTGATTACTGGAAATGACTTTCCAGGATTAGCTAAGTTAATCACAGAGGGCGTAAAACCTGCCGTTTCAGCAACTGTGATAAGAGCACAGACAAAGAATATCTCAGATGGTGCAGACTCTTGCTTTTGGTGACTTGATTTGGACTTGTTTGAGCGAGCTCCAAAATCTAGAAGTCCAGGAAAAAAATGAAGACGCTTGAAAAAACAGTGGCAGCAAAAGGCTGATGGATTTAAGCAGTTGATATACGAAAATGCTAAAACTAAACTGATAACGGATTGTGATTTTGCTTCTGAGCAAACTAATGTTTCTCTCCAAAGAAATTTTCAGTAGCAGGGGGGTGAGACAAAAACAGGGTGAACCAATGTTTAATTTAATTTAAAATACGTAATGAACTACTGCACAGAGTTTGGGTTAATCCTCAGATGCAGGAACAGACTGAACAATTGGTCATATCAAAAAAGTATAGAACTGAGTTGTTACACATAGCAAGTGCTATGGCTCATCACTCTGGTGGGACAGCACCCTTGCCAGATTGCTGTACAGATTTTACTGACCTGGGATTCATGAGAATGTTGCTAACCTACTGTAGCTCTTGAGCTGAATGTCAGAAAGTAGCTCCAGTGACTAAAAAAAGAGACAAGGTGCCCCTACCCTTGATAGATGTGCCTTTAGAGAGAACTGCAATGGATGAGGTTGGCCCCTTAGACAAAAGTAAAAGGGTAGAAGATTCAATTTGGTAGTAGCTGTGACAATGCTACGCGATACCCAGAGGCAGTTCCCATGCATGCTGTCATAACCCCAAACGTGGCAGCAGAACTTACCACAATTTTCAGCAGTGTGGGCAATTAGCAATTATTAATGATCAGGGTAGTAATTTTGGTGCTGCATTGCGAAGGAGTTGTACCAACTACTAGGTATCACTGTCATAAGGCCCTCCCATTATCACCCTCAGACAGACTGTCTTGTTGAGCATCTTAATCAAACCCTAAAATGCATGTTATAAAGGTTCGTGAAAGGTGAAGGGGAAAGATTGGGACCAATACTCACCTTACCTGCTTTTCTAATTACAGAAAAATGCCACACGCATTAATAGGTTTTTCACCCTTTGAAATGCTGAATGATAGATAACAGAGAGCCACTAGATGTAATAAAAAAACATGAGAAGATAACCCAGCCAGAAAACATCCATTATATCGTATGTGTGTTCACCGAGACGGTAACTGGCAAAATATGTTAAGTTGCCCACAGTAATCAGGAAGAAGCCCAAAAACAGCAGAAGGTGTATTATGACCATGGGTAAAATAAAGCACTCCTGTACAGTTTTATTTTATTATTATTGATAAACAATAAAACAGTACTTGTGTATTTTATAGCTTCTCCTGGGCTGCCTATGCTTCCTGACCTATGCCTCTACAACACAGGTCACTAGGTCCAATTTTTAGCCATCCCTCTACCTATGGCCCCGAGTTTCAAGTATGCTGATGTGTACGGAGTCTCCGGAAGATACCAAAGAACATGCACTGTCTCAGACTCAAGGTGTGTTCACTAACTGACAGGAGGCATCCACTGTTTGATGTAGAGAGGATGAGGGGCTACAAAAAGCATACCTTCCTTGAGGTTGAACATATTCTGCCACCAAAAGAGGGCTACTGTCAAGATCTGGGACACAAACATTTCTGGACAGAGCGGATCACATCTCTTTGAGATATCACTGGATTGGCCTCATGCACAACATGGACAAGGAACCACTGATGTGGTCCACCCCATGAGACCCACTAGCTGTAGGAAATCTTTGCTTCACTACCTGGAAAGATCTGGTGTAGGAAACCAGGTCCTGAGTACTCAGTTGAGGGCAAGAGGGCCCTGGCTTGGACTAAATCTAGCTTTTCCCCAATAAACACGACACCTTGGGGTGGAATGAGACAGGATTTCTCCAATTTCAAGAGGAGCCCTGGCATGGCAAGGGTGTGGACTGCAAGGGTCCAGAGAGCGGGAACTTCTGAAATGAATCTCATTTTTATCAGCCAGTCATCCAAATAGGGGTATGTCTGCAAAGCTGTGCAACCACCAGTGCCAAGTATTTTGTGAACACCCTGGGGGCCAAAAGATTACCGTGTTCTACAACACTATTTTCCATGTGGTAAGTCTGATGCACCTTTCTGATAGGAATGACAAAATAAGCATCCTTGAGGTCCACGAAACATTAATAATCTCCTTCATACTGTGTGGAATGGAGAGAAAGCACATGGATTTTTTTTTACACTTATTTAAGGTCCTGAAGTCTAGAATCGTACTCCATTCTCCCAATTTCTATGTAGCTAAAAGAAATACCTTAAGAACCCCCTTTTTATGCATGGATCTATAGGGGAAAAAAACTGCTATCCTGATATAGGAATGCAGACATGATATAGTAACCCCTCACTATAAACAAACCTCGCTATAGCGAACTCTCTGCTATTGTGAAGGGTCCGTTTGGCTCCCAGTCGGCTGTTAGTTTCCGGCCCCCATCCCCGACTGCCACTCAAGAAATTCTCTACGGCTCTCACACTTAAAACAAACATGAGGCTGAGAGAAGGAGCAGAGCTGGCCGGTGTGGTCGAAACCACCAGAGACACCGCCGAGGTGAGGGAGGCATACAGTACTGTATTTGGAACTGCTACTGCTCAGATGACTCTGGCTCGGGCAGGGAATGGGTATTTATTTATGTCAGTTTATTTTAAAATTGTTCTTCTCACTGTGTGCTGACCAAGAGAGCTGAGGCACAGAGGTGCGTTCGCTGAAAAACTGGAGACACTGGCGAGGTGAGCGAGGATTGCAGGATGCAGGCTGCAAAGGGCTAGGAGTGGCTTCGGGGGGAGGACAAACTGTAAAATCAGTAGTAACGCTGCAAAGAAAGCACAAAGTTACAGCAACACAATAAAGTGATCTAAAGTGGCACAATCCATAAACAATCGCACCCCATCCACTATAAACCCGATCCTCACCTGCTAAGAAAACATTCCGACCGCAAAGCAAGTACAGCGTCCCTCACTTTAACGAACTACTTGCTATAACGAACATACATTACAGCTCTCAAGCTGTTCGTTACAGTGAGGGGTTACTATAGTAGTATCTACAGTGAAAAGAAAAAATATGCTGCTGTACATACTGTGTAATGATGTGCTCTTCCTACATGTTGCAATATGCTGCTGTACATACTGTGTAATAATGTGCTACTATATGTACTGTGTAATACAGTATGCTGCTGTACATACACTGAAATAATGTGCTCCTGTACGTAACATTTAATTTGCAGCTGTACATACTGTGTAGTAATTAATGTACTCCTGTACATACTGTGTGATCTGCTGCTGTACATACTGTGTTTTTATAATACCGTGAGAAACGTGAACCATTTTATTGGCTGAGACCATATTTACACTCCTGCTCTTCTTTAGCCTGTGCACCAGTTCCTCTACAATAGCAATGTGCACCTCACACTACAGAGATGGCATCTGAGCTGCTGTTGAGAGTGGGCACACAACAGTGACAAGCCATAAATATGAAAGCAGCCTCCAGAGCTACGGGAGCGCCTCAATGGAAAAGGCCCACCTGGAAACAGACTGGACCACAGAACGAGCCATGCAACAGCAAAGCCATCAAAACCGCCAACATTAACAGTGCCATTGTAGCTCAGTTCCCTGTAGATTTGAAAACCGCTGCCATAGCCAAGTTTCCCGACTCAATGTTTGCTGCTTCAAGTGCAGTTGCAGATCACTTCCCCGCAGATTTCAAAACGGAAGACACAGCGCAAACCAATGTAAATAAAGTTACCTTACCTTCTGGTAACAGCTCAGTTTCAGGACAGTTAATTTTTTTCATGCAGTTTCTACAGCTACTACAGCACCCTTACTGTTCAAAGGGAGTAATATAAAGGGACTACTTTTGTCTATTTTCAACAAATTCAATAGTTTTTGAAGCATTCCAAAGTGGTGTGAGTTAACTTTCATTTCAAATTAGTGGCTTACAATTTTTCTCTCCTGTTATAAGTGCGACAAGACACTTCAGGGACGTGTGATTATGGTGAATAATTGCACTTTGCTCTCAGATGTTTAAAGGCACTCGGCCCAAGCGCCTCATGCTTAACAACACCTAGCCGTAACAATTATTTCCCATGATTACACTCCAGAGCATGTTCTACTGCATACCTAATGTGCTCCTGTACATCCAGTGTAGTAATGTGCTCCTGTACACAGTGCTGGAAATTGACAAAATTCACTGGTGGAGCCCATCACATTTTTGTGTAGGATTAAACTTTCATGACAGGGATTTGAGGACACATTTCTCATTATATGTTGCATTTTAACACCTTATTTATTCAGTTTTATGTCTCTTGGTAAGTAAATGTTACAGATGAGCGGTCCTTCCTAATTTTAATTCTGGAACCGAGTCAGGCTCCTAATTTTACTCCTGGAACCCCCTTATTGCCTCTCCACCATTTATACTACTACTACTGCCTGTACAAAATAATGTAACTTGCTGTAGTACAGACTCAATCTACTATACATGCACACAAGAACTTTTTATGTTCTGTAAAATGTTTCTACACAAAAATGTTTTACAGTTGAATTCCCTGACATCCACTGTACCATCAGCCCCAGCATCAACACAAGAAGTACAATTCAAATGATGGACGGTGAAGACCACCCCAAAACTACAATGGTCAAGGAAAAGAGGTGATAGACATACTCCAGTTCAGCTGTCCCACTCGTAATTTTACAGTTAAAAACTAAAAAAACAGTTCCAAAACCTATCAAGATACCAGTTAACTCATCAGAAAGACGTCGTTTCTGCACTCTCAGTGATATTTTGTCATAGACTATCCCTGCTCTTCTGATCTCCTAAAATGGCTTAGGTCCAAAGACATGACTGTACCTGATAAAGAGGCATGATGCAGCCTGCCAAAATCGTAAAGAGGAACGCCTAGATTCAACATTGATAAATATGGCCTACTTTGCCAAGAAATGCTGAGACTATTATAAATGTCTACATACAGATGACGACACACAGCTTTATCAGAATATAAATGCCACATACTGCTGTAACATTATTCCTTGAAAATGAGTACCCTTGTGTGCTCTATCATCAGATTTGTTTGGGGGGGGTATAAAGACCAAAGATTAACACAGTATTATATTTTCCCACCCTAAATGCTTAAGAAACAACAGCTTTAGCAGAAAAGTTCTGGTAGATTAATTATTTTCACAGAGACAGCCCAACATACGTGGTGGCAAGGGTGAAACATCTGTGTACTCATTTCCAGCTTGTTTTCCTTGTAATATGTCACTGTAGGGATACTACAGGAAAGGAAAAGATGGAAGTGTACTGGAAAAGCATGGAGACACTTCTTCTGGGTCTTGGACTCTTTCTATTCCCAACTGTTTGGGGGGGCGTGATGGCAAACCAGCAGATTTATATAAGGTTGGATGAAGGTAAATCCAAATCCAAAAGGAGTGGAATCAAGGTAGACAGACATTCTTGTGTGAACAGAAAAAAAAAATTTAGGCAGGAGCTTTCTTGGTGAGGGTTTATAGACAGAAATGTAGAGACCAGGGAACTGCATACACTCACCACTTTTTTTATTTATTCTTTATGCCCTCATGTCTCTTCCCAGCTCACCCCCCAAAACTCCCCGTCACTTTCCTCTGGTCAATCCCACTGCCTTACCTGCTGCCTGCTCCCATGCAGCTCTGGTTAGGGTAAGGGCAGGGTTTTAAAGCAGCAGTACTACCTATCCAGAAAGTGATTAATTTCCATTTTCTGTAGATCTACAGAAAATACGGCGACTGCCTGTCTGCCTTTTTTTTTTTTTTTAAATCTCTTTTTTATTCTCCTGATCGTCCCGTCGTTCCACTCCTTCAGGCTCACTCATGCCACCCACCCGGCACACTGAGTCTGCCCCTAGAGTGCCCCTGGTGACTCCTACCTTCCTCCCTCCGTGAAGCACCTTGCACAGCGGGGTCTGCCTGTGGTTTCTGGACTGGATGGCTGGAGCGGCTGTCATCTAGGACCACAAAGTGATTTCCGCTTTTCTGTGCTTCCCTTCCACCCCCCCCTGAGGATGCTGGCTCGGGCAGGAACGTGCTTACACACGCCTGCCAAGTGCCTTACAGCGTCCTCCCTTCCCCGACTCCCCCCATGCAGGAGCTGCCAACGCCCCGAGAGTCGGTGCTTCCACCAGCCCCCATGGACGTGACATCGGGTGCGTTAAGCTCCCCCTGGTAACCCACCCTGAAGGAGGACAGCATCCGTTTGGACGCTCAATCCTCCTTCCCCTCACAGCCCCGACAACCCATGTCCGCACACAAACCCGGTCGCCGGCGCAGCGAGGTGCATCCAGCGCCAACCCTCAGCGCCACCGGGCCAGCTCTGTCTGCCTATCTTTTACTGCCGCTATCAACATGGCAGGAGTCAGAAATATAAACAAAAACAAAGGGCAACTAAGCAGATTACGAGGTGATAGTATAATGCCGGCAGGAAAGAGTAACAGATACATGATCAGCAGAGCACAGGGAATAAACTGATGAAAAAGTGCAGTTTTTTTTTTTCTACATGGCACTGCTGCTTTAAATAAGCTCGGAAAATTGATTAGCAGTTTTGCACAGGAAAGTCCTTATCAATTGTAAAAATTTTATTTATTTATTGAAATGTTTCACCAGGAGGGCACACTGAACAAGTTGCTCGTCTCACGGTGTGACCTGGGGGGGACCGGTTACATAGGGTTGTGGAGGATGATCAGTTACAATAGTATGTGGGTAGTATAAACAATACAACATTGTAAGATTGTGCAACAGTGGGAACACAAGGTACTGTACAATAAACAGTAGTGGAACATTGGGTAAATTACAATACATGTCCAAAATCATACAAGAGAACTTACAAACGTACAAAACAGTAATAATGCGATAGAACCATTTATAGTGCAGGAGTGTACCAGGAGCAGGCTCGAGGTAGCATTGCTGGTGACCCAGGTTCAGGGACAAGCCGTGGTGGTGGTGGGGTCAGCAGGGGATGCGCTGCTCTGTAGTGGCACCTGGCAGCTGTCGGGTGCAGCACAGATCACGGTGCTATGCTCAGTGGGGGAGGAGCTTGGCGGCACGTTGTGCCTTGCCGACACAGCACGTCCAAGCTTCTCAGGGGTACTACCTAAAGCTTGAAAAGCCCTCTGGAGCCTGGTGAGATGACGGAGGCCCCAGAGGTGTGCCCACATCCCACCGTTGACCCAGCGCACTCAGGACTCCTCACGGCCACACCACCACCAAGGTAGGTCCCTCTAATTACAACAGTGCCGCCAAGGGTGGGCAGACCCTCCCCCGGACGGTGATCCGGAGGGCTGGACCTGCCAAGGGATGCAAGGGCTCAGACAGGGAGTGAGAGGGACAGCCCCAAGGGTACTCTTGAAGGATGCCCAGGCTCTGAGGAGAGAAAAAGAATTGTGTAAAACAAAAAAAAAAAAAAAAATCGTTCCCATAGTTTTTTATCTTTTATTTTAGTAAACTCTAGGATTACAAATACCTTTGAGCAGGGACTGCTCATTTACAAAGGTTTCACGTCAAAGGAAGCAGGGTAACGACAATACAAAGGAAACAATAGTTACAAATATTACACTCAAGGTTGACTAAGCAGTGGTTTGCAGAGAGATTAAGCAATTGCCAGGATGAGTCGATTTTGAAGGGGAGCAGCAGCTGGAGAGGAGAGATGCAGAGATGAGTGAGCAGACAGAGGCCACTGTCAGTTCGTAGGGGCAGGTGGCAAGAGATAGGTGATGGTGGCTTCGGCCTAGAGTCAGCTCTTAGGGGAGTGGTGAATAAAGGGAGGAGTGTGTGTGGGGGGTGAGTAAGGAGGATTAAGGAAGCAGTAGATCCAGAGTACCACTGTCACCGGTGCAAGGTGAAGATCACAGTTTAGGAGTGGCAGTCACACTGCGTGGTTGAGGCAATGGAGTGTCAAAGTTCCTTTTTAAAGGGACCTAGAGTTGTAGCTGTAAGTGCTTCTTTGCTTAGGGTGTTGTACCACTGAGGAGCCCTGAACGAGAATGATCTCTGCCCCATAGAGGTCCGGCATCTTGGGACCTAGAACGTCTCTTGAAGAGCTCTCCATGTAGGTTTGATGTTGCTGTGAGTGATAAGGAGTTTAGCAACTCCAGGCGGCATGTGCCCAAGGATAATTTTTTTGGTGAGTAGGCAGGTCTGGTATTGAATTCTGCTCATGAGTGGAAGCCATCCAGTCTGGGCATAAAGGTCACAGGTGTGAGTTAGGTGGGAGGCACCCGTTAGGAGCCTAAACGCTTTATTGAGTGTCATAGATATCCTCTAGAGAGCAGTTTGGGAGGCAGAGCCGTAGATGGCAAGACCACAGTCAATAATGGAGATGACAGAACTACAGACAGCCAGTCTGAGGGCTTCGGGGGTCAGGCAATGCTTGTGTTTGTGGAGCAGGCCAATCCGTATAGTGGCAACTTTTGCCACATTACCTATATGCTGTGTGAACGTAAGTGAGCTGTCCAGGGTGATGCCAAGGTATTTAAACGCAGGAATATGCTCAAGTGAGGCCCCCGCTTGGTTCATAATGTTGAGGAGCAGAGGTTTGTACTTGCTCCGTTGGTTGTAGAATGTCATAACCTTAATTTTGCTAAAGTTCAGGATGAGTTTATGGGAGCGAAACCAATCTTCAACACACCTAAAGTTGCTTTGTAGGTGACTATCTAGGAGGCTAGTATCTGTAGTTAGGCTAGTTAACTGTATTAGTTAAGAAATCCACCTAGCAGTGCTGCCTGTAGTATCCCGTGTCTCACTGCCATGGCCCTGAATGCTAGCAGTCGCTCCCAGTAGTGCTTTTTGATCACAAAGCACTACTGGGAGTGACTACCGGTCGAGGGGCGCTGCAGTTAGACCGAGGATACTACGGGTAGCACTACCAGGTGGATTACTTAACTAATACAGTTAACTATAGGAGCGATTCTTTCCAGCGTTTATTTTGGGGCCACAGCAGTGAGACTGGATGGCGCTCTAAACCAATGAAGTACCTTATGTGGGCGAGTATCTGTGGGGACATGGGTGAAGAAGGGTCATGGGGCTGAGATGGGTGGCGGGAGGGTCACAGAATGCATCACACTTTTTGTGATGCAGATGTGAGAATGGATCGCCCGAGCAGCCAAATTGCATCACAAACTGCGATGCGATATCGGCTATTTAAAACCCTGAAGGGGTAGGGGGGATGCATCCCCCATTGCACTTCGTGTTGGGCAGCAGCAGGACCTGGGCCAAGTGATTTTTTCCCTGTTCCTGCCCCACGAGGCCATAGGCACGCTTAGGAGACCAATGCAACTGCTCACACAAAGCATGCTCAGTGCAGGTCTCCAGCCTACATCCTCCCCTCTCATACAGCGTCCTAGCTGCATTGCCCCCTTTAGTCACCCTTGTGGCAGTATCACAGTGGGGACAGCGACCCTCCTTCTCCAGAAGAGACTGTCTGCTGGGAAACTCAATCTTCCTCCCCACGACTGGCTCTCGAAAATTCAGACTTATTCCTGAACCTGGGTCGTTGGCGTTGCAAGCAGTAGTGCTATCGCTGCAATGACAGGATAGAACACTGACCAATGATAGTAAAATATTATATGACTGCTACCACTAAAATCTGCAATGCATCAAGATACCTGGAACACTTGAGGGACTGCAGGCAGTCACGACTCTAGCATGGACGCATACGAGTTAGCTAAATAGGATATGTTCTATAGATACTAGATCCGGTCTTGAAAAACTTATTCTGACCACAAAAAATCAGCTTTAATTTTGCTGCCTATATGGTAGTCAGGGAACCTAATAAATTTTTAAAGCTACCAAGAGTCCCTATTTTCCCATGACAGTCTCTATTTTAGGCAGCATGTCCCAGTGTCCCCACAGGTTTTGCAAAATGTCACTTTTGTCCTGGCTTTTGCTTATGTGTCCCAGTTTTGTCCCTTTTTTTTTTTAATCCATGTATGATATTTATTTCATCACCACTGTGGCACTGTTCGGGCTGGACAGCAGTTTACAACTTCAACCCTTGCGCCTGTGTTGCCCTGCAAGCATTTCAGTGGGAGCACAGTAAGGCATGTTCCTTCCTGTTAGAGTAGACTGGGTAGTAGTGCAAACAAGTGCATGTGGATGTCTGCCTGCCAGTAGCTGAGAGGGACTGCAGACAGAGAAGAGACCAGCAACAGTGAATTAAGGTACCCGAACCCGGTCAGATATAGGGAAGTGTGTGAAAATCTGGTGTGGTGGTGGGAGTCACTGAAGTGAAGTTTGCTCAGCAAATAAGGTAAGTGTAAGTGGGTTGGATGGGACTGTCAGGAGAAACAAAATGCAGCTTGAATGTCAGATCACAATTTAATGTAGGATTGCTTCTAATGAACTTCACTTACATTATGATTTGGAACTTGCTGCAGCAGAATGAGGTATTGTTTTAAAATCTGTATGTTTGCTAGTGGTGTTACTGTAGGGCAGTGTGGCCAGAGCAAGCAGCAAGATTTAATTGATTGTGTGCAGCATTGTCTGCGGTAGTTTCTGTGGAAGTGACACAGTGGTGGTGGTGGGGGGGGGGTCATGGTCAGGATGGACGTCCCAGTTTTAGGCCTCAGAAAGTTGGTAGCTTTATAAATTGTGCATAATATTTTAAAATCACTGGTGAATATATCTGGCTTTAACGTCTCTCCATGGATGAAGGTTATTAAAAAATAAATAAATAAAAAAGGGGCACAGCCTTCCTAAAAAGTGATCAGTCTCTGGCAATTCAAACAAAGCTGTTTAAATTTAGAAGCTCAAAATGGTAATAGTCTGAAATTAGAATCCCAAAGAATCACTGAGCAATGCCAAGTGTTTAGGTGGATAGCAGCAGAGGTTTTTTTTTTTTTTTAGAGACAAGCAGCAACATGGACAGACTACAGACCGGATGTTCTGAAATGCAGTTGCTTCTTTATTCCAGCTTTACTAATATACATTATAAAACGGGTAGGCTAAATCAAGGAATCTGATTGGCTAGTTACCCATGCATGAAATCTGTTCCATGCATGGGTAAAAAAAGGGACTGGCAGTAAAAAGTCCAATATCCATAAGCCATGGAAGGTTGGCATTTTTACTGTCTGCCATCTTTATATTTGCCAAGCAGGACAAAAAACAAACGTACTTGGATTATTGTAACAAAAAGCGAGTAGTGTGAAAAAAAGAAAGAAATCAATCAGCCCTTAAAATGTTCATTATGCAAATGCTGCCTTTTTCTTTTTTGTATGCACTCCATAAGGCAGCTCATCAAACGCTCGCCAATCAATCGGTAAAACTCTGGTGCCTCTCACTAATGCTTCACAGGTTAAAATGAAGGGCCCCGATAATGGTTTAAAAAAAAAAATCTACTGACTTTCAGATTTGTCCCATGGTTTCGCCAACCGATCGGGTAAACTCTGTTGCAACTTCTCTCTCTCGCTTCACAGGCTGTTTGACAGTCCCCGATGGCGATTGAAAAAAAAACAATCCCTCGGACTTGTCCTGTGGTTTTATTTGTTACAGTCCGTTACCACTTCCAAAGCCTCTGCCGATAAAGGAAGCGGATGGTTGGGTTGGGCAGCAGGAGGAAAGACAGGAACAGAGCAATGCTGATGAGTTAAAAAAAACAAAAAAAAACTTTCCACCAGCTGCCCATCGGTTCCTCATTTTACCTGTCCAGTGCAGATAATTGAAGAGCGGCATGTAGTCACGATGGCGGAACTGGGGGAAAAACAGGACGCTTGATCAAGTGAATCAGGCAAAGAAATTAAGATAGAAAAAAAAAGATAAAACTGTTTAGTAAATAACAGATCGACTAGTAAAAAAATAAAAAAATAAATAAATAAATAAATAATGTGCGCGTGGGGAGGTGAACTTTTCAGAAGTATGGATGCCACAGAAGGACAGAAATGCCTAGTGGCAAAATACAGTAGCATCATCAGGTAGCAAGGCGGAAGGACTATTTTATCTCAAATTATCACAAAGATTTCTTTTTTGGATATTTAAATATAGTTTTTAGGGTGAGAAAATATTTTTTTAAATGTAGCCCATTTATAAGCAGCCAGACACTCCAGGTGTGTGCATGGAACATATTTTACATGCGCCAGAATTTAAGGCACTCGGCCAAGGCCTCGTGCCTTATTACGCCCCTGGCCGTGCGGTAAAATATGTTCCATGCACACCCTGTCGTGTCTTATTTCTTACGTATAATCAACAAACATTCGTTCCTTAATGCGTTCAGTGACTTAGCCCTCACATATCCAGCTCCTACAGGCTTCAATCACATCACCCAGTTTCAAGAAAGGTGGAGCTGACAGTCTTCCAACTAAGTGACAAACTCTGGGCAGGTTTCAGCAAGGGCAGGTTTCTGCTTGTCTGCTGTTTAAACCTTCGGAACATTTGGAGACAGTCTAAGGTTTCATGATACAGAGATGTTCCCATTTCTGTCTCATATTAGACGAGTTCAATTTAAAAAGAAGTAGGTGGTGCTTTCTTGTAGTCTTGATTCCTTAGACAGTGCATGTTCTCAAACTTAATAGCTGGGTGGCAGCTTTACTTACTCTAAATCCCTCAAATGCAGTTCATCCATGCACTAACAAACCAAGCTGCTGTTGCCTCTTCCACTGAAATGCCCAGTGTCTTTTTAAGTACAAAATTACTACTTCATCTTTTTTTTTTTTTTAGTGGGACTCGAGTCCTTTAGCAAGCAGTACTGCAGAATCACTGGCCTGGGGTGTGGTACTATCTCCTGCTTCATCCATGGGTCATCCAGCAACAAGAGGACGACGAGAACAGTCCATGGGCTGAGTTCTGACAGCATAAATGGTAGTTGAGACAGAGCTGTAACAGAACAAATTAAAGTCCCTCAATTACTGGCCAGCCCCGTCGCTCCAGTGCACAATTACGGTTCGATCAGTTAAGAATTTGTTGTCAAACAGAAGTCCATCCATGTGGAAATTAACCCACGATCTGTATCATTAACTATAGGCAAGAAGCTGTCACCATGATTAATTGACAAAACACTGTTTAAATCACAGACAGATGCAGCTGGATGTGTGAGGGCCAAGTCACTGAGTATTTTGGCTCCTTTTTTTCTGGATCAAACTGCTAGCAAACACCAGGATTTCAGAATACTAAATGCCCTCAACCAGAAACGAAGCAACAGATTTGTTCTGTTTTGAATGCTGGTCAATGTCATTTCACAAATACGTGTGACCAGTAGCTCAACGAAAAGGTAGGCAGGGCAAATTTTATTTATATAGCACCCTATCCAGGGGCTAAGAGCGCTTCACAATAAAAATATCCCCAAGAATTAAAATCAGTTATATGCAAATAAAACTAAAGGCTTTCTCAAATAAGAATGTTTTTAATGAGGCTTTTAAGATCCTGTGCAAAATTTCTCTTTCTTCAAGTAATCTGTGCAGTTTTTGAGTTTGCGCATGTGCAGCGAACTCCTTGGGATAGTAGGCTTTGAGGGGTGTGACACTGTCTGTGCAATGCAGAGTGCTCTGCAAGGGGCACGACAGTATCGCACCAATCCTCAGCCAGGCTGGTCCTTACGCTGCTTTGCCTGCAGTAGTCTTCACTTGAAAAGAAAAAGCCGCACCAGTCAGGAGGTGACTTTTTCCTTTCACGTGCAGGTCACCACAGAGCAAACAGATGTTTGCCTCGTGACGTCTCCGCTTCACCACCCCACCAGTCCCTGCCTGGGAGGAGGAAGCACTTTTCTCACCTGCCTCCTCAACATACCGCTGTCTCTGGCTAGAAGTTTCTCCCACCCGTGCAGAGCAGGCCATGCCTAAGCTCCGTGCAGGGCTGGGAGTATCCAGTGTCCGAAGGCACTTTACCTAAGTAATCATCACGCCAGCAGACCCCCCACCTGCCGACATCAGGGTGCTTAACACCCGTGTGTGTCAGCCTGTGTCCCCCCACCCCATCTCTTTAATGTGGGCACACTGGGAGCCCACCTGTGTACCAAAAACCTGCTGTAGTGATTCAGACACTGCGATGCCCACTCCCGTGTCGGATGCGCCCCAGCATATCCTCCAACCTGGAGTGCCCAATCCCAGAGTTGGCATTGATCCCCTGTTATCCCCACCCTTAGTATTCTGGACACTGGGAAGCACCCCAGTGTGTCAAATATACTTTCCCTAAAAAAGAAAACAGACCCATAAAGTCTTTTTGTAATCATTTAACACTTTTGCGCCCCAATCCGACAGCCTCGCCTGACGGGTCCCCCCCCCAGCACAGTCACCCGGAATTACTAGGGCTTACCCTACGCCCAGCCCAGGAGCAGAGCCTGTGGGGAGTCGGTCGCCATCCTGCCACCGGCAATCTTCTTCCTCCATTTACGCCCAGGGGCTTTAGGAGTGGGTATACATGTGTGTGGAGGCACACATTAGTCCCATGGCCCCAGTAACAGCCCCTTTCCTTCCACCCCATGCCTAGCACTTGGCTCCTCCTGACCCATGCTGTCCCCAGCCTCTACCAGGTGGTAGCTATCAACCGGAGGAAGCCCTTGCACCTCCCCAGAAAGGAGAGCTTGCCTGTCGGCAGCTCCATCCAGCTCCGCCTCCCGCCCCCATGCCAACCTCAGAAGGCCCAGGCTTGTTACTGAACACAGGTCGCCGGTTTGCCGTGAGGTAAGGCGTCCAGCACTTCAGCCCTCAGCGCCACTAGGCCTGCACATTTTTATTTTTATTTTTAACCTGAAACCAAAAAAACTGCCCCTCGTCATTCCCACTGCCCCTCCTCAACCCGCACCCCCTTTACCCATACTTACCTCTGGAGATCGGAAGCAGTGATCTTCAATGGACCGGGAACTTATCTGCACTCTTCAAAAGCCGACTGCAAAACTGAAGAAATAACGGTAAGTCCTATAATGGCACTGAATGGGGTATTTTCAACTTAGATCGAAATCTTAACCATTTTTGGGAGTTTTGGTCCCACATTTTCAACATGGGGTTCTCGGGACCCCACCTCATGAACACAGTCACTGTCATTTCGTTTCTCAGTCCCGAAAGGTAATTTCGCTGTCACTGTGCCATCTCACCTTTCGGGACCAGTTAACGAAACAGTGCCACTGTTCATGAAGTGGGGTCTCAAAAAGCCCTTGTTGCAAATTTGGTGAAAAAACTCCCAAAAATGATTGTTACGAGGGTCTGCTGTGCAGTTTCTACGCACACTTGTAATGTCATCAATTTTTTATGATTTTCCCTCCAAATTTCCAACATTGCCATTTTCTCACACCCCCTTATGAACAATACAGCTGTCATATTTTGTGCCCTTCCCAAAATGTATTTTTGCACCTGTGGCGCAGAATGGCACAGTCACTGTGCGAAATAAACTTTCAGAACAGATTAACGAAATTCCAGTGGCATTGTTCATGAGGGGAGGTCCCACAAAGGCCATGTTGAAAATCTGGTGAAAACATTTAAAAAAAAAAAAAAAAAAAGACTGAATTACAAGCGAGCCTGCACAGTTGCTACACGCACTGTGAATCTCTTTGCCTCTTTTCGTATTTTCACCCAAATTTTAACATTGCCATATTTCTTTCACACCTCCCATGAACACTACAGCTGTCATTTTTCACATCCTGCCCGAAATGTGTTTTCGTACCTGTTGTGCCAAACTGCACACTCGATGTGCGAAATCACCTTTTGGGATTGAGTAACAAAATGTTACTGCCACTGTTCATAAGGTGGGGTCCCAAAAGGCCCAAGTTGAAAATTTGGAGCAGAAAAACCAACAAATGCTTGGGGCGTTAGGGTTTCCAACTGTAACGTCCACCCTTAAAATGCAAGGCAGAGGAATATACACAGAAAAATATGGGAGGCATGTACAGCAGCAATACCAACAGCGAACTCTTGGTATTGACAAACGCTTGTTCTGCTTATTGTGATTGGCTATGAATGCTTGCACAATCATTTCCACAACATTTATTCATTAAAATTTTTTTTTTTTGTACCTTGTTTTGTGTGGGGCGTCCTCTGAAGCACGCTTTTGTTTACAGCTGCTTTCAGGTGCTCTCATTTTCTACTGCCTCAGTCACTACCCCATGGGAACATGCTGTGGTCCTCCCTCTTCCCAAAGGCGGTGACTCATCCTCCCCTGGAAACAAGCGCCCTATCTCTCTCCTCCCTAACCTAGCTAAATTACAAGAACACCTTGTCCTCTCCCAGTTTACCACATTTCTAATTGACACCTCCTACTTCAACCCTTTCCAATCTGGCTTCAGGAAAAAAAAAAAAAAAATCACTCTACCACTACCTCCCTACTTCAGTTCACTGACTCTATCCTTACTGGGATGGACAATGGCCAAATTACCTCAGCCATCTTTGTCAACCTCGCCAAGGCTTTTGACACTGTTTCCCACTCCCTCCTCTGTGACTCCCTCTCAACAGCTGGCCCATCTCCTTCAGCCACTATCTGGTTCAAGGCCTACCTCACTGGTAGAACCCAACCAGTTAGGATCTCTGATGTCATTTCCCCTCCCCTCCCGATTAATACTGGAGTCCTCATGGCTCAGTGCTAGAGATCCTATTATTCTCCATCTTCCTAAACAACCTTCCATCTGTCTGCTCCTCTGTCACCGCCATACACATGTATGCCGATGATACGGTCCTGTATACATCTTGCAGCAAGACTTTGACAAGGTTCAGCTCTGGTTTGCTAACTATCAACTTTTTCTCAACGCAAAGAAGACTGTCTCCATGACCTTTGGCACAAGGCAGAGATTTTCTAGGTTTCCTTCCCTCCCCACTTTCCACACCCTTGATGGGACTTTACTTGAGGACACATTTTCCTTCAGGTACCTAGGAGTTTGGCTGGATCAACACCTCAACTTCTCCAGACATATTGACGCCATCAAAAAAAACTGTGCCCCAAGCTTGGTGCCCTGTTCAGGAACCACAGTTGTGTCCCCTCTACGATTAGATGTGAAATTGTTCAGAAGACAATCCTGCCCATCTTCAACTACCGTGCTGTAGTCTACAGTGCTGCTCCCAAGTCCTACTTGGCCAGATTGGATACCCTCTTCAGTTCCGTCTGCTGTTTTGCCCTTGATGCTCCCTCCCGCAAGCACCACTGTATCTTTATCGTGCCCTATCCTTCCCCCGTCTTACAAACAGACTCTACCACTGTGCTAAATTCACTTCCAAGCACTGGCTGGGTGAACTCCATTCCTACCTCTCACCCTCATTTATAACACCCCCCATTCCCTCTCACTCCCTTAGATCAGTCTCCTGTACTGTGGTGGTTCCTTGCGGAGCCACCCGCATCGGCCAATCCGATTACTCTCACCACCTCCCAAAAAATGTGGAATTCCCTCTCCCCTCAAATTCATCAATCATCCTCCTACTACTCCATCAGCTCTGCCCTTAAAAACTTCCTTACACCTAGCTGTTCCTGCTATAACCCTACCCAACTCCCCCCCCAAGCCCAACAAACCCTACCCCTCTCAGTACCCACACAATGACCCTGCTGCAGCTGCAGCTCCACCCCCCACCCACCTAAAAACTAGCATTCCTTCCCTTCCTCCAATTCTTTCCCTTCAGACCTTCCATTGTTCTCTTACTGTGATTTCTCTATCATCCAAAGTTATACCAAGGGCCAGTCCCTACCCTATCCTTACACCATTAACCTAACTCTTCCCTCCACTTCCTGAAGGCTTGGGATCCCGGCCTCTCTTCTCTCTCACCTTCACCCTCTCTACTGTTCTTCCGAAGCCTGTTCCCCCTTGCTGCCTACAACCTGCTTCCCTCCTATTGTACTCTACCTCTCGCTGCCATAACCTGCTCCCATCCTGTCATGCTTGACCCCCCCTGTCTTGTGCAGGCAGGGTCCTCAGCATACTGAGGGGTCAGGCCTCTGCAGAATTTTCTCCTACCTCTTCCTTCGCCTCCTTGTTCCATCCCCTTCCACCACCACCCTGCTTCTCTGCCTACCGGCAACCTACCTCTCACCTTCCCCCCCATATATGCCTATTGCTATGGCTGACCCCAATCTCTAATGCACTTGTAGTTAACGTGCACTTCCGTTATACCTTAGCCAACCTGTTTTTTTTTTTTGAACGTGAGAAAACTTTTATTAATAGTTTGAAATATTTCCAGAAAACATATGGATGTACAGTCAAATGGAGTAATCTATTACCTTTATACATTTCCTTATAATTTGCCATTTGTATTTTCCTACAGGTGTTTACTCCAGTATCATGACAAAAAGGGCCTATAACCACATTAGGCTGTCCAGTAAAACAGATGATCAACCCAGCTGTTTCCAGATTTCATCAAGTGGGAAGATCCATTTCTGCTTCACCCTTCGCCTACATCCTTCATCCATACAACCTGTTTCAAACTATCTAAGTAACAGCAGATAATGTTGGTGATTTAAATAAAACATTTGTATTTTATACTATGTTTTCATTCTTAATAAATAAAACATACAAATAACAAAGTCGATGTGATTTCATTTTCTTAACCATCTGTTTCCCCATCTCTATTTTATTTCAGTGTCTCCAGGTTACAATCTTTACACACATGTTGGTTTTGTGGTTTTCTCCACCCTCCTCCCCAATAGGCCAAAACCTCATTCAAGCCAAGAGGTATTGTTCTAGCACCGAGGTGCCCTCCAGACCTTCAATGTAACTGTAATAAGGGAGCCATTTTGTATTATGTTGTTCTGTGGTCAGTCGTAATCGGGCAGTTATGGCTTCCATCTCTTTGATTTTTGTAACATTAGCTTTCCACTTAGAAAGAGTCAATAAATCTGGTTGCAACCACTGCGTGATTACTTTTAGGGCTGCTGTTACTAATAAATACAGGTATTTTTGATTATTGGATCCAGTTCCCCTTGGTGTGAGACCCAGTATAAAATGAGCTCCACTTACTGTAACGTTAAATTGAAAGATGGCCTGGAAGGCTTAAGCAACTGACCTCCAATAACCTCTTATCTGCGGACAGTCTCAAAATATGTGGGTATATGTACCCAGTCCCCCACAACCCCTCCAACACTTATTCATTGCAGGTATTGTGTAATGAACAGAGACCACTGGGGTAATAAAGTATCGCGCCACCACTTTCCATCTAAATTCCTTCCAGCTCGGAGAATTAGTCGTTTTAGAGATTCCTAGCCAGATCGCAGACCATTCTTCCTCTGGTAGTCAAATACTCAATTCCTCCTCCCACATTTGTTCAATCTGTTGGGTCAGTAATTTATATACTTCTTCTTGCAAAGTTTTATACACATATGATATAAGCCCTTTGGAGTCTGTCATACAACTCTTTTGAAAGGTGGTTCGAATTGGAGCCGGTGAATCTGAAAAGATCGCCTGCATCCCTGTCGTCGTAGAAATATAATGGCGACACTGAAGAAACCTATAAAAGTCCTGTTTGGGAAGGCCAAATTCTCTTTGTAACTCTTGAAAGGATTTTAAGGTATTTTGTTGAAAAAAATTGAGTTAGGAAGCGTAATCCTTTACTCTGCCATTGTTTGAAACAGCTGTCCCCTGGGGCAGCTGGAAATCATGGGATGCAGTTAAGTGGAATATACCTCCAAACCGGGGTTAGAGACCCCCAGTGCTGTCGGACATCCAGCCATATTCTAAGAGTACGCCTCATCCATTTATTCTTAATTTGTTTAAGGTCTGAGTGCACTGCAATCCATGGCAGCATCCTCAGGGGTATAGTTTGGTGAGCTGTTAGTTCCACTGGACACCACCCCTTCAGTATCCTGGATTTAACATGTTAAGAATAGGTAATATCTGTGCTGCCTTGTAATAATTATAGAAATCCGGTACTCCCCTACCCCCTTTCTCCTTAGCCTCTGTAAGGAGTTCCCAGCGCTTTCTGGGTCGTCTCCCAGCCCAGATAAATTGAGAAAGCTTATGTCGCAATTCCTTCCAGTCTTTTTTTTAGGAAGGGTAGTGGTAAATTGGTGTACAAAAAGAGATACCGGGGAAGGATATTCATTTTCACTGCCTCTATCCGGTTGGTGAAGGAGAAAGGTAGCATCCACCATCTATTTATATCTGCAAAAACTGCTTTTTGCAGCGAGCCATAATTAATTTGATATTGTCGAGACATTTTAGTTGGAATTTGTATACCTAGGTATCTTACTCTCTTTAGCCCACTTGAATGGGATCAGCCCATATAATTAATTCCCTCGAAATTCCACTGCTTATTGGAAGACTCTCCAATTTAATCATATTAATTTTGAATCCAGAAATTTTACCAAATTGATTTAGCAGATCCATTAAAGGAAGAATAGAGTTCACCAGGTCCTGCATATATATCAGGGTGTCATCTGCATATAGAGAGACCTTATTCAAGGCCTCTTCTATGTGAATGCCCTGAATCTTGTCCTCAGCTCTGATTGCCTGGGCAAGGGGCTTCATTGCTAAGGCAAAGAGTAATGGCGATATGGGGCACCCTGTCTAGTACCCCGCTCTATTGGAAAAGTCGTAGAAATAGTACCGTTCACCCTTTACTCTTGCAACTGGATGTTGGTATGCCATCATAACCCATTGCAAAAAGGAACCCTCAAAGCCCATTTTTGTCAGCACCAGTTTAAGATAAGACCAGTTCAGCCTATTAAAGGCCTTTTCTGCATCTAGAAAAATAGCCATTCGAGGAATTTGGGAGAGACCTTTATGATCCAGTATATTTAACAGACGCCTAATGTTATCAGACATATGTCTGTGGGGTATGAATCCCATTTGGTCTGGGTGGATTAAGGTCTCTACGTATTTCTGCAGGCGACTGGCTAGAATTTTTGTAAGTATTTTGGAGTCCTGATTTAGCAAGTATATAGGTCTGTAAGACTCACAAAATGCTACTGGCTTGCCTGGTTTCGGAATTACAGTGATCAATGCTTCCCATCAGGAGTTTGGGGGTTTGTTTTCCTCTAACATGGCATTCAGGACCGTTACCAATTTAGGTATTAAGGTTTTTTTTAATTTTTTATAAAATTCTGCC
Source organism: Neoceratodus forsteri (assembly GCA_016271365.2). Taxonomy (NCBI): domain Eukaryota; kingdom Metazoa; phylum Chordata; order Ceratodontiformes; family Ceratodontidae; genus Neoceratodus; species Neoceratodus forsteri. The sequence goes on along the minus strand of CM028136.1, from coordinate 283,440,333 downwards.
GGTAGTCCATCTGGCCCGGGGGACTTTCCTGATGGAAGGTTATTTATTTCTGTTAAAATTTCTTTTTCCGTTATGGTGGCCGATAGTTCTTGTTGCATTGTATGGGACAGTTTAGGAAGTTTCAATGTTTTCAGGAAAGATTCCGTCTGATTTATCACCTCCTGGGGATCTCTCTTTTCTGTATATAAGCTCTGATAGTACTTTTTAAAGGCCTTGGCTGTTTCCCCTGGCTTATCTACCCGGTCATTGTTAGTGCCACCCGTCTGGAGAAAGGGGACATGTTGGGTTGCATGTTCTTTTCTCATTCTGAGTGCCAACAATTTCAACGCCCCCCACCCCCAATAATATTTTTGATTGGTGAACCGTAAAAGTCCTTCAGCTTTGTCAGTTTCCATATCATTAAGTCATTTCTTTTTTTTTTTTTTTAACTAGCTCCTTAAGAATTTTCTCTTTCCCCCTCGGTTCACTTTTGTGCTCCCTTTCTAAGGTTTTTATAATGGTTTGCAGTTCCACTAATTTTTTGTTCCTTAATTTCTTTTTGGCAGATGCCAGGCTGATCATGTGACCCCTTAGAACTGCCTTCATGGTGTCCCACCATACCCTGGGAGTGCAATCTGCCATAGGGGAGTCCACAGTTAAATATTGAATATTTTGAGTAATTTGTTGTACAAAGTTCTTATCATTTAACAATGATATGTTTAACCTCCAATTGGTTACTCTGGGTTCTCTTTCCCATGTAATCCCAATAGATATTGGGGCATGGTCTGATAAAGTTAAAGAATGGATCTGGGATGCGGTAAAGAGATGGAGATCTGTAGTGTAGGTCAAAATAAAATGTCTGTTCGCGAATACGAGTTTTGAGAAGCTGAATAAAAAGTGTAGTCTCTCATTTTTATGGTGTGCTCTCGAAATGTCCACCATCCCCCCCTCCTCCACTAAAGTCCTCAGCCTTCTGCTAGCTACCTTAGATGTGTGTTTTCCCAGAGGAGCGATCCACTGCAGACCACAAAGTGGCATTAAAATCACCCCCCAGTACCAAAAGTCCCTAAGGAAGATCCCATATCCTCTGGAAGATTTCCAGGTAGAAGTTGACCGCGCTTACATTAGGTGCGTAGATATTAACTATGTGTATTAGTTTATCCTGCACTGTGCCAGAGACTCTAATTCTACCTTGGTGTATGATGTCTACCTCTTGAACTATAAATGGGGACACTCTCTTAATTAAAATTGCCACACCCACTTTTTTTGCCTCCTTACCCGATGTAGCTTCCACTCTCCCCACCCATTGGCACCGTAGTTTCATGTGCTCTAATTCCGAGAGGTGAGTCTCTTGGAGAAGAGTCACATCACATTCCATTCTTCTTAGTTCCATCAAAATTTTGGTTATTTTAATGGATGAGTTAATTCCATTAACATTGTACGATGATAATTTTAAGTGCGTCATTAAGCCCTACTAGTTTTGAGCCTCTTATCCATCGTCCTATGTGGCGAGCGCCATCTCTCCCTCCCTCCACTTGGTTGCCATGAAATCCAAACAGTCTTACCCAGTTTGAAATCACATCGACATATCACAAAAAACAAGTAATTAAAGAATAACGTCATAAACATGTAACCATTAACCTGCAAATTGGAGCCCTTTTGGTTCCTACTACAAAACTTTTGTGAATATAACCAAAGATCTAATGTATTTGACCTCCTAGGAGATTCTAGAAGTAGTTAAAACTACCATATGAAGTCACAAATGTGACTAGTTTTAGTCCCCAGTGATGTTTAGGGGAGTTGCGGCTATAGCCAATTTAATGGGCTTTCGCCTGCAACATACAACTCCAAATGACACCCAATGCGGGAGCTAAACTGATTACACTACATTCTCCAGACCACCCTCCCTCGCCTATAGTGCTGCTGTGACATCACACATCCTTAGAAAGGGAAAGGAGAAAAAAAAAAAAAAAAGGAAGGGGGGAATCCCCCCATGCCAAATTCTAGATTCATAAGAGCTTTTCTGATTATTTAAGCCCCTCCTGGCTATAACCCTGTTTTGTCTCCCCTCCCCTTTTTTCCTTTCTCCCTCTTTTCCCCTTCTTCCCCCTCCTTTTTCCCCTTTGTTTGGCCCTCTCTCTTTTTTCCTCCCTTCCCCTTTCATTGACCAATAACTGAAGTTACATTTTATTCATTTTATTTCTCCTCTGTGGGCATATCCAAGCATCTCTATCTCCCCCTTTTGTTAGATACTTGCTTGCGCTCTGGTAGTCAGAATTAGATGTCACAGCACGTTTAAAATAACCATTCCTCATGTGAACACCCCAGTCAGAAAGAAAAAAGCTGATGAGTTTCTGTGTATAGTAAACCCCTCGTAAAATGACAGTCTATGCCCTCGTTTCAATTGCTTTGATTAGCCCCGCCCCTCCTTCCAAGGCTCATCACAAAATTACCATTCCTCAGTATGCCAGAGGGAAATTAGTCCAGTTAACACAGTACCTTAGATTTAGGGCTAGAGATTAGTCCTTTACTGATGAGGTTCAATTTTTAACCCCACTCTGTGCCTTCTCTCTCTCTTCTCTGCTCGCTGTATGAGCTTGACAATGTCCCCCATTGGTGCTGGTATAATGGAGCCCAGAAAACCTCGTTTTCTGCTGTTGCCTCGAGTTACCATATTGCATGCACCCATCCTCAGTTTCTTTTCCAATATTTCGGATTCTAGGTCAGGGATCGAAGTATGAAGCTCTTTCAGCATCGTAGTTGCCTCCACCAATGAGGAAAAAATCTTCGCTCCCGATTCTAGGTAGATTTTGATCTTGGCTGGAAAGAGCAGTCGTGCCTTGATTTCCTTCTTTTGCTTTAGTGCTTTAATAACCCCCAAACTCTGCCTGCAGGGTTGACGAGAAGTCTTGATCAAAGTAAATCCTTGCCTCTTGTACGTTGTCTCGCAGTCGCCATGCTTCGTGGAGAATCCACTCTTTGCTCTGGTAATGCAGCATGCGGACTATTAGCAAGGAGGTCTGGCAGCTGCGTCTGTCGGTTTTGGAACCAAGGATCTGTGTGCTCGATCTACCTCTAAGTTTACATCACTGGATGTGAGAGTGTAGATCTGAGCAACTGCTGGATAAAGTCTGCAGTTGTCAGGAAGCCTTCCTCTGCACCCTCGGGAATCCCGTGGATACTGAAGTTGTTGCGCCGGGAACGATTTTCCAGGTCTTCCAACTTAGCCTGGGTCTCCCGGTCTCTCTGGATTAGATATAAAAGCAGGCGATCTGTACCATCTTGCGCTTCTGATATCTCCATAATTCTTGTGTCCTACGCCAAAACCTTTTTGTCCAGGATACGCACATCTTGCCTTAAGTCTGCAAGCTCTTTATCTGTTTTATTGACTGTAGCCAGAATTTGTTTTAGCGTTTGGCTCGTACTTTCAGATGGGTCTGCTTCCTCCTGATCCCAGTCCACCGAGGATTCCAAGGGATGCCTTCTACACGGAGGTAAGAGGGTTAGGCCTTCTTGTGGCCCATTTAGGGTTGTTTGCTTCATCTTGCTTGATGAGGAGGAGTATCTCGGACCTTTAGGTTTCTGAGGCTTCCCTGCCATCTAAGGCACCGAAGGCTTTATAACCTTATTAATATTGGGGTAGTTCTGAAGAGGATTTTAAAAGATAAGGCGTGGAGGTCATGGAGCTCTCTGAATCAGCTACCCACCATTTCGGTGATGTCACCCCACTCTAGCCAACCTGTTCTGCCTGTGTTAACTCCTCACTAACTTCCCTAGATCAAACTACAACAATTTTATTCAGCCATTTTCTAGCTACACAGTTGTGTCATTTAGTGTATGCCTAAATGTTATTTTGTGTTGTTGTAGCTATCTAGTCCAAAAGCATTGGCACAGTATCCATCTAGATCAAAACTATTAGCATCTTACTATTTCATTACTCCTGTACAGTCTGCTCAAATTATTTGAATGTAATGTACTGTAAATTTATATTGTGTACAACTCTGCAACCATCCTCATGTGCCCCCCCCCCCCTCGGGAGACTAGCAACTTGTTGCTCAGTGTGCCTTTCTGGTGAAACATTTCGGTGAAACAAAGGTTGCTGAGCGGTTCCTGTGCGTGCAGTGTGATGATGTCATTGGGTGTGTAAGGGGACTGTGAAGAGACTGCCAGTATAGTGGTACTGTCTTTGTCGTTTTATAATAAATGTTTTCACAGACTAAAAATAATAACAGTTGTGTAGTAGGCATCACCCCCCCCCCCACTCTATCATTGTGCATAGCCAAATTCCAGTAAATGACAAGTTGCACTTACTTGGAATGCCCGATTCTTTAGACACCCAACTCGTTTCTGCTGTATTTCACAGCGATCATGATCTGAGGACAAGCCTCCAGTCCACATCAGAGAACAGCCTGTAGAATGGTGCTCAGACTAATTTACATATCGGGAGCATATTAGGCTGAATACCATTTTCAACTAAGGGCATACTACTGAGCTTGAAGTAATTAATTAGTTTCTAAAAACAAGCGCTGCAGCCATTGAAATTTACTGCTAAATACTGCAGCAAAGCTCTGCACATGCACACCCTCCACATGCCTCTGCATGTGTACCCGACACAGGAAGGTAGATTAGGTCTTGTAACCAGTTCATAGCTATGTTCTTGGGAGAAAGTCACTGATAAAGAATAGTAAAATCAGCAGTACACAGTAAGCCTAGGCGATATTGCCACTTTTTAGATATGTTCCTGATTTTGGATTTGTATCCTAAAAATTTGTTTTTTTGAATTCTTTTTTTGCTTCTCTAGCCGCCATCAAATATTAGCTGCAGGCAAAAATACAAAATTTTAATAGAAGTTGCGGCTTATATTCGAGGGTGGCTTCTAATCGAAGACATATGGTAAACATAATATAAACTTAGAAATCGACAGCAGGGAACTATTACAACCATTACACAATACATAGTCTATGTACTGTTACTTCAACAGCAGTGAATCAATATCTGAGGAAGGACTCAAGATTCTCTTTGAGCTAGATATTTGATGTGGAACCTTTATAAATGAGCTTCTAGCCAAGATTAAATAAATTAAAAATAATTAAAAAACAAGTTACAGCCTGTCCAGCATCCTCGGAGTTATCAGCTTTGAAAAATAAATTACATGCCACTGTTAATGCCCACGAGACGGCTGCCTGTGCTGAAAAGTGGCATGCCATGGTAGCTCAGAGCGAAGCCAAGGAAGACCTGAACACCTTTTTGCCCACACCATGCACTTTTAAGTCCACCAAGTCTTTGAAGACAGTTCCTTCTTCAGCGGGATAACAATACTTCTGGAGAGGGAGGATACCACTGTGTTGATTTTGGGGGATTGCCAGCCAGGTATCCATTTTCTCCTTGTCAAGGCACAAAAGCTACAGGGCATTGAAGAGCAGAAAAATCTCTTCTTGGCACCTTTCCAGTCATCTTTAAAGATGTCTTTCATTGCCTGGGGTACAGGAAAAGCTGGACCGGATCTCCAGCAACCTGACCAGGTAAGTGCTGACACCTCTCTGATGTTCTTCCCCAACAGTCCTAAAAGAAGTTCTGCCAGGACTTTTCAATTGAAAAAAATAAGTAAAGCGAGATCCTCCACGAAAAAAAAGCCTTCCCTTGCTGTCCTCCCCTTCTGATGATTCAGACACTCCAGCTCCCTTTCCTGTTCTGAAGGCACTAAAGACTTTGAGGAACATGTGAATGCACTTTTCTCTTTGCGTTTCTTAAGGATCTTATGTTACGTTCTGACTTCCTCATCTCAAGAGGAAGACAGGGAGGGGGCACGCTTCTTTTTGGACTCCTAAAGCCCTTAAACATGTCCGCTTGTCTCAGGACTCTTGTCCTGGGAAATCAAAGCAGGACAGGTCCATAGCAAAAGGTTCTGTTTAGCCCTGATGTGATGGCCTAGTCTAACTGGAGAAGGATTTGTGCATCAGGTGATGTACCCTGCGATGCCTGCTTCCCTTGGTCTCCAGCTTGTCCCTGTTAAAGTTGAGGTGTGGCCAATGCCACGGTACCTAGGTCTGTCTGTTCTCATCAGGATAGGCAGATGAAGCCTGCAAAGTTGGGGTAAATGCATTATTGCACACTGTGCACTAGCATCCTTTTGATGGCTCATACTCTAAAGGCAGGGTGGTTTGGGCCAGTCTCAAGCCAGCATACACCTCCTGAAGTATTTATGTGTAGAGATGCACCCATCCTTTCATTTGGAGTCCCCATCCTTTTGCAATACCCTTATGCTTCCCCTATGTTTAAGGCAGAGATCTGGCCCCCAGTACTGTTACAATCACAGCATTTGGGGGGAATCTGAGGAAAACAGTACAGGAAAGGTGACTCAGAGCTGCTAAGAAACTTGTGCGAAAAAAGGGCTGAGCAAGAAATGGCAAGAAAAAACAAATATCAGACCGTGCCTGCATTCCCTCGACATATGCCCCCTTACTTTCAAATTATTCTGCGAGAAACCCTGTATCTATAACTTTAAGGACGCCTCCTTATGTGTTGTGAGTGCCTTTTAGGCCTAGGGAGCAGTGGGGACCCCAAAAGTGAACAAAATGTGCACAGTACCTCAGCAGCTTACAGTCCTACAGCTGATGTCCCATGCTGCCAGCTTTCACACTAAAAACAGCAAAGATCAAAGGGAGCACCACCAAACTGGTTTTTTTGCAGTCTGGTTCCGGTGCAATGCTAATTAAGTGCTCAAGCAAAAAAAAAAAAAAAAAGATCGCCCTGAATGGAATTCTCTCTTTTGTCATTCAACTTTTTCCCTCCGAGCCCTGGCAGGGGTTACTCTCGATCCTGCCACTCACACTTGCTGACTCAACGATTCCCCATGGCAGGGCCAGGAGGTGGCGCGCCTTCCCCAGAGACCCAATCCAGAGGTCGGGGCCGGCCCTCGGGTGTGGCAGACCATCGTGGAGCCCTGCCAGGCTCAGTCTTTTTTCCTGTCCCTCTCCTTACCAAAGTGGTTACGTTGGAGAGAGTGCCTCCCGACACGTATTACCCTCCAGCCACCACCAGAGGGCGACAACAGGCGGGACAACGTGGCACCCTCCCCCCAAGAGAGGAGAGCAGTCCTCCAGACACTCAATCCTCTCTCCCCCTACCAGCCCGGGCTTGTTCCTGAACCCAGGCCGCCAGCATGGCGTGAGGTGTAGCGACCAACACTTCAACCTCCACTGCCACTAGGCTGGCCATGTGGAATTCTTTCTGTGTCAAATCCGCCACGTTGAGCTGCTGGGGAGCGACAAGTTGCTTACAGGGGAACAGTCTGCGCCAAGAACCCCACACTCGAGAGAGGGGCTGGTCCCAATGTGCTATTTTCCTGTAAAAAAATAAACAAAAAAAAACCCACTTTGGTTTACTTACTGTTTACTGTAGTATAGTAGATTGTATCAGACTAATTCTGCTTAGTTCTAGGCCAACATCTTTTGTTACTACAAAATCCAGAATCCCTTTCATCTGGCAACACAGCAGTAGACAACAGTGAGATTCAACAGTCTGCAGTGCATGTTAAGCTTTTATATAAGTAAGCTCTGATCTTTTGTTTGCCGATTACCATTGCCCTCTCAGGGCTATGTACAGTCACAGAAGACTGATTAGAGATTATAAAAGCTCTAACATGCGCTGCAGACTATAGAATCTCCCACTGCTGCCTACCGCCCTGATGTCGGCTGCAGGGAATTCTGGCATTTATAATAACAGAGGATGTCAGCCAAGAACTAAGCAAATTTAGTAAGACACATTCTACTATGCTACAGTAAACAGTAAGCAGGGACCCTAGTGCTCTTCGGTACTTTGTACTGATTTCTGTGGTGGGGCTCCTAAATTTCTAATTTCTGAGGTATGATCAGGGCTCCAAATAAGAGGAGTACCGACCTACTCACCTGATTTTAGGAAATACTCTTCAGAAAATGTTTTTAATGAGTACCAGTACTCACCCAGCATTTGTAAATACCCACACGCTAAAGAATAGTGCTTCGTAACATGACTGGTGATTTAAAAGGAGCAGTTCTTCCAGATTTGTAGCATTCATATGCATCCCAATTTTGTTTTACTCACTATATTTTAAAACTGGTGAGTCAATTACTCCTACCTGCCAACATTATCAGGAGCATTGTTGCCACTTGATCAGTTCTCATCTTAAAAAAAAAACGGTTTTAAAAATGTACTCCTCACTCCACTCTGTCCAGACATTTGTACACATCTGAATTTGGTTTTACTCGCCTCACTTTCAAAATGAGGAGTGCAATACTCATCCCAAAAAATCTCATCTGGAGCCCTGGGCATGATTTATTCATCTCTCTGGCAGAATGCAGTCCTGCATTGGCTAAAACATGACATCACATCTCTAACAGAGAGAAGAGGCTTCCAGATAAAGAAGACTGGGAAGGGAGCTGGGCACTATGGAAAAACCATATCTGAATGAAAATTCACTAAGAACAATTAATTCTGTGGGCATTATATATATATATATATAATATTCATTCTGCGGTACGATGCAAATTCTGCAGAAAATTCCATAGCTGCATAATTTATAGGGCCCTGACAGTAAGTAAACCAAAATATGTTTTGCACCCAAAGTGCACACTAGGACCAGCCCCACACTTGTGTGAGGGCCCTTTGTGCTGACTGTTCCCCTTTAAAGGGCTGGCCCACTCATTCATGAGCAGAAGACAGCAAGGGGCAAATGCAGGGGGAGCAGGCATGCCACTGGTGCACAGTAAAGGAATAATAATGCATGACAGGGTGTGTATCGTGCTGGGATAAACACACCTGGGCTCAAGTCTCGTCCAATGCACCAGGCGTGATGCTACTCCCAAACGACACACACCCTGGAATGCATTATTCTATTATACAATGGGTCGTTGTTTATATATATATATATATATATATATATATATATATATATATATATATATAAATAAAAATAATTTTGAAGAATGTTTTATTAGTGTGGAAAAATATTTTTGTTTCTTAAGAGAAGATGTAAATAAAAACATCTAGCTCCAAAAAATCATCTCCAGGTTCACAGTGAGGCTGAGACTAGACCTGTAATGTTGTACTGGGTTAATGCCATGGGTCCAGTCCCAAACTGACCAATCACAGTCAAAGATTCTTTCTTGCCATTGTATAATTAAGCAATAAGGCACGACAGGGTGTGGTATATCATGGGATATCGTCTCGCCTCGGGTGGTTGGGCACGAGGCCGCAGGCCGAGGGCATCCAACCATCTGAGAAGTGACGATATCCCATGATATACCACACCCTGGAGTGACATTGCTATTATGAACTGAGTTTCAAGTTTTATAAATAAAAAAAATTAAAAGAAACAGGTTTTAAAACGTTTTATGAATTAGTTTTTGGGTGGCGTAGGAGTACGTTTGGAAAAAACAGTTCTCAGACAGTAGAGAGCAAGGAGGCTGATGGCGCCGGAGCTTTTTTGAAGCCGTGATGATGTAGCTCGATATCACGGCTTCAAAGAGCTCTCGGCCAATCAGATTCCTCTATTTACGATCCTCAGTTCATAATAGCCATTTGACAATGGGGCTCTCAAGCACCAGCTGACAGTACAACTACAGTTCTCTAAGCAAGGGTTGCAGTTGGAGGTTGACCAACCGCTGGAGTGCTGCTGTGGAAAACAATCAAAACTACAACCCAATCCTGATTCCATCAGGCTGCTGTTAAGACAGAAAGAAGGCAAGTGTTTAGTAGAAAGGGGCCATTCCATCTGCCTGCTACCAAAAGTGCATTCCTGCCTCTACAGATGCCTCAGAGTATCCCAGAGATGTTTACCTGACTGATAACTGATAAGGAGAGCGAGAGAGAGAGAGAGAGAGGAAGATGACTGTAGAAGGTCAGTTAGGGACACACAGTCAAATACTTTTTAGACACTTGTTAAAACAGACTAGCAAGATGCGTTATAAACCCTGGAAAGGAAGACTTAAAATAAAAATCATATTCTCAAGTGAATCATAATAGCATTACGTTACTAGAAGTGCCTGCTGAAGTGCAGAGCTGCTCTACAAGCACTACAACATGAAACACAGGCAATATGGGGCAGTGGGTGCTTGGGTGAGACCCAGAATTGGGGTAGGGGTGGTGGTATTCAAATGACTCCTAGATCTTCAGGGGAATCTCAGTCATCCGGTTCTATTGTAGGAACTTTAGCCGTCCGACACGGGGAATCCACACACAAGATTTTCAGCAGTACAACTGGGGCTGCCCACACCGTCGGTGTCCACTAACGTCACCAACTCTATATACAGTAGGCTTGGGCGGCCCCACTCCCTCCTCAGTTACTTCCTGCTGTTGAATTGCAAGCACAGTCCCCGCAGAAGAGCCGTTGAATTGTTTTGTGCCTTTTTCAGCCTACGGATGTTTTTTCTTCTTCTGTTTTTCTTCTTCTGTTTACTAAAATCTCTTTTGGTGATTTTTCATTTATGTCGAGAGTTAATCTGTCTTCTCTTTTCTGGCACTGTCAAAAGAAGAGTGCATCTACAGATGAACACTCCTTTTTTGTCTGCTGTCTTGGGCCTTTTTTTTTTTTTTTTTTAGTTGTTTAACCAGGAGTAGCACACTTAGCTGAAAGCTTTTTTACAGGTGCTACCTGGGAGCACAGGGAAGTTAAGTGACTTCCTCAGGGTCACACAGTATGCAAGTGGAAACTGTGGGATTCAAACCCAGGTCTGGTCTCCTGGATGTCACCAGATTGCAGCTCACAGCCTTAAACCACTGCGCTATACTGCCTCCCACTGATCACAATGTCTCAAACTGTGAGCTCTGCCAGAAGTTTAACCAGACAAACCTTAGGCAATGCAAGAAGGTTCTCAAAGAATTCCTGATGGAGCAGGTGGTAACCAACTCCGGGCAGAGGTCCTCCAGGGCTCCGGTCACTCAGTTGCCCACTGGTTCTATGAGCTCCCAGGCCTCCAAGGCCCGAGACCAAGTCATTGGGGAAAAGTCACCAGACTGACCAGGATTGAGACCCCGTGGCTATCCCATTTCCCATCGGCCTCTCCTTCTTCAGGGAGCTCTTCATCGATGGCAGCTGCCTCGACAGAACAGCTGTCCAGGTCTCTATTCCTTCCAGACCCATACCAACAGCTTCACTGCCTAATTCCCAGGGCACCCGGCCGTCTACCTCAGAGTTGTCAGACCCTCCTTTGTCAATGACGGGCTCGTTGACTGCTACCGTGTCAAAGTCTGGCCCTTTCTCTCTGAGGGCTACAGGCTCATCGAGCTCTCAAGAAGGAGGGCCATTGACTTTTGTATCATCTAACTTCCCTCCATCAACAATGACTATGGATCTGAATTAAGTACTTGTCAAGTTCACTAACATACTTGTTCAACAGTTCATTGCCTTCAATAGACCATCGTCAACTCCTGTTTGTCGAACATGGGAGGCTCCCCATGGACCACAGATGACCACTCTGATGCCAGACTCTGACAAGGAGGTCGATGTCAAGGAGGGTACCATCCTGAGCTCATCCTCCCGGATGATAGAGGATGAGGAGGAAATCCTAATTTCTGACAGGTCCACTGCCTCTTCAGTCAGTGAGGACTCTGTCAAGCATACCCCAAGGTCTCCTCCTGAGGATGCTACCTTTTTTTTTTTAATGTCATGAAGCAACTGTCTGCCACTATGGGCTTCCAGACTGAGGAGGGACTTCCTGAAGATTCCTGAATCTCCCCCAAGATTATCCCTCCCTTGCTGCCAGCGCTGAAGAATGTTACCACAGCAGCCTGGCACAGACCAGACATGGTGCCAACTATGCCACGCAGGGCAGATATGCTTTATAATGGCCCCCAGAGCCTTCCTTATTTTGCTGCCCAGGCTGAAACTGACTCAGTGGTCATCAAGGCAGCACATGACATATCTAAGGTGCCTAAGCACCTTAGTTTCCTTCCCCCAGATAAGGACTCACACAGGATTGACCACTGGGGTAAAAGTTAGTCTCCTCTACTTTGGGCCTCAGGATTGTAAACTATCTGTCCCATATGATTCAATTCCAGAACACCACTGGAGAAAGGGCAAAGCTGCTGCTCAGGCCCTTCTAGATGGTTCCCAGAAGCAAGAATTGCTCCAATGTTTGCAAACTGCGGAGGATGTCAGTAAACATCTCCTCAGAACCCTGTATGACTTGGCCAACACAGTGGTCTGGACATCTACTACGGGCACATGCCTTTATAGGCCCTTATGGCTCAGGGTCTCTGGATTTGCAGCCAATGTGCAAAACAAGGTGCTTAATGCTCCTTTCAATGGCTCCAAGCTCTTCGTCCCTGATGTCTAGGATCTCATCAATGATCTGCAGGCTTCTGGCACAGCCATCAAGTCTGTGCACTCTCTCTACCACACTCAGTCCCACAGTAGAGGGCGGCCTACTTTTCGTATACAGGCCAGGCTCGGGCATCTGTACCCAGGATAAGTGCAGATCCCAGGCCTCCCTGCCCACCCCTCAAATGCTGGAGCAGCGGCAAAGCATCCAAGAAATAACAGGCCAGCCTCCTCAACTGGACCCTCCTCAGCTTGACTCCTTGCCAGACCACCTCTCGTCTGGCCCACACCCAGGAGGTGGTGGTCGGAGGTTGGTTTTCCCTCCATCTGAATCAATGGAGAACCATAACTTCAAATGCATGGATCCTGCAGATCATAGAGACAGGTCATACCCTGGAGCTCATCCTCCAACAGCCTCCAGATACCCCACCCTCCAACTAGCCCCCAGCTAATTTGTCTGTCCTCTAGGAGGAAGTACAGTCTCTTCTGCACAATCAGGCAATCGAATTGGAGCCAAGGCAGCACAGAAACCAGGGATTTTATTCCAGGTTCTTCCTGGTCCCCAAAAAGACCGGAGGTCCAAGACTCATTTTAGATCTGAAGGACCTCAGTCTCTCTGTCCAGCACAAAAAAAGTTCCAGATGGTGACTCTGCCAGGCCTGATGCTTCATCTCAAGACCGGGGGCTGGCTCTGTTCACTGGATATGCAGAACACCTACCTGCACATTTCAGTCTTCCCCTCTCACAGGAGGTTTCTCCACTTTACCTTTTAGGGTGAGCGTTACCAGTTCAAAGTGCTGTCCTTTGGCTCATCCTCTAGGCTGTGTTTTTTTACCAAATGCTTAGCAGCAGTCCCAGCAGTTCTCAGAAGAGAGGGACTGTATGTCTTTCCTTACCTGGACGATTGGCTTCTCAAGGCCCCATCCAGGGAGACATTCTTGCTGACTCTGGAGCACACTGCAGCAGCAATCGTTTAAGTTTTTACTGATACTATTTTTTGTTCTCCCTCTTAATATGAATTGGTTCCTGTGTGCTTCACTATTGTTTGTCTTTTCTTTGACCCTGTATGTATTTCCTACCAGTTATTGTTACCTTACAGTATGTCACTGCTGCTTACCCAGAAACCGGATTCCGATCGGTTTTGTTTTTACTAACCATATATGCACTTTTTTCCCTACCAATTATTGTACCTGTATACTATGTCATCACTTTTATTATATACTGTTTAACGTTGTCCTTACAGGACCTCTTTGAAAATGAGTGAGCTCAATGGAGTCTTCCTGCCAATAAACTTAACACTCTACAGCTCTCCCACTCTCTGGGCATAACGGTTAACCTGCCCAAGTCTGTACTAGTTCTGTCCCAAAGACTGTAGTACATTGGGGCGGTTCTGGATTCTGAGCAGGGGAAGGCCTTCTTGCCCCAAAACAGGGTGGAATGTCTTATGACCCAGGCTCAAGAAATTGCCCAGAGTTGGTACATTCCTGTCAGACTGTGCCTCAGGCTATTGGAGATAATGGCTGTGGCCATTCCCACCGTTCCACTGGCCAGGTTTCACATGTGCACCCTTCAGAGTGCAATGGGACAAGCATACGGACAAGTTAGACCATCAAGTCCTGGTCTCTTCCCCAGTTCGCAAGGTACTGCAGTGGTGGATGGACCCCTCAAACCTTCTCCAAGGGGTTCCCTTTCAGATCTGCTCCCCACATTAGATTATAACCATGGATGCTTCGGGGCTAGGTTGGGAAGCACACCTGGATTCCTCTCAAACCCAGGACTCCTAGTCTCAGTGGGAAGCCATCCTGTAGATCAATGTCCTGTAGATGAGAGTGGTGCTCTAGGCCTTGTAGGCTCTTCAGGAACATCTAGCTCCAGGCCAGCTGCTGGTGCAGTCGGACAACCAGAGTGTCGTCTACCACATCAACAAGCAGGACAGGAGTTACTTGGACCCCCTTTGCAAGGAGGCCATGAGAGTGTGATATTTGGCACCGGAACACAATCTGACACACACAGCAGTCCACGTGCCAGGCATCCTAAACACCCTGGCAGTCTCAGCAGGACTCAGTCCAGCATGCACGAATGGGACCTTTTCTCATCCGTAGCAGAAGATCTGTTCGACAGATGGGGTCATCCAGAGTTGGACAGTTTTGCATCCTCACTCAACGTAAAACTGCCCAGTTTTTGCTCACTAGATCCAGGGCCTGGAGTTTTCCTGTGAGAAGCGTTGTTCCTCGATTGGAGTGGGAGATGTCTGTATGCATTCCCTCCATTTCCACCAATTCAAAGGGTGCTGATCAAGCTGCAAATGGAGGGGGCCAGCATGATTCTAGTAGCTCCATTCTGGCCTCGCCAGATATGGTTCCCTCTGCTTCAGCAGCTGGCAGAGGAACCTCCAGTCCCTCTGCCACTTTACAGACATCTGCTGACCCAGGAGACCCCGGTCCATCCCAACCTCTGGTCCCACCATCTGCATGGTTAGCTCCTGAGGACATGGACATTGTCAGGTTTGAGGTCCCTAACAGAGGGGCAGACGTCCTGGTAGCCGCCCTCAAGCCTTCCATCCATGTCACTTATGCCATGAAGTAGAAACTGTTTGCCATTTGGGCTGCTAAGCATTCTCTAGACCCTTTCACCTGTCCTGTGAAGCATATCTTGGACTACCTGATTTCTTCATCTGACTCAGGCCTCCAGTATTCCTCCCTCAAGGTCTGCCCTTTGGCTATTTTTGCCTTTCATGAGCCCATTGGTGACCGCACAATTACTCAGCTGAATGTTTCCTGTACCTTCCTTAGATCCATTGTGCATCTGAAACCCCAGTCCATTCTGTCTGGGCTTGGGACTTAAATTTTGTTTTGGAAAAGTTGACCATGTCTCTCTTTTTTTTTTTTAAACTCAAGTTTGTTAAAAAAAGACTTAATACAGTGAATAAACCAAGTAGGTCAGCAATATCTCCAATATAAATACATGAAATACAGTTTCTGTAAATTGTAAGTACCATAACATACAAAAGTACGGAGCCACGGGTTTGATACAATATAAAATCAGTTGAAGGTCCACTAAACCACTGGATGCCACAAAGGGCATGGAATAGATAAACAAAATAATCACAACCCGTTTTCTACCAATCTGGCCTTTCAAACCTGGCCAGATAAATCAATTCAAACAAGAACACTTTTTATAACTAAACTGCATTGCTCAGTACCCACCTGCTAATGAATTGCATTGACTAATCAATCAAAACTGAATATCGTCAAAGGTTAAAAGGGAAAGACAAAGTAAAGATATTAGCAAGGTATACTTATCGATAGAATGTGTATTAGATAACTGATGTTATGTACAAAGGAGAGGACCCAAAAGGACTCCCTAGTTCTCTGCAGAGAACAGTGAGGTCCTTTTAGCCAGGCAGAGGGATGTGTCCCAATCTTCTATACGGTATTAAGAAAAGGCGGTTAGGGGTACCTACTGTTTTAAGGGGTATCTTCTGAGTCCCAACTGGCTCCCCATGCTATCCAGGGGTTCCAAACAGTTCTAAAAGTATCTTCCTGCAGGTGCAGCCTGGCTGTTATTGTTTCCAGATCCAGGATATTATTGATCCTATTCACCCACTCCCAAGAACTGGGGAGTCTTTTTTAAGCCAGCACACTGTAATGCATTTCAGAGTGCCTGCAGAAAGTATTATGGCCAATTTTCTCTTAGATGGAGACAGACTAACCAAGACCGGGAAGCCCAAAACCCAATTTATGAAACTATTAGGAATGTTTAAGGATAGGACCTGCTGAACTACCGTCTGCACGTCCGACCAGAATTAGGCAAACTTTGGGCACCCTCGGAAAATATGCCAGAGCATTCCCACAGCTCTGCATCCCCTCCAGCAATCTGCTGTATTATAATGCTATGTTACAGTTGGAGTCCTAAAGAAACGCACTAGGATCCTCCAATAAAACTCCCTTCAAGTGGGGGAGGATGTTGCTCGCCAACCCACTTTTAACCTACGGAGCCAATCATGTCATTGTATCAGACTTGAAAGTTCCTTTTCCCAGGCCACTTTTATTTTTTCTACGGGTTTAGATTCCGAGGACCTCAAAAGGCCATAAAGATGGGAAATGGGCTTTACTTTAGTTTCTAAGGTGGAGACCTTCTGAATGAATTCTTCCCAGAGATTGAGTGGGCAGACTAATGAGGATGCATGATCGGCCTCTTTGATAAAGTGTCGGACCTGGAAATATTTATGAAAGTCAGCGTCTTGCAGATTATATTTGGTTTTCATTTGTTGATAGGACATACAAATACCCCCCTTCAACAAACTGTGCAAAATGCGTTAAACTGTTGACTTCTCAGATACCATATCCAGAGTCCAGTCTGGGAGGGACAGAGAAAAGAAGAATGATGTCAGGTAAGTTCCCAGTCCCAGGGTCGCTGCAGAGGCCAGAAAGTGCTTGACCCACTGCAGCATCCTCAGGGTGTGTTGGGTCTAAGGGTTATAAGTCAGGGAGGAGATTGTATCTTCCGTATCTGTAAGTGCCAACAAGTGCAGAAGGAGAACCACAGTCTCCCTCCATCTCGTACCAGCCAGATGCCGCCCGCCGGGTAACCCATGCACACAACACCTGTACCTAGCACGTGTAGTAGTAACCTTTCAAATGGGGCATGGCCAAACCACCCATGTCTCTGGGGAGATGAATTTCTTGAGATGCGTGCGCAGCGCCCTCCCCAGATAAATTTATTAATACTCCTTTTGATCGAGTGCCAGTACGAAAGAGGGATGGGTATAGGCAGGTTACTAAACAGAAAGAGGAAACGGGGCAGCAGGTCCATTTTTATCGAGTCTATTCTGCCCACCGTAGATAAGAACAGTAAGGACCATCTAGCTAGATCTTGTTGCATTGTTCCCCAAAGCTTATGATAACTGGCCTCAAAAATTTTCTTACAGTCCACACTCATTTGGACACCCAAATATCAAATTTGATGATTTTTTGGCCCAGGCAAAAGGAAATGTGGAATTAAAGAGTGTGGAAACTTCTCCACTTAGCCCAAGGGCTTCCAATTTCTCATAATTAAGTTTATATCCTGACAGAGTGCCAAAATGCTCCAGAAGTGTTAAGTCAAGGGACCAGAGTTTCCAAGGGAGTTCAGAAATAAAATGGAGTTACTGGCATATAAAGCAACTTTATGTTTCCCTGCCCCCGTCATGACTCCCACCACACCTGTATCCTTGCAGACTGCCACAACTAGGGGCTCCAGACACACTACGAACAGCAGGGGGGAACAAGGGGCATCCCTGTTGGGTGCCACTGTACAATGGGAATCTGCATGAGTTAACTCCATTAACCTGGACCTGGGAATGGGGGAGGGTGTATAGACTTGATTTTTTAAAAACTGCGGGGCAAATTTCATCCTCTCCATGGTTTTTTGAAGAAACTGCCAATTAACCCTGTCGAATGCTTTTTTCGCGTCCATGGACATGGTAATTTGGAAGACCCCCTTCCCCTCCTGGGAGGAGACTAGATTCAACAATCTCCTGGTGTTATCTGAGAGATAACATCCTGCAACAAAACCCATCTGGTCCGGATGCACCACTTTCCAAACGACCCCCTGCAGGCAGTCCACCAGAATCCCCGTAAATATTTTCATATCTACATTTAATAAGGAAATTGGACAATAGGAGCTACAAGGATCTGGGTTTTTTCCTTCCTTCGGCAGAACAATCTGGCAATCAGGGCATACCTCCATGAAGGTGCCCCCATTGTATATGTAGAACAGGCAAGTAACGGTGACACCAAAGTCTCTGTGAATGACGTGTAGAGCTCCAAAAGGAGCCCATCCAGCCCAGGAGATTTCCCCATTTTCAATTGTTTTACTTCCTGAGCCGTGATTGTCCCCTCCAGTAAGAGTCTATTGTCTCCCGGACAAATGGTAACACCACCTGATGGAAGAAAATCATCCATCCTATCTTCATGTTGGTCTATCGGATCCTGGTTATATAGAGTTGTGTAAAAGGAAGCATATGCTGCTGAAATTTCTAAAGGGTCTGAGACCAAGGCTCCTCCCCATTGGTTCTTGCATCCTGAGAACTGCCCTTGATGTTATCTGTTTTCTTAGAGCCAGGGCTGGGAGTTTCCCCAGTCCTGTTCCCACCTTCAAAATATTTTTGGGCCATTCTCCTTAGTTGACCATCAACTTGATGAGCCAATAAGGACTCTAGTGCCCTTTTTCTTTTCCCCCAGCCAGAAAACCTTATCTTTCGGGTGTAAGGTTAATTTATAATGGAAGTCTGCTTCCTTAAGCCCAGCTTCGAGCCGTTGTTTGTGAAGTAGGCACTGTATGCCGAATGATAGTCCCCCTTAATGAAGCCTTCAAGGCATCCCATCTAATAGAGAGGGATGTCCCCCCGTTGGGGTTAAGTGTAACAAATTCCTGTATGGCCTCTCCTAATTCTTGTTTGAACTTTGAATCATTCAGCAGACTGACATTCATGCTCCAAGTGGAACTGCGTGGGGAGGGGCAAACAGCGAGTTGTAGCAACACTGGAGAGTGATCCAACCAAGTCATAGGTACAATTTTGCATTTCTGCAACATGTCTCTCCTTTCCTTGGGTAAGAAAAACACATATGTGCAGGAAAAACTGTTGTGCCTAGAAGAAGAATAAAATGTGTAATCATCCAGAGAGGGGTGAAACTCCCTCCAGGCATCGACCCTGTCTCCTTTTGAGCCAATCGTGACTTGCAATTTGTGCCCTCTCTTCTGGAAAGCATTGTTTTTAGTTGCAATTACTTCTGCTCGAAGAATTTCAGAGCTTCAGGCCCTTTTGGTGCAAGGAGCCTTTTTTTTTTTTTTTTTTTACACAAAGAAAGGTACTTTTACGCACAAATCCTAAGTTTTTGCCTAAGGTGGTTTTAGAGATAAAACTCAACCAGTCAATCCACCTTCCTGTTTATTTTCCTGAGCACGCCAATCAAGGGGAAACACTGCTCCATAAACTTGATGTGCGCAGAACTTTAAAATATTATCTGATTCAGACTAAGGAGTCCAGAAAGTCTAAGCAGTTTTTTTTCTTTCACCCCAGGTAGAGAGGGCGCTTCTGTTTCTAAGCAATGTTTATCCAAATGGTTGGCAAATTGCATTGTGTTCTGCTACAGCAAGTACAGCAAAGAATCGCTTGGTGCTGTCAAAGCTCATTCCACCAGCGATATGGCTACCTTTGTGGCTTGTTTTAAAGGGGTCTCAGCTATTGATATTTGCACTGCTGCCACCTGGAGTACAGTCCACACTGTTAACCAAGCATTAGTGTCTGGACACTGCTTCAAGAGCCCGTGCAGGATTTCACAGGGCTGTGCCTACAAGGACTCCTGTCTTACGTTTATGGAGTTTCAGCCTCCCAGACTGTCAGTTTCTGCACTTGTCACTGCTTGGTACTCATTCCTACAGTATAACTTGATGACAGATACCCCGAAGATAACAGTTACGTAAGAACTTACTTTAACAGTAGATCTCGAGGGGATCTCAGTCATCAAGTCCGATTTCTCTCACACTGTCCCCCTTCTTGAGGCTCCTGTTCAGGACCTGGCTATCTGCTGTATTCCATCATTTCTATTTAGAGCCAGGTCCCTCTGTCTCTCCACGGTTCCCCAGGGCATCAGCCTTGCTCCCTTCATCTCCAGAGGGAAATAACTGAGGAGAGAGAGGGGCCCACCCACGCCTATATAGGGTTGGTGACGTTGGTGGATGTTGATGGCATGGGCGGCCCCAGTTGTACTGCTGAAAATATTCAGTGTGGATTCCCTGTCTCTGACGGCAAAGGTTCCTATGGTGTAACCTGATGACTGAGATCTCCTCAAAGATCTACTGTTATGCTACGTTCTTATGTAGCTGTTCTTTTTGCTGCCTGAAAAGGAACAAAGCAAACCATTATTCTTCCTCTTCAAGCAGAGGATTCAAGAAATACCCAACCAAAATCAACAATTATCTGTTTATGTAAGTCTTGGAGATAACATGTTTATTTTCCTCTGGTACCCTCACTTTCAAAAAACTTTGTTATTGTACTGGTAGCCTTGAACCCTTCACAGTGAATAAATGCTACCAGCCTGACTCTTTTTAAGCATTATTTATTAAGAACGCCTAACTGTGATAGTCCTATATGGGCTTTTTATCTGTTTTCAGATCCAGAGCTTTCTGTGTGCTTGCATGATATCAAGAACCTGCTTCTCGAATTCCGGTGACATCAGCAAGCTTATGGCTGCTTAGTCGCAGAGCTCCAGCTCCTCACTGAAGAGGATCGCTGATCCTCACCTGCTAGAAGATGTTCTCACCAGCAAAACTGAAAAGATGCAAAACTGGTAAACCCCCAATCACACCGGCGCAGAAATTAAAAGAGCTAATCCATCTGGAAACTGTGAATTAGGGGGATGACCTAGAAGCTCCAGAGGGCCTCAACTTAATGATGCCACATGGCGAGGGGGCCCAAACCCACCTGATCTCAGCCATAATAAAGATGGCACGCAGTCTCCAAAACTGACCTTATTCTAACGGAGCTTTGCTCCAATATGAACAAAATGGATCATAAAGCTGAACAAATGGAGTTATGCCTTACTCAAGTGTTGGAGCATGCAGACAGGCACGATCGATTACTTCTCTACCTACTCATCCGGGACAGAGAGCTGACGCACCGCCTAGATGACCTAGAAGGCAGAAGCAGGAGACAGAATATTAGAATTTACGGGGTCCCAGAGGGCCTGGAGGACAAACACATTGATGTAATTTCATTCCTGCAAGATATGCTCCGGAGCTCACTTTCTCTCCTGAGGACCTTGATTTGTCAATGGACCGTTTTCATAGGTCCCCGAGTCCAAGGCCCCGCAACCCTGATGCAAGACCAAGATTCTTAATAGCCAGATTAACCTCATATAGAGCCAAGGAAGACCTCCTCCGCATGGCCCGGCGACAAGAGGCTCTGGAATACTCGGGGCACCGTATATCAGTCGATAATTATCTCACCTCAGTGATTCAGGAAGCGAGAAGAACCTTAGGCTATGGCCAATCATGAAACAGCTACGGGCCAAAAATATGAAAGTGCAGGTACTCTACCCCGCAAGGCTCAAGGTGACCACGGATCAGGGGAGCAAGGTGTTCCAAGACCTCTTGGCTGCGTTATCCTTCCTGGAGAGTGTGGGAATCAGTACCCCACCTTCAGTAAAGGAAAAGCTGGAGCATGATCTCCTATCCTCAGCGTGGGCCGTAGCCTAGAAGGGCACCTCCAGGCCGCAGACCTCTCAGAAGAACCAGAGAACGAACCTCTGTGCTGATGTATCCACTATGCTGCGAAAATATGGCGACTCCGCTACAGTGAAAGAGGGCTCCACACCTCCAGGAAGAGGCCAATGAAACCATCCAAGATACCAGTCACCTCAACTGAAAGCTCTGAGACCTCCCCGTCTTGAAAACCTCTTAACTCTGCATGATGCTGGCTTCCCTTCCAGCTGCACCCCCAACCTACCAGTCAAGCCTCGTTGCAGATCCCAAATTGCCGAGCTTTCAGCTCCTGGGACTGTTGTGCTTCAACTGAATCTCCACAAGGGCAGGGGACTGGCCACTTCCAGCCGCAGTGAGCACTGTCGAAATCCTACGTGCTGTAACTTCAGTGCAGCCGGTTTCGCTTGCCCACACTTACTGACTGCAGGCTTGGGGGGTAAGGCTTTCACGATGGGCTCCAGCTAGAGGGGATGCTCCCTTGCACCACGCCGTCCTGAGGTGGTGCTGAGGGAGTTTGGTTTTGTTGCAGCCCTTTCGTTTGGCTCTATCATTATGGGATACTTTGCCATCTCTCTCTGAATTTGGCCCGCCTGGGATTGAGCCGTCTCCGAATTCAACTGCTGTAGACCATGTGACATTCTATTACCCTGAACTGGAATTACTCTTGGGTCCTTCACCAAGCAAGTACAGGCAGTATAGCACAGTGGTTTAAAGCTCTGAGCTGCAAATCTGGAGACCTGTGTTTGAATTCCACAGCCCCCACTTGCACACTATGTGACCCGGAGCAAGTCACTGAATGTCCTTGTACTCCCAGGTCGCACCTGTAAACAAGCTTTCAGCTTAATGTGGCTCTCCTGGTAAAAAAAAATAAAACAAAACTGTTAAGGGCTGGTATTTATGGCTGCCATTGGCTATGCGTGGGGGCACTTTGGGGGGGGGATCTGAAGCTGCAGTTTGTCAGGCTGAGGATCTGCTCAACTCAGGGAGGCATCTACCATTTCAGAGGGGGGATGCTATTTACTGTTTCACCAATTATAAGATATAATGTTTGCAAGCTCTCTAGTGTGGTTTTCTCCAACTCAAGCGCATAGAGGGGTCCCGGTCCGGATTGGCCAATAGTATTATTTTCACTTAGAGGCGTAAGGTATTTTCTATGATGGGGCTCTAATGTTACTGGGGTTTTTGTGAGCATCTTAAAATTGTTCTGTTTTCAGGTACTATTGGATAAAGGCGAACAGCTTTATTTGAATTAAACTGGCTTTCGGTCGGGGTGGGTGGGCACAAATGTCAACTTACTGTATGCTTGCTGACGGAAAAAAGGTAGGCCTTACCCGGGACTTGTACCGGGGGCCAAAGGGACTGCTTACTGCAACTTTGAGCACCCTTATCCTCTACGCGGAAGCGATTACCTCTTGGCTGGGATCTACCTCCCAGCCATTCTTTGGAAGTCAAGACAATCTATTGTTGCGAAATGGCCTCAGGACACTCAAACCCTGAGGCTTTTTGCAGTTCACTTGCCCCTGGTCTTTACCACAAGTTGGCGGGGCCACAGAGTTCTCGCCTCATTTTGAGCGTTTCTAGTTTTCTATCTGTTTATTCTATGTTATTTGTGTATATTTCAAATGGTTACATGGTTTTCTTAAAAGGGCCTGGGTTGCTAGCCATGGTACGGGCGCATTTCCTTTGGTCAGTTGGTTCAAACTTTATTTAAATGGCTAAGCAATATACTCAGGTTCTCTCATATAACAGTAATAGGTGTTCCAGTCCTATCAAAAGAAAGCAGATACAGAAGTATTGAACAACACAAAAATGTGAAATAAACTTCCTGCAGGGGACACTTATCCCCCACAGAAGCCCAGAAGTTGAAGTCTAAAGCTTTTCCACATTTGTATCACGCTTCTCTGGCTTCTGTAAGGAAGAGGGGCGTTGCCATACTTCTCGCTGCTTCCCTCCCATTTGAGTAGGAGAAAGTGATGGAGGATCCTGAGGCAAGGTATATCACGGTGACTGACACAATTCAGGACACCCAGGTCACACTGGTCAATGTGTATGCTCCCCTGATTCCCCTCTCTCCTTTTACTCTGCCCTCTCCCAGCTCATCGCAGAGAAGGCTAATGGGGTTTTGATAGTGGGTGTGGATTGGAATCTGGTGTTTGATACGAGCCTATATACCACCTCACAGATTCCAAATCCGGACTTTCGGAGGGCTTGCTCCTTTTGGAGGATCCTGGACCAGGTAGGACTGGTGGATATACGGCCGGAGAAATACCTGAGAGCCAGGGATTATACCTATTACTCCCCTAGATCTCAGTTTTTTTTCTAGATTGGACACCTTTTTCACATTCTCCAGAGACCTTTCGGGATTCCCCTCCATGTGGGTGGGGACTTCTACCCTATCTGACCATAACCCTATTTCTCTGGAGGTGGATTTCTGTCTCCTAAGACGAAATACCTACTAGAGATTAAATATTTCCTTTCTCCAGGACAAAACAGAAGTGGAGGAGCTCAAGCAACATATTAAAAACACAGTAGAGGAGAATTCCTCTAAAGAATAACGCCTCAGATTCTGTGGGACACTTTCAAGGCCACCCTTAGGGGGTGAACTCATCTCTATAGCATCTCACAGAAAAAGGGCCCTCAGGAAGAAACAGTCACTCCTTACCCAAATCAGAGAGCTCGAGAGTGCACAGAAAATTAAATGGGAAGGGCATAGGGACCTGGAATTAAAAAACTTAAGGGATCTGCAGAAGTTGCAAAGGGAAGAAATTGAGAAGTCCCTCTTTTATTTAAAACAGAAGTACTACAAGGAAGGCCCTAGAAGTACAAAAAAGTACCGGCACTCAGACAATATGTGGCTAGGGCCATGATTACCAAAATCACATTGCCTTGCTGGTTTGAGGGGAGACCTCCCTGGTTAAGATCAAGACAAGCTGGCAAGGAGGAGGGTGACGACATAGGAGAGGTTAACTTAAGACTCTGCGTTTCACATTGCCTCAAGGACCACATGCTCTCCACACTGTCAGGAATTTAGCTGGAGGGTGAGAGTGTGCTTTTTCCTAACACCCAAGGTTCTAAACAAGAGGGACCCCGCGAGACAGGCGGCCTGTTGGAGGCATGCGAACAGACAGAGGCCAACCATTTAAGCATTTTTTGGACCTGTCCTCGGATTCAACCTTTTTGCAGAGAAGTAATTTCTATATTGGAGGACCTCTTCTCTTTGGCACCCCCACAGGATGGCCAAATGTTGTGCTGGGTGTCTCTCCCCCCCCCCCGGGCCTGAAGGGTGTAGATTCTCTGTACCTATGGGCAATCCTCTTAACAGCGCCACACAAAGCCGTAACTCACTTGTGGCTAAAAGCTGAGTCACCCACTAAACTTTGCTGGGCTCAAGTGATTCAGGAGATTTCAGATCTGGAGGAACTAACATTTAAAATAAATCAAAAAGTACACATTAGCCGGCCTGGTGGTGTAGAGGGCTGAGGCGCTGGCGCCTTACCTCGACCCATGCCGGCAACTCGGGTTCAGGAACAGACTTTGGACGCTTGGGGGCTGGCAGGGGAAGGAGAGGATCGAGCGTCCGTAGGACTGCTCTCTTCTCCTGGGGTGGGTAGTGGGGTTGACGTTGCGCTGTGGCAGCCCTTGGTGGAGACCAGAAGCACAACAGACACACGTCAGGGTCATACCAGAAAAGCGGAAATACTGTCCCACTTTAAGCTGGATGACAGCTGACCAGCTCTCTGGTGCCGTTCATGTCCCTGGAGAGTCCTCCCTCCCAGCAACACCCGGGGCCAAGTGTAGTGCTGGCTTGCCCCGGGCTGGCGCATTCCTCTTCGGAGGAGGGTACCTTTCCAGAAAAGGGTTACTCCGGGGCCGGCTGCTATATGGGACTGGAGGATCGGAGGGCAGAAGGACCAGAGCCAGCACTGGTAAGCCCGAAGGAGAGAATGAAGTGGTGCATGTAGAAGAAAGTAAAAAGATAATACAAAAAAAAGAAAATGCACATTCACGTCCGGAGGTGGGCGAGATGGCAGATCTGGCTGGACTCTCACCAGGACCTTCTCTCTTGTGTACACCTCATCGAAGAAGTGTGCTGGCTGGCTCCTAGGAACCCCTAGGGGTAGGAAGACATGAAACAAGTATAGGAACCTGCTGCTCCCTAGAAGAGGTTTTAAGAACGCTTACGAGGGAAATCTTATTATCCTAATGAAATGTACCTAACTTCATAATACAATAATTCTGCTTTTATATCTGCCTTTATATCTGTAAAATTCATGTAACTTATTTTGTAAGCTACTGACCTTCATGTGGTGGAACGAAATGTACTTGTACCTTTATTTTCTTGTTATGTATGCACCCAATTGTTAATAAATCAGAATAAAAAAAAAAAGAACCTGCTTCTCAGGCCAACCGATGGCCCAGTGAGTAGTGTGTCATGCTGCCATGGTGAGCCTTGTTCTGGAGCTGGGGTGCTCCCAGCCAGGGAGGGATGGCACTGTGGTTCTGCTGCTGCAGCTACCTCTGCACCGGGTCAGAGAGCGCCTCTTCTCTGCAGGGACATCGATGCCTGCGTGCAATGTCAGTCGAGACATCTGCCAGTGTCAGAAAATAGGACAGCTTAGGGGAAAGGGAGTAAACCAGAAAATCTTATGTCTCCCAGGTTGTCTTGTGTGACAACCACTGGTACTCTCAGTCTGGGAGGTCACTGGCACAAGGGTCAGATAAAAGGCTGAGGTGGTGGTACGGGTGCACACAGCTCTAAAGAAAAAGGGGGGAGGGGAATTTTCCCCTGCCACAGCTTTCCACCGCAGAAATCTGCAAACAGTGGCCTTAAAAATGCAGGGAACTGTATACATGTACAGTACTAGCAATTGAAAAAAAAAAACTTATTTCAGGGGAAATTTCAAGTTTGAATAACTAATAAGCCATGACACAGGGTGTATTATATGAGTTTACAACACGGGTTGTGAAAAACATGTATTCCAACTGGTCCAGTAGTAGTGTGTGCCCATGGATTAAATCCCCTACGTAATCCACAGTTTCACAGAGTGAGTCAGGGAAAGTGCCGTTGGAACCTGTTATCTGCTGAACACCACAAAGCAGAAAGGCAGCCATTAAAATTAGGAGAGAGCAAGACGAGGAGATTGAGCACACTGTGTTCCAGAGCTGGCTGTACACACCTACATTCCCCCATGTTGCCCATTTTATGGAGGTGGCTGTCCTGCACCAAATCTGAAATGGAAAATAATAAATGAAAAAAATCCTCCTGCTGGCATCAACATCACATCAATAACCCCACATAGATGCCAGTAACCTTCTCAATCCCAGTAGCACTTCCTGGATAGGTTTCCCCCTGCCGTGTGAGAGCGCGAGACAGCAAGATCGAGCAGCTTACCATCCCGGATAAGTTCTTCCGCCATGTGAGAGAGAGAGAGAGAGAGAAAGAAAAGATTGAGCAGCTCACTGCATGGTGGAGAGAGAGAGAGACAAGTAAAGCGAGTAGCACACCACACTGCAGATAGAGAGCGTGTGAGGGGACAAGGCGCCTGAACAAGAGTTAGTGTTAAATTATTTTATGGACAACTCATGTTATAAGCGCAAAAACCCAAAACAGGGTATGGGGTTATTAAGATTTAATCCACCATCCTGGGTGCTGTGAAGGCACTCTGCCTATGGCCTCATGCCTCACAATGCATCCGGGGTGTGAATTCAATCCCAATAACCCCATACTCTGTTGTGGGTTATTGCATACTTAATGCATATCCCAGGGATGTAGTAAGGCATGAAGCCAAAGGCCAAGTGTCCCTACACCCCTAGAAAGTGTGTTAAAATCTTATGATCATGCCAGCCAGCTGGTGCAGCGGTAGAGCAACTGCCTGCGATGCCAGCGACCCAGGTTTGGTACTGAGCTTGGGTTGCTGGAGGGCCAGCTGGGGGGAGAAGCAATGAAACTCCACAGAGCCGCTCTCCTTCTCCAGGGAGGGTGGGCTGCTGTCCCCGCTGCTTTACCGCCACTTGGGTGACCACAGGTGGAGGTGCAGCCAAGGACACAGTAGCAATGGGAGGGGCAGGCATCGGCCGAAGGCATGTCTTAGCATGCTTTTGTCTCTTTGGCCCTCCTTGAGCATGGGTTGCTGGCGTCCCAGCGGGGAGGGGGAGACAGAAATGCAGAAAAATACCGCAGTTGCACCAGGAGACTGGCTCCTCTGCCAGCGACAGGGGGAGCCTGGAGAGCAGCTCCAAGTGTTCCACTCCTCTTAGGGTCTGAAGGGATTGGGGGAGTGTCCTCCACCCCAGCCGGGGGGGGGGGTCGTCATCTGGGACTGGTATGACTAAGGAGCGAAGCACTTGATTGCGGCGGCATCCTTGGTCCTCCCAGCGCAGCCAAAGTGGCACACTGGGACCCCGATGGAAGGGGTGTCCATGGAGTCAAAGGGGGCATAAACACGCAAGTTAAAAAAAATTTATATCTTATGATCACATCCTGGAGGGGCTTATTACCCTTATAACGAGGCTCTAAGAGTTTTGGTGGAGGAAAATGAGATTCGGCTCCTGCCCATATATTTAGAGATTTAAAGTAGTCAGATGACATCTCCTGGCCAAATGAATGTCTAGATTTTTTTCTTACCACTGTATAAAATCGTATGATGAACACCGTTACTGTTGCATTGCTTGATTTTCAGGTTATCTTAGGCTATGCAGAAGTGGAAACGGACATCATTCTAAACTCTCTCACATGCAGACTGAGATAGTTTTAATTTTTTTAGTTATTTCAACGAGTGTATGTGTCACAAACTGCTTGAAGTGCAACATATCTGATATCCATGAACTCTCTTAACCAGAAATAAATAAATAACTTTCCGACAATGGGCTATGCACTCAGATTTTCTTTTGGTTGCTAAACCCAGCCCAACACGTATAGATAAGCTGCTGTAAAATAAGCCAGGGCTGACCCATGGCCCTTATCTCTGCAGAGAGCTCCATATTTTATAGATTCCATTTTGTTATGAACCACTCTTTATTGATTATTATCTTGGATATCAAATTAGTGCTAAATAAAGGATGCACTTTTGCTAAAAACAGCAGTTTGACAGCTGAGAGGACAAAAGGGGACAAATACTGCTGAATGTGTGCAAGACCTGTGAAGCTGGCCATACCTGCTCACAGCACAATGTGAGTGGTTGCTCCATTCTCTCAATGAGATTCTCCAGTCTCCAGGAATTTTTTTAATCTAATATTTAACAACAACCGCATGAAGTCCCCAGAAATGGGGCCCCACTTTGAACATCATCTGGAAGCTACGCTGCAGGAGGGCCATGACCTGTGACCCGCTGGCTTTAGCTATATAGAAACATAGACTTTGACGGCAGATAAGGACTGCTTGGCCCACCTAGTCTGCCCATTTCCCTACCTACAGGATAAGCCTCAGATCCCAATTAACCAACAGTCTATTTCTTCCTACCCCCCACAAGAATTGCCTTATGTCTGTCCCATGTATTCTTGAATTCTCCCACAGTTTTAGACCCCACAACCTCCTTAGGAAGGCTGTTCCATGCATCATTACCCTCTCTGTGAAAAAATACCTCACATTGCCCTAGAACCCCCAATCTTTAAATTGTGTCCCTTGTTCTTGCATGTCTCTTTCTGAAAGATGCTACCCTCTTGGACTTTGTTGATTCCACTGAGGTACTTAAATGTTTCTATCATGTCCCCCACTCCCTACTTTCCTCAAGGGTATACATATTAAGCTCTTTTAGTCTCTCCTCGGATGGTAGGAAGAAATAGGCTGTTGGTTAACTAGGATCTGCGGCCTATCCTGTAGGTAGGGAAATGGGCAGACTAGATGGGCCAAGCGGTCCTTATCTGCCGTCAAAGTCTATGTTTCTATGTTTCAGATGGGGTCTCACCAACTGTCTGTACAGAGGGATAACAACTTCCTGTTTTCTGCTGGTGATGCCTCTCCCTATGCATCCCAGTATACCCCCAGTTCTCCCTACTGCCTTCTCACATTGCTTGCTAACCTTTAGGTAATCTGATATGATTACCCCCAGGTCCCTTTCCTTTTTTGTTTTTGTTACTACCTCACCCCCTCATTGTGTAATCTCCCCCTAGGTTTCTGTTTCCCAGGTGCATTATTTTGCACTTCTTTGCATTGAATCCTAGCTGCCATACTTCCGACCATTCCTCCAACCATACCAAGTCCCTTCTCATCCTTTCCATGCCTCCTTGTGTATCAACTCTGTTGCAGATCTTTGTGTCATCTGCAAAGAGGCATACTTTTCCTTCCAGTCCCTCTGCAATGTCACTTATTAAGATATTAAAAGGACTGGACCCAGTACTGAACCCTACGGTACCCACTAGTAACCCTCTTTCTTCAGAGTGGACTCCATTTACAATTACCTTCTGTGTCCTGTTGTCCAGCCAATGTTTACCAGGCTACCACCCTGGGACCCCTCCCAGGCTGGTTAATTTGACTATTAATCTTTTGTGTGGGACTGTGTCAAATGCACCTTACTAAAGTCTAGGTAGGCCATGTCCACAACACCTCCCGGTATACTACTTTGGTCACCCCAGTCAAAGAGTCAATTAGATTCGTCTGACATGACCTTCCCGCTGTGAACCATGCTGCCTTGGGTCTGTGCCCACTGGCCTCTAGGTACTCACTTCTTTCCTTCAAGTAGTTCCATCACTTTCCTCCACAGAGGTCAAACTGACAGGTCTGTAGTTTCCTGCCTCTGTCTTGGTCCCACTTTTGTGAAGGGGAATCACATCCGCCTTCCTCCAGTCCTCGGGTACCACACCATCCTCCCATGATATGTTAAAAAGGGTAGTCAGTGGTGTCACTAGTTCTCCCCTTAATTCTTTTAGAATTCTGGGGTGAATTCCATCAGGCCCCATTGCTTTGTCCAACTTCAGTTTTAGGAGTTCTTTCAGAATCCTTTCTTCTGTGAAAGGACTGGGATCGACCCACCTATCCAGAGTGCTTCTGTTAATTGGATTAGGCACCTCCCCCTCCTCTTTTGTGAATACTGAGCAGAAATATTCATTCAGTATCCCTGCTTTTTCACGATTCCCCTCTGCCCACCCACCGTTCATTCTATTCAGCCTCACTATCCTCCCTTTGTCTTTCTACGCTCTCTGATGTACCTATAAAAGGTTTTATCCCCCTTCTTAACCGAGTTGGCTATCCTTTCCTCAGTTTGGGTCTTTGCTATTCTGACTTCCCTCCCTGCTTCCTTTTGCCTTAACTGGTACAGCTCTCTCTCCTGCTCCTTCTGTGTTTCCTTATACTTCCTGAAAGCTATCTTTTTCTCCCTGACTTTCCCCACCACCTCTTTTGAGAACCATAGTGACTTTCTTTCCTTTTGATTTGTTTATTTGCTTCACATAAAGGCTTGTTGCCTCTGTGATAGCAGTTTTGATGATTCCCCATTGTTGCTCCACCCCTCCTTCTAGCCTGTTTGCTAGTGCTTTTCTGAGGCACTCTCCCATCTTGCCAAAGTCAGCCCTCCTGAAATTCAGTACCCTCACTTTTGTATGGCTTGACTCTGTAGCCGAGTTTAACGTGAACCACACTGTTTGATGGTCACTTGTTCCCAGATGGCAACCCACTTCTAGATCTGAGATCCTCTCACTGTCCCCACTTGAGTACGAGGTCTAAGACTGCTCCCTCATGAGTGGGTTCCGAAACTAGCTGTCTGAGGCATGCCACCTGTAGGGCATCGAGAATGGCCCTGCTCTTGGATGTGGCGGCCGCAAATGTGCTCCAGTTAACATCTGGCATATTCAGGTCTCCTATCAACAGTATCTCCCCTTTTTCTGCCATCCTAAGAATGCCTTCTATCATATCCTTGTCCCTTCCCTCCCCTTGACCTGGGGGTCTGTATACAACTCCTGTGCGGACTGTGGTTCCACTTCAGGTCTCCAAGGTAACCCACAGTGTCTCCTCTCCTCCCAGTTTACTCTTCTGTTCAGTGCTTTTATCCCTTCCTTTACATAAAGAGGTACTCCTCCCCCTCTTCTTCCCTCCCTGTCTCTCCTGTAGGTTATGTACCCTGGTATGTTAACATCCCAGTCATGGTTCTCTGTGTACCATGTTTCTGTGACTGCTACGATATCCCGGCATCCCTCTTCCATCAAGGCCACCCGTTCAAGGAGCTTGTTGCCCAGGCTACAGGGATTGGTACTCATTATCCTCCATTTCTTGATAGCCTTACTCCTTTTTGTCGCATCCCTGTCCTTCTTGCCTTTGTCACTTTCTCCATTTACCCCTGCCCTTCTCCCTATCAACATCTCTATGTTGGTGTTTACTGCACTTACCACTAGTTGACTGATTTAGTGTGAAGTGAGTGGCAGACGTGCTAAGAGAGCTAAAACAAGCCAAAATTAGCACTTGCCAAAGGACTCAGTTTACGTGGCACAACATCCTGATGAAGTGGTCAGTTTTGTTAGATCATGAAACGCTGATGAATTGATATCTTGTCTACCTGTGAACTTTAGAGTAATAAAAAGACTGAAACCAGCCGGCCCAGTGGCACAGAGGGTTAAGGTGCTGGATGCAACAACTGACCCATGTTTGGGAACGAGTGTGGGCCGCCGGGGGTTGGCAGGGGAGGAGAAGGCTGGAATGTCAGACAACAGCGAGCCTTCTCCTTGGTGGAGGGAGGGTTGCAGGGCTCGGCATCATGGTGCCAGATGGGGGTACTGTGCCACTGCCTGCTAGCAAGTGGGGAGGCGGAACATGTGAACATCGGCAGGAATGCCATTGGGCAGCGCGCCTCTCCTCTGCAGACGTCATTGCACGTTCTTGCTACCGCCTAGGGAGGCTTAAGGGTGGACCACCAGAACAAGGAAAAGGTCCGGGATGATGGCAGGCGATGGCGTGCCTTGGCCACCATGCCCACCGCCGGACCCCACCCACCTGCGTCCCGATCCTCCGCACATCACCTTGCCTGGATGACATTGAGTGGGCGCCCTGGAAGATAGGCAGGAGTCCCTACGCCCAGGTGAAGGTAGGTGTCTGTGGAGCTATGGTAGGGGACCCAAGGTGGTGGGTTTTCAGGCAGAGTAGGGAAACAACTGGGACAACACCCGAGAGGCGCCACCACCTGGGGGTGGGGGGTGGGGGGAGGTGTTAAAAAAAAAACTGAAACCCTCAACCAGTGAATCGGCCTGTTTCTCCAAAGTATTGGTTATATTGGTTATGACATACTGTGCCACTGTACCCATTCTCATTGCTGCTTTACACAGCACCAACTTCCCATGCTCCTTCTAATATTCATCCTCCTCCCCATCCTCGCTCCACTCGCCATTCCATCTATTTCACCACCAAATCCCTCTGGCTTCAGTCCAACTTTCCCCCTATCATCTGCTCTGCTTCTTCTCCTGCAACTCCTAAAGACCTCACAGCCCATGGGTACGACTGCAAATGACACCTGGCACGTTACACCTTCATTAGTCTCCCAAGTCAGCTCAACTCTCTATCCTGAATCATGCGCAGGGTATGCCAACTACCTAGATATTCATATGTCAATACTCTATCACTGACGCTAAACCAAAGTTTATCTAACGTTGCACAGTGTTGTTCCTGACCCTGTATCTGCTTATTTGCTGCAAGTTACAGCTCCATTTTCTTTTACCTGCCAAACCCCTATCTTGTTTTGTACGCTACTGCACAGTGCTATCATTAATAATTCACTTCACCACTGCTGTTTTAAGTATGATATTCCATTCCTTGTTGTATTAAAGGGATACTGCAGTGCGATGTTTCCCATTCCCCCCCCAAGATGCATCTGGAAACAAGCAGATACCAGTTTATTATGATTTTCTTGATACAACTTTTGAAATCAATCAATCCTGTAGGTTTTCTAAGGCAGGGTAGTAAAAAAAAAAAAAGTACTTTCCTCTCTGCTTCTGTGAAGCTAGCTTCTATGGTTTACTCTCAACCCCTCCCTAAAAGTAATATCCGTGTTTTCCTCAGCAGGGATGGCTGTGCTCCCCATCAAGCCAAACATTATGAAAACTGAAGTACTGGACACGTTAGGGTCAAAAATGTGTTGATTACACAAAGCCAATGATGACCTTAACTGTGGTGCTGGCTTGTAAATGCTGCTTAGTATCACAAACCCTCCACTTGAATGTTTGGGCTTGGTTTCCCTGCTGCTGCAAACACTGAAGGTGATATTCCTGGTGGCCATTACTTCAACTGCTACAGTGCTGAGCAATATCGGTGTCCAGCATCCTGGCCTTCAGTTTATACCTTATCAGGCACAGTAGGGAGGACAGCATTCAAACTGGTTTACAAGGTGCCACCATATTTGCCATGAAATCAGGAAGCAGTTATGTGATCCTTTTGTACAACTCAAATAAGAAATGAGAGGTTTTGGTTCACTTCCACAGACTAATAGAAGGCTCAGTTTCTGTCTCAAAAGAACAAAGCAGATGACAAGATCTAAGACCTCGTTTGTTTCCAAGAGGGTGTCATGATCAAGGAAAATCAGAGTTTCCTGTTACCCCTACCCATGAGGATTAAGAGATGTTTTGCCGAGTTGTACTCCTTAGCTGGTGGCGTTCCTTCAAAAGGTATCAAAAGATGTTTTGAAACAGAATAGTGACCAGTCAGCAAAAACGATACAGCATCTCACCAGACAAAACGTTACAGTGTATAGTAGAGCATTGTTCTATATAGAAATCCATCCTTTTCAAAATGTTGTTGTACCACATTTCAGAGGTCATGGAATGTGATTGTACCCTTCTGTGGTAGAACAGCGTTCTTGAACCTCTAGAGGCTGCACAAGTCAGTTTAATTGTGAAAGATAAAAAGGAAAAAAAAAACAACGCACACATTTCACATAATACTATACGCTATAAAAAATACAGGATGAGCAGTGTGTTCTACTACCTCGGGGCTGTGATTCCCACGGACCTCTCGAGCCGAGTGCTTACTTGGAGCTTCAGGCATGCATTCAACAGACAATGTAGAAAGGATAAGGCAGTGCCAGTGAAGAGTTTTTGGGAGCAAGTTCTCAAACCAGTCGTTTTAACTGTTTTACATGAATGTCATCAAGGAAAGATTCGGGGAACACTCAGTAATGACTAGGGCCCAATGCTGGTCGAGTGACTAGGATAGCTCCAGTAGTTAATGACTAGTGAAAGTCAAATGTGGCTAATAAAAAAACTAAAAGGTGGCAAATGAAAAAATGCAATGTACTGTAATTTTTAATCAAATACTGCAATTTGCAGTATCTGGTTAAACCTTTTTATACCCCAGCTCTCGCCAAGCAATGAGTTTGTCATATAAACACGTTTTCCTCTGATGCCCATAATCCTAGTTAATTGGCTGTATAGAACTGTATCTTGGGACCATTCCTAGGTTCTTACACTGACTTTCTAATATAACTTCTCACTCAAGGCTGGTAGACAACAAAATGGACATGTGATTATGTAAGGCTTCAGGAAAGGTAAATACATAAGTTACAAGGGTGCTAGGAGGGCCTCTTATGGATAGACGAGTGTCGCCTCTTGCATCCTTAAGGCACCAGAACTGCTCACCCAAGAAGAAAAGGTGCTCAGGAGCAAGGGGACACACTAAGAAGTTGGAGTAGGGTAGATTCAGGCGAGATGTCAGAAGCACTTCTTCACAGAAGGAGTGGTGGATTCCTGGAACAGCCTTCCAGCAGAGGTGGTGGAGGTGAAAACAGTGGTGGGGTTCAGGAGTGCATGGGATAAGCACAAAGGAATCATAGTGGAAAGAAAGGGGGGAAGGAGAAAGCTGTGGATTAGGCACGGTCTGCAGTAACAGTGTAGGTAGGGAGAAATGGGCAGACAGGGCCAAGCGGTCCTTATCTGCCGTCAAATTCTAAGTTTCTAAGAGGTGACACTCGTATCCATAAGAGCCATCCTAGCACCTCTATAAACTTATTACAGAGCACGTCACAATATTTTTGTTAATTTTTGTAGTCTCTTTCTGTGTGGTACGAACAGCACCAGCGAGAAGCCCATTAGGGAGGAACAGCACATGAAACCTTTTTATGGAGATAAGAGTACCTCACCAGCAACTGAAGGAGGTGCTGTGACTAGTGGGGAGGGTCCCACCACACTCCCACAAGCTATAATCAACAATAAATCTCTGCTCTGAGAGTTTTGTATCCATCAATTTTGGAGCCTCCCCTTATCAGTAGCAGTGGCTCAGTAGGTAGCACACTCGCCTCTGAGACCGGGAGATCAGGGGGCTGTGGGTTCAGTTCCCACATCTGGCACTTGGGTTAATATCCCAGTACTGACACTGTAGTGCGACATGAGATGGGTGCTGCACTTCTGAGGTGCCGTCTTTCGGATGGGACGTTAAACCGAGGTCCCATCTGCCTGGATTGGTGGTAGTTCAAGTGGATGTTAAAGATCCCATGGCACTTATCGAAAAGAGATGGGGAATTTCCCCAGTGACCTGGCCAAATTTCCCTCATTTACTAAAAATACCACCAACAGTTTCATCTGGTTCAAGGTCAGTTGGCATTCATCTGTATCCCCCTCCCCCATGTCGTGCCTGAAATTAGGCAAGATTTGTCTAGTGCACTTACCCGGTCAACAAAAACTAAATAAAAATCTAAATATGTTTTTGGTAGGGAGCTACTGCTTAGGAAACTGGTGAACTGTGTATTTTTGGCAGGAATGGTGGACTATAAAGGGAATGGAGAATTTTTTTTTTTTTGGGGAGACATAGTGCTAACATGCACCATAAGGGAAAAAGTTACCTGCCCAGCAAACAGCCCCCTTCCCCTTGCCAGTAATGCCCCTGCCCTAAAACTATATATAAAAGAAAGATAAGAGACATGCAAAAAAAAAAAACAACCTTCGGGCTAGTTGATAAAAATGGCAAGAAAATAAATGTAAAGGTATTAACTATTCATGTGTCCTCCTGGCACAACGGTGTTCAAAATCAACTTGCCTCAGCAAAACGAACATTATTTTGCCTACTTTTTATGTTTTTGGTAAAGATGATTTCTATGTGCTTTTGATGGTTGTCCAAAATAGAGCTCAGGTGTTCAATAACTATTGCTACCTCACCACTAAGACTGCAAACTACTGAAACAGCCTACAGAAAGGCATCACTCATACCATGACACACTGTACCAAGTGGGACAGCACCAAACAATGGCACTGTCAGAGGACGGCAGTTCTAAGTCAGTTTCTACAGAACAGGCACACTCCATCCAGCTCACTTTTGCTGATACTGAGCTGCAACTTGGACAAATAAAGCACATGAGTTACCTTGACTAATACGATTTTAAATTAATAAAAAAATCTCTGCATCCCATGTACACTTTTGTTCTCCGTCCTTTGGAGGTCACTCTAGGACTATCCCCCTCCCCTGAAACTGCACCCAGAATAATCCAGCTGTGGTGCAACATCTTGTTTTCATTGGGGTTCTTCTTTTACCCATTTTTAAAGCCGAGAGGACTTAAGCGCGGAGAGGTTAGGTGACCAGCTCAAGGTCACAGAGTTTAAATGGTGCTTGTGGGATTTTAACGTCAACTTCTGTGTCCCTTGGTTATAAAAATATGGGTTACTCGCCTGTTGCGGTAGTTCTACTAGTGGTATACAGTTCACATCCATATTCTTCACCATCTTCCCGGAGATCGCTAAATCATAAGAATTCTTCAAGCTAAGCTCCTCCCACCACCTGGGTGGTATATTCTCTGGCTCCGCCCCGTGACATCTGATCTTTGCATGCTGGAAGCAGGGATCCAGTTGCTGCTTGCCTGGGGAGGCTGGGTGAGTTGTGTGAATGGGAACTGTATACCACTAGTAAAACTACGATTACAGGTGGGTAACCCATATTTTTAATGCAGATACAGTTCACACCCACACTCTAGCAAACTCCAAGTAGTCCTCCAGGAAAAGGGGGCAAGGTGACACCCCTATTTGGCAAAAAGGGACTGAAGGACAGATGACTCAAAACTATCAACTAATGATGTCGATAATGTAATGGTAGAAAAAGGTGTGAGCTTTATTCCAGGTTGCAGCCCTGCATCGCTTCGCAATGGGATGTCCTTGAAAGCAGCCACCAAGTCAACAGTACTTCTGGTGGAATGAGCCTTAAGCCCTTTTAGAGAGACTCTACCAACCTACCACTAACAGAGGTTGATGCAGGATGTAATCCACCCGACAATCATCCACTTGGCTGCTGGTCTGCTAGGTGCTGCTTCAGCATGTGTTACAAACAGCTGGCGAGCCTCACCTTGAACTCCAGTCATGTGACCTTTGTAATATGAGAGCACCCTCTGCAGGTCCAGAGTATGGAACCTGTAATTGGCCTCTGAGGTAGGACTGGTTAAGAATACCCAAAAATGTTGATTACCTGCTTAAAGCAGCAGTATTGGATGATCAAGAAGTAATTATCAAAATTCTGCTCTTTGGCTGGAAGCATGCAGCCATAGTTCTGGTTTCCATAACTGTAAATATGTTTTTCTAGCTACCTTTAGTTTTTTCTTTTTTTTGTTTTTAGGTATTAACATTTATTTCCATGGTTGTGAAGCTACAGTAAATATGGCTGGTGCCTAATTTGCAGCCGAGCTCCCCCCTCGGGTCACATCACTTCTTTTGTATATTTCCATGGAACCCTGTGCTGTGCATTCTCACTGACCCCCAAGTAGTACTGCAAGTCATGTGTATGTGCGATCAGCAGCAGAGGATTCCAGTTCAGCAAGGCAGGTGGGAGAAATGCTAACAAAACCAAAAAAAAAAACTGGAGTAAATTACAGGGTGATAGTACAGCGAAAACAAGAAAGATTACCAGGTAAGTGTTCAACAGAGCACAGGGAACATACTGTTGCAAAAGATTCCGTTTTTGTTGTTTTAAATCTATTACTGCTGCTTTAAGATAAAACTCCAGTATGACCTACAGGAGGAACTTCGGGTGGGGTCCAAGGATGACCTTGTCATTCTGGAAGACCAGGTAAGGAGACTCCATAAAGAGTGCCTGAAACTCACTGATCCTTTTGGCTCATGTGATGGTCAGCAGGAAGGCAGTCTTCCATGACAGATGTGACATCTCACAGCTGTGCACTGGCTTGAATGGCTTGCTCATGAGCAGTGAAAACACCAAGAGGACAAGTGATCCAGGCTACTGAAAAAGTATCATAAATTTTCCATCTTGGGCCACAGTCAACATATCAACCCACGATTGCTATGCAGAGATGGCTGCAAGGTGCACCATAAAAGTTGTAACTTGAGGACTTCCGGTGACGTCACGGAGCTTAGCGGGAGCAAGTGAAGCGAGCTCCTCACCCCCATATACTCAGAAAGACAAAATACCCGCTGAAATAAATACAAAACGGGAGAAATGGCGAATACAAACCGTACTAAGGACAAGCCAAACAAAGATAGGGTGAAATTGAAGCCAAACTCACAGGATGAGAAAGGATCGTACTCGTCCTCTAGAAGGTCGAGCCATAGCCCTTCCATATCCAGCATGGCCGACACTGAAGAGGAGACAGAGCAACTATCTCGCTCTGAGCAACTTTTCAGGGAATTAAGAGAGATGAGGGCGGAAACGAAGCTGGAATTTAGAAACCTGAATCAAAAACTTACAGGTCTCGAGCAGAGTATGAAGGGAGCGGAAAATGGATTGCACAGACTGAAGACGGCATATTTCAGAATGGAAAGATTTTGCAGGCCCTAATCATTCAAACAGAAAAATTACAAGAAATGCATAGATCTTGAAAGTCGCCAGTAGAGAAAATATTAGATTATACGGCTTGCCGAAGGCTCGGAAGCGGGCTCATGCATGAAATTATCTCTGACCTCCTGATGGATGTTCTACAACTGCCTGCTGGGTATCAGTTAAATATCGAGAGGCCACATAGAGCTCTCTAGCCAAAACCCACTGAGGAAAACGCTAGACCATGCTCGGTAATAATTAAGTTTAACAGCTACAAAATAAAGGAAGACATCTTAACAAGGGCCTGGAGACTGAAGGAGGTTACATACCTAAACCAAAGACTTTATTTTGACCATGACTACCCACAAGAAATTCAGAGTAAACGCTTACAATACGCAGAAATAATTAAACTCTTAAAAACCAAGGGATATCGCTTTCATACTCCTTTTCCTGCAAGGCTGAGGGTATTTTGGCCGGAAGGTGTTAAAATTTATAACTCACCCGAAGAAGCCAGAGCAGCATCTATAGAGAAGGGCCTAATGGAACCGCAACGCGCTGGGAATAAAAACTCATCCTCCCAGGATGCCTCAGAAGGGTCCCTTGAATGGACAACCTCATTGG
Source organism: Neoceratodus forsteri (assembly GCA_016271365.2). Lineage (NCBI taxonomy): Eukaryota > Metazoa > Chordata > Ceratodontiformes > Ceratodontidae > Neoceratodus > Neoceratodus forsteri. The sequence goes on along the minus strand of CM028136.1, from coordinate 283,400,533 downwards.
GCAAGAGAAAGAGAGGCAGCAGCAAAGAGATGACATCACTTGTGCCGCTCCTCGTGATGAAGAAACTACTCCAGAGGCTTCAGGAAAGTCGTGATGGCTTACAAAAAGACTCGCAGGACTGACTGAAGTTGCGAAAATCGAAGATGGAATGCAAGTATTCCAGAAAATAAAAGCACTATGCGCATGTTAAGCCAGTGTTATACATGGCAACTTATAACAAAGGGGGAAAAAAAGCACACCGGAGGTGAATCTGGACTGGCTGAGTGATGCAGTTAAGCATGGTGCTCATTGACTAATTGACTTCATCCTGGCTTTACCTACCCAGCTCTAGAATGCCTGGAGTAAATATTTGAAAAACGATTCAAGTCGAATTGGACTGTGTTGTGCTATGGGTCCTGTTTAAATAATCAACATATTAATACAGAAAGGGTGACTATATAGCAGGTTTGAATAGGTCAGGGTTAAAGAAGCAAATCATTTAGTCTTCTGAAGGGGGTTAATTGGCTCATATAACGCTTTAAGTGCCGATTAACGGCCGAGGCGTCACAACTTAAAATATATTGGAGCCCGGTAATTCAATCTACCAGGGCTTCAAGGAGGAACAATACACTTCGCGTGGTAAGACGTATTCTCGTACTCAGTGGTGGAGGTTACTGGCATTTGAGACCCCTGGTGGTGTTAAGGGGTTTCCACCTGTGGAAGTACAAATTTGAAACAAATTTAAACTTGTTATAGTTATCTCCACATCTAGTGATGTGGTTTTGTTGGTTGCAATTTAGAAGTTTAAGCGTTTGGGGGGGGTATTTCATGTGGTTGGGCTGGGGGGATGGGGGAGATGGAACGGGGGGGAAAGAGGTATTATGTGGGGATATATGCAAACTATAAGCTAATAACTTGGGAGAATGGATAATTCTGAATCAATAGTACTGTCTGTTAATGTAAATGGACTAACGCACCCGATTAAGAGAAGCAGAGTGATGGACTTTATACGCAAGTCACAAGCTTCATTTATAATGTTACAAGAGACACATTTAAACCAGGTAGAGCATGAGAAGCTTAAGCAATTTGGCTTTCAGCTAGTCCAACATACATCGTACAAGAAAGGCAGACGTAGAGGCACTGCTATTTTGGTACCTAATAAATGCCCCTTTGAAGTGCAGGATACTTTCAAAGATAAAGAGGGCTGTTTTGTGGGGTTAAAGGGGAAATATAATGGAAATGTAATTTCCCTGGTTTCAGTGTATGCCCCTCCGGGATCAGACTTCTCTTTTTATAAAGAGTTCTTTCTGAAAGTATCAGAGTGGGCAGAAGGTCATCTAGTTATAGGAGGGGACCTAAATCTTCGTCTTAATGTCCATAAAGATACATCTGGTGGGGTGATTAGACAGGAGAAAGGGACAGCAAATAAGGTAGTGAAGTTAATGAGTGAGTTAGGACTAATTGATGTATGGAGGCAGACGCATAAAAATAATAGACAATATACCTTCTTTTCTGCAGCACACCAAACGTACTCGAGGTTGGACTACTTTTTAATGTTTAAAGACTCAATATCTTTGTGTACTGAATCTTGGATTGAGATATAACACAATCAGATCAACGCCCAATATATATGAAACTCAGACTTGTCCCCTTTAAACATAATACATTCTGGAGACTGAACCTCTCTCTGCTGCATAGTCAGGAGGTCAAGGAGACGATAGAGAAGGTAATAGAACAAACGGTTAAAGAAAATAAAGGCCCAGGCATATCGCCAGGTATATTGTGGGACACAGTAAAGGCTCTAGTTAGGGGCAAACTTATAGAGATCTCCTCCAGAAACAAAAAGTTGAGAGAGGCAAAGAAGGTCAATCTGCAACATCAAATAGCTTCACTGGAACTCCAACAACAGCAACAATTAAACACAGAGAGGGGGAAGTTATTGGGGAAGCTGAAGAGGGAGCTTATAGAAATGCTTGACTATCAGGTGGAACAAAAAATGATATATTTAAGGCAAAGGTTTTATGAGGGAGGCCCGAGGGCACTAAAATTTTTGTCGAGTAGGCTTCAGAAAGTGAAGCCAAAGCGTGCATACCAAAAATATGGGATTCAAGGGATAAGACTTGAAACATAATGTGGAAGGCATAGCAGACGCCTTCAAGTCTTTTTATCAAACATTATATGCTAAAAAAGAGAACCTGTCCCCTGAAGTCATAGAGAAATATTTGTCCCCTCTTCGGCTGCCTAAAATAACGGTTCAACAACAAAAAAACCTGATTTCTTCTTTTTCAGTGGGTGAAATACAAGCAGAAATATCTCGAGTGAAGGCAGGCAAATGTCCCGGAACAGACGGTCTTCCAAACGAGTTCTATAGAACATTCCGAGAGGCAATTGTGCCTTTGCTAAAAGAGGCTTATGACATAGCGGGGATAATGGCCAGAAGACTGGAAAATCTTTTGCCAGAACTAATTAACTTAGATCAAACAGGTTTTGTGAAGGGGAGGCAAACCTCAGATAACATAAGGAGATCTGTAGATATAATTGAGCATTTGCATAAGTCAAAGACCCCGGCCTGTGTGATGAGCTTAGATGTGGAGAAGGCTTTCATCAGGTCTCTGGTCCCTTTTGTGGGTGCCTTATTGCTGACTTTGATTCACCGCACCCTTTTTGAATTTTTATCTAAATTATATGCTCAACCCTCAGCATATATTAGGGCGAATGGCCATATCTCTGGAGCTTTTCAGTTAGAAAGGGGGACTCGTCAGGGGTGCCCCCTCTCACCATTACTTTTCTCCTTATATATAGAGCCCTTAGCCCAGAGTATCAGGATGGACAATGAGATAGAGGGGGTAGAAATAGGAAATGTTACGCACAAGATAGCTTTATATGCAGATGACGTTCTGCTATACCTGACGAATCCCTCTGTATCTCTACCAGGTCTTTAAACAAATTGAGCGGTTCACCGATATATCTGGTTACACCCTTAACTGGTCTAAGACCGAGGTATTACCGTTGTCTGCAGCTGTAGCAGAGGAAACCAAATCTAAATATCCTATGACATGGGACTGTGAGACCATAAGATACCTGGGAGTTATGTTGGGCAAATCTCCAGCTACACTTTTTAGGGACAATTTCCCCACACTATGCAGGCAGGTGAGAGAAGATCTCCAGAAATGGAGGTGTATACCCTTCCCATTTCATTCAAGACTGCAAATAATTAAAACAAATATATTACCGAGATTTTTATACTTATTTCAAACAGTACCATGTATAATACCACTGAAAGAAATAAAAAACTGGCAGAGGTGGATTATGGCATACTTATGGGGTAATACTTTCCCAAGAATAGCCCAGAAAACTTTGTTCTTGCCGAAACAGGAGGGGGGTAGAGCTTGTCCATCACTGGTGGATTACTGGATTGCAGTTCAAATGAAAACAGCATTACTATGGACGCATAAGAATTACAGGGCCCACTGGCAACAATTAGAACTGGACCAGGTAGGGAGATCACAATTATGCTCCAAGATTTTTGACCCTGGTTTCAGAATACATGAGATTAAGGAGTCTATGACTGCGGTTGGGGTGACTCTTTCTGGGTGGTTACAGGGAATAAGTCGAGGGTATATAATTAGAGATATATGGAGATACGTTTGGTGGACTGCAGACAAAAACCTTACCCCTGTGAAATTTTCAAACTGGTACAAGAGACAGGAGGAGGGGGGCACGTGTGCTGTGTGGCAGTTACTGCAAGGAACAACAATTTTATCTTTTGAAAGAGCTCAGGCCCTATATAATTGGACAAGTAAAGACCTTCTTTATTATTATCAATTGAGAAAATATATAATTGATAAATTGCAAAAGAGTCTCCATTACGAGGACCGGAGACCTTATCCCAGAGCCTTTGAAACGATTTGGAGTTCAGAGCACGGTAAGGGAGCTATAACAATGCTATACTGGAACTCCATTGCAGACAGAGCACACAGTACATATTCTCTTCAAAAGAAGTGGGAACAAGAGCTGGGGTTAAGATTTAACCAAACACAATGGGGTCAGGTATTCAGGAGTAGTTGGCGTACCACATCTTCACCTATATGGCAAGAATTTGCATGGAAAATTAAAGTAAGATATTTTCTGACTCCAGGTAGACAGGTGCGGATGGGCATAAAAGCCAAGGCCGAGTGTTGGAGAGGGTGTGGCAATATAGAGGCGGATGGGGCACATGTTTTTTGGACATGCCCTTTGCTTCAGGCCTATTGGCAAGCGGTCATTTCCCTTATCAGTAAGCTTTTCGGTTTAGCGGTGGGCATAGGCCCAGAGAATACTCTGCTAGGATTGTGTCCCATGGGAATTAAAGGAAAAGAAGGGAGATATCTATGGGCTGTGTTAATTTAAACATTGCTGCATTAAAAGCAATTACAAAAAAATGGATGCAGCGATCTCTTCCAGAGTTAAGGGACTGGCTGCAAATAATCTCTCAAATTCAAGTAATGGAAAGAATTACCTTTGCTGTCAATCATAACATAGAGTCATACACCAATAGATTGACACGTTGGGATATATATATAGAGATGAAGTGGAGTAGTCTCCCCCACCTACTTTTTCTCTTTCCCCCAACTGCATGTTAGCTGAAATAAACGGTTAATTTATCCCCCAAGAATAGAGTTAATGAAATGTTATAAAGTTGTAAAAAGGGAAAAAGAAAAGAGAAGGCTATATCTGTTTTTGTTAGAAGCCTATGAAAAGAATTAAATTGAATAAGAATAAAATGTATTAATGTGCTGGAAGAAGTAAGACATTTCACATGTAACCAATGTAATGCAATGGATCTGTGTGACATGAAACTGAAATGTTAAACAAATAAACAAAGTATTAAAAAAAAAAAAAAAAGTAACCTGCTGTCCTAGCAGAAAGATACCAGAGGTAGTAGAGGATGCTCGTCACAAGACAGGTAAGGGGAACAAATTCCTTACACGGGCAGCAGACTGAGATCCTCTTCCATACCTTATAGCATTTATGAGTCGAATTCACAGGACACTTCCACAACGGCAGGATCGCCTTCCGCAAGCAATACAGCTTAAAAATCTAGCCACTTAGAACCAGGGCTGAGAGCGCAGGGATTAAAGATCCGGGTGCACCACCTTCCCCTATTTTCTGGTCAGCAGATCTGAGTGTAGTAGCAACCTCCACGGAGGCCTGCTACAGAGACTGAGGAGATTCAGATACCAGAACCACCTCGGTCAGTCTGGGGCTGTCAGGATCATCCACACCTTGTCCTTCAGGGCCTTGGCCATGACCTTGTGGACAAAGGGGAATGGAAGATGCACAGGGGGACTGGGGTCTATGGCTTCACAAAGGCATCCCCCAACAGTGTCCCAGACTGTGAGGGGCAGGCACAAAACAGCCTAAGCTTTCTGATCTCCCATTAAGTAAGCAGGTCCACCACGGGGGTGCCCCACTGGGAGAACAAATGGTCTACCACCTCCTGATGCAGGGACCACTTGTGTGATGTCTCTGACCTGGCTGAGAACATCTGCCAGCTGACCGTTCTCTCCCATGACATGGATAGCCTGTAGAGCTGCAGCCAGACTCCACACAAGTGCAAGGTGTAGAGAGCCTCTGACACAATGGAAGGGAGCGCGTCCCATCCTGCCTGTTCAAATAACACATGGTTGTGTTGTCTGTCTGAACCTGCATGACCTGACCCTAGATCAATGGAGCAAACTCTGTTAAAGCCAGACACACTGCATTGAGCTCCAGCAAGTTGATATGCTGATGGGACTCTCGTGGTGACCAGAACCTGTGGGCTTTGTGGTCTCCCCAGTGTGCTCTCTATCCCACCACAGACACATCCTTCATGAGCATGACAGAGGATTCTGGGCAGACAAATGGGATTCCAGCCTCCAGATGTTGTGGGTCCACTGGATGGTATTCCACATCAGCTGGGTCACTACAACCAACTGGTCCAAGTGACCTAGGCACTGGGACCACTGTCGGCCCAACTACCACTGCAGGTAATGCATCCGCCAGTAAGCCCAATGGATGATACTGGTGGAGGATATCATGTACTCCAGCAGCCACAGGGTATGGAACCCAACCTGAAGTGATCTGGAAAAGGGAGTAAGATCAAATGCCCAGTACACGTGAACTTGATTCACTTGCTAGGGGACCGACCAACTCTGACTTGGCTGAGTTGACCAGAAGGCCCAAGTCCTGACAGGTCTGGAAGGCCTGATGTCTGCACCTCTCCACAGCCTCTCTGGATGACCCAGCTATCAGCCAGTCATCTAGGTAGGGATGCATCCAGACATCTTTGCACAGTAGGAAGGCCGCTATCACTGCCATGCACTTAGTCAAGACCCCAGGTACAGAGGAGAGGCCAAAGGCATGGCCTGGAACTCGTACAGGTCCTCTCTGCATGGAACTAAAGGTACTGGCAAGGGGAAGGCCTTGGATGTCGAAGAACATGTCCTGGAGGTCCAGGGAGCAGAACCACATGCCCTGCAACAAAGACGGAATAATCTGATTTAGAGTGACCATCTGGAATGTGCACTTCCGCATGAACTGGTTCAGAATGTGCCAATCTTGTATACAGCACCAGCCCCCCGTCCATTTCAGAACCAGGAAGTACCTGCACACATATCTGAGTGGCCAGGGTGCCTAGGAGCTGAGCAAGGTCTGCTCTTAGCATAGATGTGTCCTTCGGAAACCCTGGACTCCTGAGGAGCTCAGAGTCAGTATGGTAGGAGAGCCTTGGAATCCAGAGACAAACTTTTGCCCACCACTTTTAGCGCCTACATGTCCAAAGTAATGACAGACCACTGTGGCAAGAAGCGGCACAACCGACCCCCAACTGGAAGCCAGTACAGGGACTGGATGGAATGGGGCTGACACCACACAATCTGTCATTGCGCAGTCTTAGAGGGAGCTCCAGCTGCAGGTGGCCTTGGAGGCATCACCACCTCTGCCCCACAGTTCTGCCCCCAGCCGCTGAACTTTAACTTTAGACACCAGTGGTGAAACTGCCCAGGCTGGGCTGCTGCTGAGGCTGTTGTGGCTGAAAGGACCAATACTGAAGGACCTTTTTTAGGTTTCTGGCCTTTCCAGAACAAAGCAACAGAATCAAGGGTGGCAATGGACTTCTCACTATGTGTTAGATGCCCTTCCACCCCAAGGTCAAAGAGGCTGGAGCCCAAGAAAAAGGACATTAGCCAGCTTATGCTGAGCAGCCACCATAAAGGTGGAAAGCCTCAGCTAGGCCCTATAGTGCATGGCAGTGGCTGTTAACATGGCATGGGCAGAGGAGTCAGTCATGCACAAAGCTGTCTGGAGCTCATGCAGAGCCAGTGATTCACCCTGGTCTTTTACTATCTTCACTGTCAATTGTTTGTCAGCAGGAAGTTGGGGAAGGAGGTCACCTAACACTCCCAGCAGGGAGTGGCCAAAGTTTGCCATCATGACAGCATAGCTGGCTTGATGGAAACCCAGTTGCATACACCCTTTTAGCTACATTGCAAAAAACTATTAATGCATCAGTTAGGGTTAAATCCACAAAAGTAGGGAAATGTGGAGTTAGCATCCCCCACCCCCCCGCAAGCAGCAAACTGAAAAAAAAAAACTTTATGGTTTTGGTCGTCCAGAATCTTGGCAAATCAAGCCTGGGGTCTTCACTGGGGTTATGAACCCTAACGCTCACCCATTCTCATATAGTCTGCACATCTAAGCTTATTTGCTGATGGAGTGAGGTGAGCATTAGGGTTGATAACCCCCCCCAAGGGAGATCCCAGGCCTGATTTGCCAAGACTCAGGACAGCCAAAACTGTAAAGTTTTTAAGTTTCCTTTGTGCAAGAAACATCTTGGGACACTACCACATTTGAGGTGTGTCAGGGAAGAGTCCAATGCAAAACACTGTACAGTGGGCTCGACCCTGACACATCAACGACCACTGAAGCAGAGTGTGATGGCCATCAGAATTTCACAGCGGGGAGCTGGCCACACTTGAGAAATGAACCGCACCAATGAGAGAATGCGCTTCATTCCTCTCATTTGCATAGCCAGCCTTGCAACTTTGCAGACCCTCCCACTCCCTCCCACTACTACAGTCCGCCCCATACCCTCAGTTCTCCCACCTACCCGGCATTTTTCATTAAACCCTCCTGCTTCCTCCCATTGCTGCCGTTGTCCTCCCCGCTCCTGTCTCAGGCCAGGACATCTAATTAAACCTTCCCACTCCCTCCACTGTGTGCTGTCCGCCCTGCCTCCTCCATTCCCTGTTCCCATGCCGACATCGGGGTGTCCAATTCCCATGTCGGCATCATGTAACCCCCCCCCCAAACTAATGTGGCACACTGGGAGCCCACCCCAGTGTGCCCAAATTCATGTTTTTGCACCTGTAAATAAAGAAAAACGTCCACTATTTTTTTTTTTTTTTTACCCTGCAGCAAAAAAAAGGTCCCTCATCGTCTCCCCAGTCCCCCCCATCCCAATCCTCCCACTAAGCACCCACCTCCCCTTACCCCATACTTACCTCCAGAGGTAGACGTTGTGACAACCCACCTCTCCCTCTGGGCTGGAATAGCTTTTAGAGAGGTGTCTGTCCTTGGGTATTCGCTGCCACCAGCTGGAGTCGTCCAGCGCCAACCTTCAAGCTTACAAACTTGAATAAACGTGCAATTGGACAATTTAAAGTCTGGCAGTGTGTCTCTCTTGGGTGGCGGATGCTACACAGAGTTTACCTCAGCCAGTGGAAACCAAATGTTACCTTAGAAAAATGACATCACAGTCACAACTGTTGAGCAAATAAATAGCTTTTTACTTAACAGAAAGTGCACCAAGCATTTACAGGATATATATTTACAACACAAGAGAATAACACTGATACAGGAAAAGTAAACAAATGTTTTTAAACAGATGGCAAAAGAAAAATGCTATTACTGCAATATGCTAGTACTAAACTTACCCTTCCCTGTCCTTACAAGAGACATTGGACCCTATGCTAGCTGCCAGCTCCCACGGACACAGCTAAAACGGTAGGCACCCAAGCTTAGATTCTCCCTCCAGCTTCAAAATAGGAAGAACACTCTTCATGGTCTTTCAGCCACTTATATATTCTCCTGGGAATAGGCAATGCCTATTCCCCCCTTTGAATGCACCAACCATCTAACATGTATGTATTTAATTGTCCCAATCAGACTGAATACCTATCAGTGACCAATTATATTCCCGTTTAACCTTAAGTTTATATTTGAATGAACCAATCCATTCAAACTGGCCTGTGTGTGTGGAGATGTCCACTCGAGATTTATGACCCAGCTCTTATCTAGCAGCTAGGGAGGACTGAGAATTCCACAAGCTGGAATTCTCAGCTGGCATGAGTGTGTGTTTTTATCAGACTGCTAAAAAAAAAAAAAAAAAAAATAAGGCACCTACAGAATCCAAACCATTAACTCTTTCCTTATTTCTGTCACAGACGCTGTCGTCGTCTCTGGACCAGGACAAGTCTGCACTCTTCAAAGCAGACTGGCAAACTGAAGAATCAAAGGTAAGCGCCGTATAATGGCAGTCAATGGGGTTTTCAACTTGGGTTGATATCTCAACCATTTTCAGGAATTTTGGCCCCAAATTGTCAACATGGGGTTCTTGGGACCCCACCTCATGAGCACTGTCCCTGCCATTTTCTTACTTGGTCCCAAAAGGTGATTTCCGCGTTGCTGCGCAGCATCACCTTTCGGGACCGATTAACAAAATGACAGAGCCACTGTTCATGAGGTGGGGTCCCAAAAAGTCCATGTTGCAAATTTGGTGAAAAAATTCCAAACAATGACTGCGTTACTAGCATGCGTTGCAGTTTCTACACATGCTCCTAACGTCTACAATTAATATTTTCACTCCAGATTTTCAACATTGCCATTTTTTCACACACCCTTATGAACAGTAAAGCTGTCATTTTTCACATCCTGCCCAAAATGTGTTTTCGCAATTGTGTCGCAGAATGGCATGGTCGTTCTGTGAAATCACCTTTTGGGATGAGTGAACAAACTGACTCTGGCACTCTTCATGAGGCTGGGTCCCAAAAAGGCCATGTTGAAAACTTGAGAGAAACCACTCCAAAAAATGACAGAGTTACACCCAGTCGTTCAAATTTTTCTACACACGCATGTAACTGGTCATTTTCAATAGTTTCACTCCAAATTTTCAATACAGTACAACTTTTATCACACCACCTCATGACCAGTACAGCTGTCATTTTTCATATCCTACCCATGTGTTTTCGCACCTGTGGCATGGAATGCCGTTTTCCCCCAGATTTGAACATTTTCACCTACAGGGTTCATGAGGTGGGGTGGTAAGACTATGTTCAACATTTAGGGTCAAAATATGAAAAAATTACAAAGTTATGCCCACTTGTTGCCATTTCAGTATGCATGCTAGTAACTGAGGCAATCTTAAATATCTGCACCCAACATTATTTTTTTGTACTGCTGCTCCACATCCCTCTCTGTCTGGAGGGAGCCTCAGCGCCGCCCCCGGCGTCCACCAACCGGCGCCGACCAGCTACCCCAGGACTTACCCCCACAAGACCAGATCCAGTACAAGGGTCAGCACCGTGACTATTCTGGGGCACGACCTGCGAGCTCCCTCCATCATCCGCCGTGGTTTCTCCCCTTCTGGGGCAGAGTGTGCAAGGACGCCGGCGACAGTGCCATGCACACTCCGCTGCGCACACCCCATCAGGCATCTGCCCCACGTCCAACCCAATGTCGGCAGCATTGCTGTGCCAGCCCCCAGCCACCACCAGAGGCCAGGCATGCACCAACAACTGGTCACCCCCTCTCCCTGGAACAGGAGAACTGTCCCTGGGACGCTACATCTTTCTCCCCTGACGTCTACCAGCAGCCTGCGCTCACTTCCAAACATGGGTCACCAGTATGTCGTGAGGTGTGGTGTCCAGCGCCTCAACCCTCAGCGCCACCGGACCTGCGATGCACCCCACATTTTCAACATAGCCTTATTACCTGACCTTCTGTATTCAAATGCTGTCCTAAATAGGACAGCTTGTCAAAACATAATTTAGGCAGGCTTTTCCTCCCATCAGACGTTCAACTATCACAATACACATCTAACACATAAACCATGCAAGGAAACATTCAGCACTGATAAAAGCTCGTTTTTTTTGCTGCATGCAGGGTGGGGTTGTTAGGGCTGAAAACCCTAACTGGTGCATTACTGAAGTTTTTTTTGCAATGAAGATATACCCACACACCTATTGTCTTCTACGCCCTCCAAAGATGTCCTGAGTAAAAACATCATGTCTTGCTTTATTTTATATTTGCAGTGTGCACTCAAGACGACCTTTCTGTTCTCTTTGCAGACCACATGCCAACACAGCCCCCTTTTGTCTTCCTACGACTTGATTCAACATGACTCAACCTCTTGCTGAACCTTCACAAACTCTACAAACAGTAAAGGATGAAAAAGCATCCTGAAATGACTTTTTTTTTTTAAGTTTTAGTAAACTTGACAAATTAGAAATAAGAATAAATTTGGCCTAAGGGGGAATATCTAATTTGCTGCCTACAAATATGCTAATAGGCCCCTTGAAAACAGCCCTCAAAAAACAGTCTCTGCTCGCCACTGCCAGTGTTCCCACTAGAACTGGTACCTGCTGACGGGCAGTGTGATACTGGGGCAAAAAAGACATCTCTCCCACTACTTTCACTGTGTATTAATGACAATGTTGGTAACCCAACTGGTTGCACTTCCTGCTAGTGCATATATCATACTCTACTCTGACTAGCCGGTTCGCAGACACTCACAAGCTCCACACAGGACTCTCAATAAATAAAAATAAATACCAAAATTTGTCCCTTCAAAATTGCCCTCCGGAACCATCTCTTCGATGCTCGCTGCTGTAGATGCACCTAATTAATCCCACTGCGAGATTCTCCTGTCAGGCCTCCCTGATGACAACGCCCTCCGACAGCCTACCCCTCCCTCCCACCCCACTCCCTATCCCTACCTCCACCCTCTCCAGGCATTATCTAGGCATGTCCAGGGCTGTACCCCCAACGTAACCCTTGGCTACCTTGTACTTGTCTGTAACCTTTCATAAGTAACATCATTATGTAACCTACGTGTACTCTATGTTTAATGTTCTGCACCTGTACTGTTCTCACTGTTGTAACCACACTATGCAACTCTGTCTACCCCCCCCCCGTGACGAAGTGCCTTTGTAAATGAGTCCATGACTCAAAGGTTATAAATCTGACTTTTCTAATAAATAAATAGTGTTTAGGATTGTATCAGACTTGCTTGTCTAGTGATAAAATTGGCAATGGAGACTGCCCCAAATTGATGCATCAATGTTGTCAAAAACATTTAATATATAACAAGTGGCATAAGTTATCAATCTGGATAGTGATGACTATCCAGGAGCAGGTGTTGATGTTATGACAATCCCAACATCGTTCCCTACAACAATATTCACATCACAACCACAATGTAGAGGAGATATTAAAAATAGCTCCCAGTCCTCAATATTTTCTAAGATTTATTTATTGGTTATCAGGAAGGTACACCCCACTCACTCCTCCTCAGTCCTCTAGAATTACAGTACATTTCATGTGCTTGCAACTATCCGCACTGTCCAGTTTTATGACATGGTGAAATGAAACATACAAATACCTCAGGGAGTGGATAGCAAGGATTTGTTCAATCTGAGTGGGAACACAAGCTCCTGGGGTAATTCCAAAGGGGAGCAATTTTAACAGAAATATCAGGAAATATTTAAATCAGAGAAGATAATGGAGGGATGGAATAAGCTGCCAGAAAAAAACTCCTGGAGAGGGTCCAGAGGAGGGCAACCAGAATTATCTGTGGCTTGGGGGACAGGACCTATGGGGAGAGGCTTGAAGAGTTAAATATGTACACACTGGAAGACAGAAGGGACCGGGGGGGGAACATGATAGAGCTCTTCAAGTACATGAAGGGGGTAAACAGGGGAGGCGCAGTCAGGGTGTTCCAAAGGAAGAAGGTGGGGGCAACTAGAGGGCATGGGTGGAAGCTGGAGGGGGGGAAATTCAAGGGAGAAAGGAGGAGGTGCTATTTCACTGAGAGGGTGGTGGAGCCATGGAATGCGCTGCCCGGGGGCTGGTGGAGGCAGAGACGGTGTGGGACAGGTACAGGGGAAGGGTTCTGGAAGCAAAGTCCAGTGCAGCGAGAATATCCAGGATTGGGAAGGGAAAAACCCGAGAGGGCGAGAGGGGCAGCAAGGTCAGCTTCCAGGATGGGGGCTGACCAAACGAGCAGATGCAAAAGACCGATAGGCCAATTCTGCCGGCATTTTAGTATGTTAGTAAAAGACATTACTTGGTTGGTGAGAGTCTTACGATCTGCCTGGGAGTAATTTAAATGCATACTTTGGGGGGGGGGGGAGCAGTGGGGAACAGATGCAGATCTCACTATCAAACAGTCTGTACCCCCTAACGTGGGGCTGCTGACTCACTCCTGGCCCTGCTGCTCCCTGAAGACAAAGTGCCACTCATTCTCCTCCTCTTCCCCTGCACACTCGGCCACAGCTACTGGGGTTGAAATTGGCACTGGCCAACTAGCCAAATGCTGGTAGATTTTGTATTGGGCTAGTAAGATTTTCATTTAAAATAGCCCTGTGGGCTTGTACTGGAGAAGGTAACATTTCGATAATTATAACAGCTGTGCTAGTGGAAAGGTCTGTGGGGCTAGTGGATTTTCCCAGTCATTAGTCCTGCTGGCTAGTGGCTACAAAACTCAATTTTGATCCCTGCAGCTGTCCGCTTCTGTCTGGTCAGCAGTCAACTGCCGTCTTGGCACAATCTAACATACTAAAATGCCAGCAGAATAGGCCTAACGGTCTTTCGTGTCTGCTCGTTTGGTCAGCCACCACCCTGGGTGCTGACCTGGCTGCCCCCCTTGCCTCCTCTGGCTTCTCCCTTCCCAGTTCCGGATATTCTTGCTGCATTGGATTTTGCTTCCAGAACCTTCCTATCCTGTCACCCCCTCTTGAACCCCTCCACTGTCTCTGCCTCCACCAGCCCCTAGGCAGCGCATTCCATGGCTCCACCACCCTCTTAGTGAATAGCACCTCCTCCTTTCTCCCTGAATCTTCCCCCTCCAGCTTCCACCCATGCCCTCAAGTGGCCCCCTCCTCCTTCCTTCCAAGCACCTGACTGTTCCTCCCATATTTACCCTCTTCATGTGCCCCCGGTCCTTCTCTCTTCCAATGTGTACATATTTAGCTCTTGAGCCTCTCCTCATAGGTCCTGTCCCCAAGCCCCAAATAATTTTGGTTGCCCTCCTCTGGACCCTCTCCAGAAGGTAATGTCCCTCTTTAAGTGTGGCCTCCAAAACTGCATGCAGTACTCAGGTCAGACCTCACCAAGCAGTTATACAGAGAGTATCACTTCCCTCCTTCTGGAAGTGATCCCCCTAGCGATGCATCCCAGCATCCTGTTGGCCTTAGCTGCTGCCCTCCGACAAGTCACGAGTTGTTCATCTTGACATCCACCACCACCCCAGGTCCTTCTCAGCCATCGAGATGCTTGTCCCAGGGTGTACACTAGCCCGGGTTTCTGGCCCCAGGTGGAGTACCTTGCATTTCCCTGCATTTGAACCTCAGCTTCCACTTTCTAGACCGTCTTTCCAGAGCCTCCAGGTCCCCTGTAGGGCCACCCTCCCTCCTCCCCATCCACCACGCTCCCAGTTTGAGTCATCCATAAGAGACTCATCTCACTCCCTGATTCCTGTCCTTATATCAAGGCGTAGGCGTTGAAGAGGAGGGGCCAGGACTGATCCTGTGGGACCCCACTATGACCCTCCTTGGGGATGAGACTATCCTGCCTTCGACCCTCTGGGTCCGGTCCTGGGCATTGTCTATCCATCTGATTATCTGGTTTCCCCCACCCCATTTTCTCCCAGCTTATCCAACAGGCCCATGTGAGGAACAGAGGTCAAATGCCTTGCTGAAGTCTAGAAAGAGGACGTCCACTGGTCTACCCAGGTCCAAGGCACTCGTCATCCAGTCATAGAACTCCCACAAGGTTTGTCTGACCACATTTCCTGGGGCGAATCCATGCTATCTATCGTCCAGGCACCCTGACTTTCCAGGTCCCCCCAGCCTCTCCTGACAATGCCCTCCATCACTTTGCCCACCACGATGTCAGGCTGAGCAGGCCTGTGGTTCCTACCACCTCCCTAGATCCCTCCTTGTGGATGGGCACTTATTCGCCACCTTCCAGTCCTGGGGCACCACACCTGTCCTCAGAGATGGTGAAAAGCTCCATGGGGTTTCGCCAGGACATCTGCAAGTTCCTTCAGCACTCTGGGATGTAATTTATCCGGCCCTGGTGCTTTCTCTGTCTTAAGGGGCTGAGAGCTTCCCTCCTCTCTCTACTCGATTTCCACTTCCGGTACCTCTTCTCCCTGCTTGGCCTCCCCCCTCCTGCCAGTGATGCCTCTCCTCTCCCCAGACCCTTGATCGGTAGGGTCCCCCCATCTCAATCTCTGTCTCCTCCCATGTATGATGCAGCACCCCCATTTTCCTTGGTGAAACAGAGGTGAAGTACTCATTTAGTACCTCAGCCTGCTCCCCCAGGTCTTGTGCCCATCTCTCCCCTGATTTAATCCTGCTAATCTGCCCCTTCACCCTTTGTTTTTCCCCCAATGTATCTGAAGAACCCCTTGTTCCCTCTCCTAATTTCCCTGGCCAGGTTCTGCTCCTTCCTTGCCTTAACCGCCCTCACCACCCTAGTGGCCCTGCCAGCCATCAGCTCATACTGCCCTCGATCCATTTCACTCCTTGAGCACTTGAATTGCCTATAGGCTGCCTTCTTTCCCCGCACCACCTCCTGGACCTCCCTGGTCCACCAGCAGGGTTTTCGGGCCCTACCGCATTTTCATCTTACTCTTGCACAGGTGCTGGTAGCATCCTGTACCCCTCTCCTGATGATTTCCCACCTACTATCAGCGTCCATGTCTGACCCAATCACATCCAAATGCTCCTTAAGGATCCTTCCCATTTCCTTAAAATCTGTCCCCCTGAAGTTAGTTACCTCCGTCTTTGTGCAGCCTTCTAGCCCTCCTAGGTCCAGGCAGAACCAGACCGTGGCATGGTCACTCCCCGTCAGTGGGTCTCTTACCTCCAGGCCCCCAATCTGGTCACTGTCTGCCAGGACCACACATCCAGTACACGCCTCCTGGTGGTTCCCCACCTGCTGAGTTAGGAGCCAGCGTCCTGAAAGACATCCAACAACCTCTGTTCCCTGGTCACAGAGATGTCATAGAATCTCCAGTCTGTTCCTGGCATGTTTAGGTCCCTAACACCACCACCTTTCCTCTGCCCAGTCTGCAGTGTCTCCTAACATCTGCCACCAGACTGTCCTCCAGGGGTCTATACACTACTCCTATTTTTACTCTCTTGCCCCCCCCTTGTTATCAAGGTGACCCAAATGGCCTCCACGGTTCCCTCCGCCTCCTCTACTCCCCCATGCCAATGCAGTTTTTGACTATCATTGCTATCCCTCCCCCCTGTCCTTCCTGAACATAGTGTAACCCTCCAGGTTCAGGTCCCAGTCGTGTCCTGCAGTGGCCCAGGTCTCAGTGACCGCTGCCACATCCACTGCTTCCTCAGTTAGCATCGCCTGGTGCTCAGGCATTTTATTTCCCAAGCTCCTGGCATTTAGCAGGACTACCTTCCACCCTTTCCCTGTATTTCCATTTCCCCTGCTCGTGTTCCCATGGGGATTCTGTTTTCCCCTGGTCTGCACTTTACCAGTTGGCCTTTTCCCGCAATCCTCCAGCTCCCCAGGGGGGTGGAGACAGTCCCTCCTTTATCAGCATCCCCTTGACAGCCTTTTCTCCCATCTCCCCCCCTTCACAAGTTTAAACCCCACCTTTCACCAATGAACCCCTCTATTTTCAACTTAAAGATTCCCTTCCCCTCCAAATTGAGATGGAGTCTATCTCTAGCATACAGCTCCTTATCCTCCCAGGTCTCCCCCCAATCCCCCATCAACCCATACCCTCTGGCCTCACACCACTCCCTGAGCCACTGGTTTATCTCCCTAATCTTCCTTTTGTATTCCCCCACTAGCCCTTGCTTTGACAGAGATTTCTGAGAAGAAACTGTGCATCCTATGTCATGACAGACCCTGGCAAGCTCCTGAATCTTGCCTGTATCTCTAGCTCACTATTTCCCTCAATGTCATTTGTACCCAGGTGGACCAGTATGTCCCGAGGAACCCCACGATCCTTTGCCAGCTGATATACCTCGTGTAGCCCCTGCACCATTAGTCCAGGAAGCATTTTGTTCTAACTGGCCAGGCTTCTCCCTCCCTATCCATTTGATACCCCTGATCATAGAATCCCCAAAGGGCACTCTGATCGCTCCTTTCCTCCATTTCCCCCCTTCCATGTCCCTCATCCTTTCTCCGGCCCCTCCACCCAGCCGGCTCCTTGTCTCCTCCCCCTATCTGGGTGCCACATGCCACCCCTCCTTATTTACCCTGGCCACCCCCTCCCTCCAATCCTCCTCTCCTCCTCCTGAGTATCCTTCTGTACCTTCTAACTCCCCCCTCACTGCTTGCGACTGGTCCTTCTCCCCCATCTGCCAAACTAGCCTGGCTCATCCTTCCTTCCTTCCTGTTTCCATTTAGTCCCTCCTTGCTTGTCGTGCTTCCCTGGCCTAAACCCTCAGCTCCCTTTACTGAATACTTCTTGTACTTCTGGTCCTTCTCCTTTACCTTTCCTCCCAACTGGTCCTTCTCCTTGCGCTTTGCTCCCTCTTCCCCCTGCCCCTCCTGCTCTGATTCACTGCTCCCCCCATTTTCCTGCATTCCAGGTTCCCCCCTGTTCTTCCTGCTATCCGCCCCTGCCTCCTGCCCCACTCCTTTCCATCTCTAACCACCCCCAGCTGGCTACATCACCCCCTCATCCTTGAGCAGAATAAGAGAACTGAAGCGGCTTATTGAGTGCAAGGTCTGATCCACTTCCCCGCCTTGCTTCCTTCTGTCCAGCCCGGGCCATCTGCCTACTTCCCTGAGAATGTTGTCCCTCTGTCCCTCCTTTGTGAGGGTCCCCAGTTACCTGCCTGCTTCCTTGGTGTTGTCCTTTTGGACCCCCTCTGTCAGGGTCTCTATGTGACCCCTGAGTATTCTCCTGCACTCTTTTCCCTATGCCCCGGCCCCCAGTGCTTGGTGCAACCCCGTGGGAGATCCCCTGCCCCCTTCCCCAACCATACCTCACCCCTTCCCCCAGCTGTCTCCTAATCCCTGCAACCTCCTCCCTAAGTTGTGCCAGCTGGTAGCACACTGGGCAACCACCGAACTTCCAAGCCCAGTCCAGTATCATGGCTGCTCCACACCCTGTGCACCCCACCACCCTCCCAAAGATGCCGGCCCTAAAGACGTGTGGTTCCATCCCCTTTCAAGTAGGTTTCCTTGAGTGAGCCACCAGGTTCCCCCCTAGTCCAAGATACACCCCTACTGCCTAATCAGGTCACCCACTAATCTTAGATACAGTTCCACAGTACACTGGTAACCCTGTTACTAGGTGCCGTACAACACAGTAAACTTATAAGGAACATGAACAACTCCCTAAGCTGCTCTCTCTCCCAGCCTTTAAATCCAACCCCCAGTGCTAGAACTACATGAGCTGCACCTGCAGCCTTTTCCTCCAACTGCAGGACAGGTGTTCCCCTATAAATTAGCAGAACTCTGACTCGCATGTTTAGTGCTGCATAAGTGCCTTGACTTGTGGATAAAGACTGCCAGATATTTGGTCACTTTGCCCAGAGCTGCAGGCACCCTGCTAGCACAACAGCTACAGTCTCAAGATCTGCCTGGAAATAGCTGAAGTGTGAATCTACTGGCAGGTCCAAGATGAGCTCCAAAGCCACGAAAGAAAAGAAAATTGCTCTGGAAGAGGGCTGGCTGGTCTGGGATGAGTAGCAGATTTGCCAAAGAAAACTTGTACCAGGCAGGAGCCGGTGGGTCCATGATGAGCACCAACGCTGCAGAATTAAAAAAAAAAAAAAAAAGGCCCGGTGGCGCTGAGGGTTGAGGCATCTCTACCTTACCTGGCACTACGCCGGTGACCTGGGTTCGGGAATGACCTCGGGTCGTCAGGGTGCTGGCAAAGGGGGTGAAGCAGGATTGAGCCTAGCGGCTCTCCTCTCCAGCTGTGGTAGATCGCCCTCCTGTAGTCCCGTCACTGGGTGGGGGTCCGGTGGTAGCGCAGGCAGGTACAGGCGAATGGTAGGGTGCGGCATTCAGTTGTGCGCGGCGTGCATGTGCCTCCACACATGCATGCTCATTCCAGGGACACAGGTGAGTGGGCCAAAACAAAGGGAGAAAAACTTACAAAAATGTAAATAAAAAAAAAAAAACTACTATGCTGGGAGGGAGTTAGCGGATCCACCAAACAAAATGCCCAGGGACAGTGAGCGGGCAGTGGGTGGGATTAGCGACAGCAGATTATTCTGAATGTGATGGGGGGCCCAGGGGACAAATATAGTTAGTAATGTTCTGTGTTGTATGGGAAGTGAAGTAGGGGTATGCAAATTCTACTACCCCCTGTCCAGGACAAGTGCATTTCCATGAAGGACAAGAACAAAACAGTTAATTTTACTGAAAAGAATGAGGGGCAAGAGCAAATACAGCTACAGCCCTGGTTAAACAAGTTCTACAATTTTTTATTTGAACAGCCCTGAAAGGGATGGGGGTGAACAATGCAACAATCCAATGAATACTATGGAGGTAATCAGATTCCACTGCAGATGCTGAAAGTAGCAGGCATTGGTTCCGTGTTCCCATTTTTCTCCATACCACGTGACGTCTTGCATACTTTTGCTATGAAACAATAAAAAGCATTCCTACTCGAGTAAGGCTGGGTAACAAAACTAGGGCAGCATATGCCATCTTTCCCCATTATTAAGATACAGGATTCATTAGTTGTTGTCATTTCAAAATTAGGCCCACAGTGCAGATGGACAATCCCCCACCCTTCCTCAAGGGCAGTTACTTTTCTCCTTATTTCCATAAATGGTCTATAAATATCAGTCCACTATTGAGTCTTGATTGTATTCCACTGTAAAGAAACAGGAGACTGGCATGAACCGCAGAATGGTGCTGCAGGCGGCATTACCACTTGTATGCATTAGGGCCAAAAAAATTTTAAACTTATTTCTTGAAGCCAAACCCTACAGGTGGCTTGGAAACAGCTGGTTATTCTGACCCTCTTGCCAGATGAATACATTCCTAATTTTCAAGCAATTTATCACAGCTGCCATTTGCATTCCTGTCTCCGCAATGCCTTGACAGAAGGGACTAGCAAACTATTGTACAAATTGAAATTATGTGTTTTTAACAGAGTTAAAACACTGATGCATAATGTTATCAAATCATGGGAGCATTGAGCTACCACACAGTATGATGGGGACATTAACACAGACAATATGTACTAATTCTGATACTTGTAACTGCTATCATCAGTAATACAATCACACCAAATGACAATACGTCAACAACAAAAAAAAAAAACTCAATCCAGCTGGGAACACAATACACCCGGCTGCTAGCAACAGTATGCACTGTCCTAAAACCAATCTCACACACACACACACACACACACACACACACACCCCCCCACCAACAACATTCCTGGTCCCCTGCTCCATTCGATTCATGGAGCCATTTCCCAAACCTACCACTACTCTATATTTGCAAACACACCTGGGTTGTGTGTGCCAGCAACCACCAAATCTACTAAATCAAATCCTTTAAGTATTCCAAAACTTAGTCGGCCCGGTGGTGCAGAGGGCTGAGGTGCTGGACGCCATACCTTGCGTTACGCTGGCGATCCGGGTTCGGGAACAACCTCGGGTCGCCGGGGTGCTGGCACAGGGGAAGGGGGAGCAGGACTGAGCAGTGGCTCCCCTCTCCCAGGAAGGGGTCTCTTGCCTGTAGTCCCGCCATCACCGAACGGAGGTCCAGTGATAGGCGCAGGCAGCAACGGAATGACCAGTAGGCTGGGGTGTCCCGCAGGGAATGAGTACGCATGCCTCCACACAAGTGCATCACGTTGGGGAAGTGCGGGAGTGGGAATGGGGAGAAAACCTACACAAGTAATAAAATTACTTGTGGGGAAAAAAAAAAGTATTCAAAACATATATTAAAAAAAAAAAAAAAAAAAAAGAGAAAGAAAACTGCACGTGCACTCTCCCTGTCTTGTTCTTTATTCATCATAAATCTACTTGTACTATATATGAGACGTTAAACCGAGGTCCCATCTGCCTGGATTGGTGATAGTTCAGGTGGATGTTAAAGATCCCATGGCACTTATCGAAAAGAGTTGGGGAATTTCCCCGGTGTCCTGGCCAAATTTCCCTCATTCACTAAAAATATCACCAACAGCTGGTTCAAGGTCAGTTGGTATTCATCTGTATCCCCCACCCATCCACCCCCGGTCGCGCCTGAAAATAGGCAGGATTTGTCTAGTGCACTTAACCCGGTCAACAAAAACCAAATAAATAAAATAAAAAAAATATATAGCCACACAGATATCTCGGTTGACTTGTTCAGAAACCAACTGAAACTCTGGAGCATGAGTTCAGGGATCTCCAGCAGTGGTTTTCCTTTTGTGCACCCAGGTATACTAAAACTAAAATGCTGGGAGTTTTGGACCACAACCACATTCCGCCAACACCTTTACAGCCTCTGGTCCTAAAACAGATTTAGTAATTACCGGGAGCACATCACAGAAGGCAGCATTACTACACATTCCCTGCTGCCGCTGAGGAAAAACACACCCCACACCCATCTCAGGTCCTCCTGCACCTCGCCCTCCATGTCTGTTCCCAGAAGGCAGCAGTACACCCCACATTCTGTGTCTATCCCCCAGGGAACAACGGTGCTCTCCACATCCCCACTAAGTGGCAAGTGATCAGTTCACACACACCCTCCATTGCCCCAGTGAGGGACAACACACATGACTCCCAAGTCCACACTTGAGTAACAGTCAGTGCACATGGTATGTGGATCCTGATGTCACGAGTCCTAATGCTACATGCATTCACCTCTCTTATACTGACTTTTAAGGACCTTTTTGAAAATAATGCCTTCCTGGTCCAACAGGTGGGGGACCCTACTAGAGAGGGGAGGAAATGGACGTTGTCCTAGTGGACAGTGAACAAATAAGGGGCCTGAAGGTGTGCAGTTCACTGGCGGGTGCTGACCATGCCATGGTTTGGTTTCTGCTGTATCTAGGACGGTAGGAATACCGCACTCACACAGTAGTGGTCGATTTCAGGGGAGTGGATTTTGTGGGTATGGGTAGGATTTTAAGGGAGAGGTTGGACATGATTAGGCCAGATATGGATGCTGGAAGCTTGTGGGAGACCATTAAAGAAAGGGGTGCAGGAGGTTACTAGGTCCTGTACTAAAGTAAGGAGTAAGCATGGTGGAACCAGCAAGCCATGTTGGTGGACCAGGGAGGTGAAGGAGGCGGTGAGGGATAAAAAGGCTGCCTACACACGTTTTAAATGTTCTAGGGGGGATAAGGAGCAAGGAGTATGTATTATTGGCTAGGAAGGTCACCAGAGTTGTGAGGGGCGCCAAGGCAGGGATGGAGAAAAACATGGCTAGGTATATCTGGATTTTGGGGGTGTCTGATAGATACATAACAGAGAGAAAAGAGAGGACACAGATCAACAGGATTAAGATTTTTGGGGGGAGAATGGGCTCAGGAAGCAGGGGAACAGGCAGAGGTGCTAAACTACTACTTTGCCTCAATCTTTGCAGAGGGTGACAATGGATCCCTACAGCCTAATGGGAGAGATGAGGAACCAGCAAAAGTGAGATGTCAGTCTCAGTCTGAGACCAGAGGATGGAAAGAGGCTAGGGTACAGACTGGGCCAGACCAAAAAGGAGTAGGAAGGTGGCATGCCCTTCGGAAACTAAAAACTGATAAGGCGCCTGGGCCAGATGAACTACATCCGAGGGTTATAAAGGAACTGGTGGAGGTGCTGGCAGCTCCACTGGCTGCACTCTAATTCCTCTTGGCAGACTGGATGGGTGCCACAGGACTGGAGGGTGGCTTATTTAGTGCCTAGATATATGGGAGGTCTAGGGAGGAGATGGGGAATTATAGGCCTGTCAGTCTAATGTCTGTGGTAGGCAAGGTAATGGAGGGCTTTATCAAGGAGAGGCTTGTGAGGCAGTTGGAAAGGTTAGGACACCAGGATGATAAACAGTATGGCTTCGTCCCGGGGAGATCATGTCAGACCAACCTCATAGAGTTTTATGACTGGGTGATGGGGGCCTTGGATAGACATAGGCTGGTGGATGTTCTATACCTAGATTTCAGCAAGGCATTTGATTCAGTGCCACTTAATGGACTGATAGCAAAATTGGGGGAGATGGGGGTGGGAAGACAGGAGCTAAATTGTTTGAAAATTGGCTTTCTGGGCATTTACAGAGGGTAATGGTGGGTGGGATACTATCCTCCCACAAGAAGGTAATCAGTGGGGTTCCTCAAGATTCAGTATTGGGGCCACTCTTGTTTAATGCCTACGTCTCGGATATAGGGAGCGGGTTAGAAATAGGTTGAGTCTCTTTGAGGATGATTCAAAACTGGGAGCACTGGTGGATTGTGAAGAAGCGAGGGAGACAGTCCAGGGGGATCTGGAAACCCTGGAGGGGTGGTCAAAGAGGTGGGGACTGACATTTAATGCCGGGAAATGTAAGGTACTTCTTTTGGGGGTCAAAAACCCAGGCCATGTATACACCTGGGGGGGTCACACTGCATGCCACATTGGGAGAAAGGGATTTAGAGGTGGTGGTAGACGTCAAAATGAATAACTCTGCTAATTGTAGAAGAACAGCAGCCAAAGCAAACAGGATATTGGGTTACATAGCCAGGGGAATTACATCCAGAAGGAGAGAGGTGATCCTCCCTCTATATAATGCTTTGGTCAGGCTGTAGCTTGAGTACTGTGTACAGTTCTGGAGACCTCATCTGAAGAAGGACATAGGGCTGCTGGAGAGGGTTCAGAGGAGGGTGACCAGGATGATTCAGGGCATGGACTGGAGGCCTTATGAGGAGAGACTGGAAGAGCTTGGACTTTACTCATTGGAGGAGAGGAGGGATAGGGGAGACATGATAGAGGTTTTTAAGTATGTAAATTGAATAACCAGGAGTGGAACCAAGGAGCTGTTTAGACTAAAGAAGGGGGGAAAACCAGGGGCCAGGAGTGGAAGCTGGAGGGGGGTAATTACAGGGGGGAGCATAGGAGGCATTTTTTCACTGAGAGGGTGATGGAACCGTGGAATGCGCTGCCTGGGAGGCTGGTGGAGGAGAGCATGGTGGAGGGCTACAAGAAGGGGTGGGATACGTACAAGGGGAAACAACCTAGAGAAGACCCTCTTGGGGGCTGGGGGGTGGTGAGGCGAACAGCCACTAGGTTGCTGGCTTTTGAGCAGACAAGACAGACCATTTGGCCTAATCTGCTGGCTGTTAGTATGTTATGTTAAATGAATATAGACCTTCTATACAATGTGCGACTTCTGCAGGTTTTTTTTTTTTTTTTGTTTTGTTTTTAATACAGGTGTTTATCCTCTTGTAAATGGGAGGGAATCGGCTCTCGGTCCGAATCCTCCAGGTGAGATCTTCTCCCCCGTGTCACGCCTGGTCATAATTCTCCCACAAGTTCCCGTCTCATGGCAGGACCGAGGGGGGAGGGCTGTCCAAGTCTGAAGCGGATCAGTCACTCACTGGGCAATGGCACAGGCATAGCTAGGCTGGGCTTCATGAACCCCCCCCCACCACCTCCACCACTGTCCATTTTCTTCCCATTTCTTTGTCCTGTCCCATCCCTCCTGCATAGCGTTGGACTCGCCGGTGGAGGCGTACCCATCCTATGTATCCTCACAGATCTGTCCCATGCTTTGCCTCCCTGACCCGCTCTATCCCCACGCCTCCACCTGGGGGCAACTGAGGCTGGGATGACAAGCCACCCCTTCCCTGGGAGAGGACAACAGTCCCTCAGATGCTCAGTCCTCTTCCATCCCCAGCCAACTGCCAATGACTAGAGCCATTCCTTTCCTGAACCCAGGCTGCCGGCATACAAGGAGGTAAGGCACTTTGCAGCAACTCAGCCCTCCACGTCACTGGGCTGGTGCAATTTCTATGGTTTCCTGTGTTTTTTTCTCATAAGTAAGCAGAGAAGCATTGACACAACTAACATAGCCATAGTAGGCTGGGACTGAACTCTAGGGTCAAACTAAAAAAGTGTTTTGGAGTGGGAAGGCCAGATGTTACTGTCCATCTTGGGATGAACGACCCAACAGGGAAGCCAGTAAGAGGACTGAAGAATAATTTCAGGACACTGGGTTCCAGGCTTAAGGGACTGGCTGGTACTGAGACCCTCTCAAAGGTCATCACAGTATGGGGGAAGGGGCAAGGAACCAAAAATCTTTCCATTCAACAATCAGCTGAAAGAGTGGTGCACAGAAGGTGGGATCACTCCCTGAAGGACTATGGTGCATTTTGGGTCATCCACATGGGGGTGAGGTGGTCTAAAGGCCCCCTAGTCAGTCAAAGAAAGAGGACAAGGCACTTACCAACATCAGGAGGCTGGCAACTGGGGGGAAATTGTCCTTCTGGGGGACTTCAATATGCCTGAAGTAGGCTGGAGCTTTCCTGGGGCATGGAGCGCCAGGAACCAGACATTGGTGGATACCTTCCAGTACTGTTCCCTGACTCAACACGTGGGGAACCAGACTAGGAAAGGGCCATATCTGCCCTAGATCTGTCCAACCAGGAAAGCCCTGGGAGTGGGTTAACAGCAAAGAATTTACTTGGCTCTAATGACCATAGCAAAATGCAGTTGCGTCATAGCCTTGACAGCACAAAGGCATAAGTCCAGGTTGCTGACCCTGGCTTTCAGGAAGATGCGAGGAAATACTTCTTCATAGAGTGTAGCAGACAAGTGGAATAGCTTGCTTAGGGAAGTGGTTGGAGCAGATACTGTGCAGGGATTGAGAACTGAGTGCAGTGGGTATAAGAGCTGACAGCAGTGGGCCCAAAGGAGTTGGAGGACGCAAAGACACTAAATGGACTGAGCTGCTGAGAGGGGTCAGGCTAAGCCTGCTCAGTGATAGGCTGGCGGAGAAATAGGGAAGATCAGACTGGAGTGGATGAAGCCTTGGTCCTTTTCAACCTGCAGTCATTCCGGTTTTCTGTGCAACTGTCTATAGCTCTATGTGAATAATGTTGAGAAATGGCAAAAACCACTGTTTGTCTGCATACTGGTAGTGCAGTTGACTATCTACAGGACTGATCTTTAAAGTGCTTCGACAGAGTGCATATTAAAGTTGTTACGCAATCAAATTATACTGTACTAAATAGCCACCAGGCGTGTGCAATGCTTGGGACTTCAATGGCTATATCTAATTGGAGTGATGAATGCCCCATTTCTGGGCTGCTTGTGCTTTAAGGAGATTCTGTGCTACTGTATTGTTCAGAGGGGTTGTCACTTCCTGTGGTTCAGTGACCCATCTTTCCCTATGATCACTGGTGAGGTCCCACCTGGAATACTGTGCCCAGTTCTGGAGTCCTCACCTAGGGAAAGATAAGGACAGGCTGGAGACTGTGCAATGTAGGGTGACCAAAATGATCCAGGGTCAGCAGGGCAGATCTTACGAGGATCGGCTCAAGGCACTGAACATGTACTCGCTGGAGGCCAGACAAGGAGGGGGGAAATACGACAGAGACCTTCATGTTTCTGAAAAAATGAATGAGGTAAACTGCGAGAAACTATTTAGCATGAATAGCAGATCAAGAACAAGGAGGCATGATGAGTGGAAAATGATCAGGGGGAGGTTCAGGAGGAAAGTTAGAACATTTTATTTTATTTTATAGAAAGAGTGGTGGAGCTGTGGAACAATTATTTATTTTATTTATTTGAAAAGGTTTCACCAGAAAAGACAACATGAGCTGTAAACAGCTGGTTTCAAAGCGTCCTGAGGAAGGGGGTTACGTAAGTGGGGAGAACAAAAAAAAGGATAACCAAGCTAATACACAACCCAAGTACAATACATTATAAAACTTGACAAAAAAAATAGAGCTAAGACTGTCTGTGTCGTAGGAGTACACCTTTAAGTGCTAGAAGTGGCAAGTTGAGTACAGGGGATCAATAAGTGCTAAGTTTGCCTGACAGAATGGCAGTGAGAAGTTAGGGGGAAAAGAAGAGGGCAGGGGAAGAGGAGAGAGGGTAGAGAGGCACGCCAAGAGCTAGACCCCTTCAATATGTCAGCACATGTGGTGGGTGCCAAAACTATCAATAGTTTCAAACTCGGATGGGACAGAGTGAAGGGCTTAGTGTTTGCTCAGGATGACAGCGGTAGGGCAGGGAGTAAGGAGGTGGACAGTGTGCGTTAGAACGCTGTATGGACAACAGGTCCTGGGTTTGTTAGGATTTAAGGGCAGACTGGATGGACCAGTGGTCTTTTTCTAATGTCACTGTCTATGTTTCCATGTTTCTCTGTTGTTCCCTGTTAGCTGTAAAGTCAGAACCAAACTGGTGTCAGTAATGGGATCAGTTTGCTAGCCCACTAAAAGGATAACAAAACAAGCAACTTTGTACCCGACTACACAATATTTAGCCCTTTGGGACCCAAGCAATCACTTCAGCACCACCAAGCAAAGCAGACGATCCAATCATAACGAGGCTGCAACAGGTCCAGGCAATGAAGAGGAGACAGGTCAGCTCCAGTAAATGTGAGAGACTCTTCAATTTCAAAGGGACTGTGCTTCTCAGAAAAGCAATTAAAAAGGATAATTTATTGGCGGCTCGTCGGGCGCAGCGGTTGATTTCCGCTTGTGGCGCCGCGACCCGGGTTCGGAATGGACTCGGCGCACTGGAGAGCTGGCCAGGGGAGTAGGCTTGAGTGCCCGCACTGCTCACTTCTCCGGGGGGATGTGGCTCACTGTCTGCTGCCTCCTGGCAGAGGCTGGGAGAGCAGCAGCTAAGCGAGCCCCACACTGCACAAGGGGCATGGTGAACTTCGGCTTGGCCTAGACGTTCATGGCACACCACGCCCCTGAGGAGAAAAGCGGAAATCCGGGCCTCCTGGCTGGCCGGATGATGGCTGCCAGCTCCTGCTGACTCGAGATGCCCTGACGCCCCCGAATCCACCTCAGCAGCGCCCAGGGACCGACTTGACCAGTGTGCTGGCTTCCCACTCCTGGCGCCTTCCCCCTTGGAGGAGAGGGGCCCATCCGGTGAAGGGATACGCCGGGCCACCCCTGGGTCGGCTGTGATTTGAGGTGAGAGGAAGGGGGTCAGGGGCGGGGGTGGGTCGGAGGCATGAGCAGCCGGAAGGAGAGGCAGGCTAGGGCGCAAATAAGGCGCCCAAAAAAAAAAAAAAAAAAAAAGGATAATTTCATCTTTAAATGGTATATGTCCCTGTGGAACATGCCTGCGACTAACCATACCAGCAGCAAGAGACAATGTTGCATGAGCAAAAGAAATGAAAAACATTTTGAAGCTGACTCTTGCATCTCTGCTCGTCTGAGGGACTGTATTTAATTCATAATTTTGGTACCTTAATAGTGCTAACTCCTATCATCTTCTTCAGGCTACTCCTGTCCCTGCATTCTCCCATCACGGTTCTGCTCCATCCGAGATCTAAGACCCTCAGAAGGCTTGGTGGCACGAAGGGTTGAGGCGCTGGATGCCACACCTCACGCCACGCCGTTGACCCGGTTTTGGAACAACCTCGGGTTGTCGGGGTGCCAGCATGGGGGAGGGGCAAGGGATGGAGCATGATCGAACAGCCTAACGGCAGCTCTCCTCTGCTGAGGTGGTTTCTGCCCCCGACCCATAGTTCCACTGCCACTGTGTGGAGATCCGGTGGCAGCACATGCGGGAGTGGGCGGCAAGTCAGAGGGGTGCCGCGGAATGCAGAGCACGCATGCACGCCCAGGAAAAGGGGTGTATGAAAACAGGGGGGGAAACTTTGCATTAAAAAAAAAATTATAAAAGATCTAAGACCCTTAATGATCAACCCATTGGCATACACCTTGAAGGCAAGGCCAGGTTAGCTTGGGGCCTGCTGACCTGCGAGAATCAGTCTGCTGCTGCCATGGTTGGACAGTGAAGGACAAACAGACAGGCCTGGCAGCAGGGGTGCAGTATCAGTTTTATCCCAGATTTTATTTTGGCAAAATCAAAGCAGACCACTCACTGCTCTAGTCTGCTGATGTGGAAGGGAGGGGGTCACCTGACACTGCATGGTCATAAGGTCGCCATACTATCAGCAGGTGGCTCTGTAAGAGCAGGCAAATTTGTCCTCTAGAAGCCTGACAACAGAGTTCCCCTAACCCCTCAGGCCAAGAACAGGTGAGCAGGTTTGCACAGCAAACCAAGGTCACCCACAAAAATGCACAATAAGCCACGCCAGTGCCTCTGGGATGAACATCGATCATCTTCAGCATTCCCCCTACACACAATCGCAAAACATTTGCAGCAGTACACCTCAGTTTCGGTTACCATATTGATGGGGCAGCAGTGGAGTATGTCATTGGCTCAGTAGGTTGCATACTCTACTCTAGAGCAGGAAAACTGCAAGGTAGTTGGTTCTAGTCCTCCAGCAGGAACTTGGACCACTATCCAACACCGATGCTACAGTACAGCACTAAGGACGGTGCTGCATTACTGAGGTGCCATTCTTTGAATAAGATCAAAATAAAGCCCTTTCTGCCCATCTATGGTGGCTGTCCAGGTGGAACTTAAATCTGCCCCACAGCACTTATTGTGAGGGATGGTGATTTTTCCCAGTGTCCTGGCCAAAATTACCCATCGATAATAAAGGTTCATGGAAACCCCCAAGACACACCTAGGAGTGAACTGTCACAGCTCAGTGTGCCACTCTTGAGTAAAACAAAATTGCAAATATACTTAAAAAAATAAAAAATAATGTTGGACAATTAGGGTTCCACTATGACTGCACTATCCCCTATGTCACCATACCTTGTCCTGGCTCATCTTCCTTGCCGCCATTGTCTGAAATTAATGCCAGACCTGGTTTGCAGAAGCCACGCCACTGGAAAGGGAGGTCAGTCAATCAAAAAGAGAGCACAGTGTCCCTATGTAAGAATTGCAGATGTGGTGAGGTTAAGTAGCTAACTAAGTCAGGGACGCAATGCAGGAGGACACCGAGAAGGTAACAGCAATTAAAAGACAACCGATTCCAGCAGCAGTTAATCTCAGTAGAGTGGCATGGGCTGCAGAATCTGCCAACAGGTGCCAGTACCAAAGCTGCTTTTTTTTCTCTCTCCCCATTTCATCCCTCCCCCTTCAGACAAGGAAATTCATCTATGGTCCGCAAGCCATACCTCCCGTTGGTAACCATTCTTTTCAGCTGCCTTACTGGTAACAACAACATGAAGGCTGGTCAGACATTCAACCTCTCCTCTATCAGTCAGAGCTCCACCTTTGCTTCTACTTTCTTGTGCTCATGACCAATGCAGCACAACACATGCAAGGTGAACTTCACAGAGGAAAACTACCTCAGAGGACATGCACTCCCTCCCATCTCCAAAGAAGACTGGGTGTGATCAGTCTCCTGAGGGTAGGCAGGCCAAAGCAGAAAGTTCCCACGCTCCATGACATGTGGCCAGAATGGTCCCTTGTATGTATGGCGGATGTACCACTTCTACCGATCCCTGTCCATTTTCTCCTCAAGTCTTCCCTCCATGCTCCTTCCTCCGTTACAGGAAGCACCTCCAGTATCTTTTCTACATGTGCAGCCTGGTCAGCTACATGTGACCAGCCAAGCAGCCGAGGCCATTATGCCAACTCACTAAAAAACCAAAGATGTTTTAAATGGAGAGGAAAGAAATGGTATCACCTCCTGGAGCACCTCTATACGAATACATCAGCAGCTACACTACATTTATACTTGGAACTTCTGCCTGCTTGTGACTTAGTAGCTGAAAAACCTTTCTCCCCTCAGAAAAGAGTGGCTGAATTCGTGACCGAATTACACTTCGAGGTTTGGAAGCTATGGGCACCGCTGTAGACCATGGGCTCCATATTCAAAGGTCTGAGTTAGCACCGCATAGTCACTATCCTGAGAGAATCAGTACAAGACCTCAAATGTACCATTTTCAAACAAGCTATAACACAGCATGAGTGCTCTAGACTTGCCTGAATACAGGCCCCTAGAGCGTAGTACCAATAAAGGCACTAACAGGTGGGCTGGGCACAAAGTATAACCTGCTGGCAAATGACAGTTACGCAAGAACTTTCCTTAACAGTAGATCTTCGAGAGAGGTTCCTGCAGTAGGTCTTTACACATGGGACTGCGTCTTCTGGTGTCAGTACTGCACGGCAAATTTCTAGCTAGCAATCATTGATCAGGCACCAGTGTAACAGTATATAGGGGGCGGTCCCCATGCCCGCCCTCCAGTTCTCCCACCACAGACCTCTGAAGAGGAACAGGAGAAAGGAGTAAGAGAACTCCTTAAGCCCTGGGCTCCAGAAGCAAAGCTTCGGGAAAGGAAAAGAGGATGAAATAACAGGAGCTGGGGGGAAGGTGGGTGGGAAATCTAGGCCTACTGCAGGAACCTCTCTCGAAGATCTACTGTTACGGTAAGTTCTTACGTAACTATCATATCTTACTTTGAGAGGGTTCCTACAGTAGGTCTTTACATACAGGACTGAGTACCAAGCAGTCGAAAATAATGAAGGAGTCGGAGACAAAGTTCTGAGAGGAAGGAGTGCCTGCCAACTAAAAGCCTTCTTAACAAAGGAGGCCTTGCAGAATGGCGAGGCTGAAACCGGCTCTATGCCTATAGGCAATGTCCAGACTGTAACGCTTGGTGAATGTAGTATGGACAGAGTACCAAGTGGCCACTGCACAAATCTCTGTAGTGGACACATTCCTGAGAAAGGCTGTCTAAGCAGCCATGCCCCGTGTAGAATGGTCTTTTACCTCCCCCTGAAGGGGCTTCTCGTACTTGTAGATGCACGAGATGCCGTTTGTTTTTTTCCTAATTCTGTTTTTCTCCTTCCCTACTTGAACCCCACCGAACTCTTTCCAGCAACCGCCCATTCCTGGACTCTACCTCCCTGCGTGACACCAACTGATCTCCTCTCCCCATCCCCCCCAGACTCCAGGCATCCCCTGGGTCTACCCTCCGGGGAAGGGCTGACCCCGCCCAGGGCACTCTTTCTTATAGGGTTGAGACTAGGCCGGGAGGAGACAAGATGAGGAGACAGTCATGCCCAACTTCTGGGAGTGTGGTCCTTGGGTGGGAGGCACCATCGCCTATCAGTGGGAGGAGGGAGGTATTTTCTTGGTCTACACCCCTGTGGAACTCGGCTACCAAGGCGACACTGCCGCGGCTCCACTCCCTGGCATATGCCACGATGCTGTTTTAGGCCACCTCCAGCCTCCATCAGAGGTCGCTCCTTTGGCAGTTGTTGCTCTAACCCTCCCCATGGAAGAGAGAGCAGTCCTCCGGACGCTCAATCTCTTCCTGAACCCCGGGTTGCCGATGTGGCATGAAGTGTGGCGTCCAGCACCTCAACCCTCTGCGCCACCGGGCCGGTGTACGAGATGCAGTTAGCAAACCATTTTGACAACCCTGTTTGGAGATGGCCTTGCCCTTACATTTAGGAGTAAAGGTCACAAACAACTGGTCAGACTTTCGAGCCTCTTTGGTCCTAGAGATGTAATAACTCAGAGTCCTGTGCATAGCTAAAGTGTGCAGGAGGTATTCCCCCTTGTTGGAATACTGCGAGTAAAAAAACCGGCAATTCAACATTCTGGTTCAAAGTAAATTCCAAAACAACTTTCAAAATAAAGGAAGGGTTAGTCCTCAGAGCCACCTGGTCTTTGTAGAAAATCAAATAAGGCTCCTTACAGAAGAGGGCCTGAAGCTGTGAAATCCTTCAAGCTGAAGTTACAGCGACCAAAAAGAGCATTTTCCAGGACAAGTAACGCATGTCGCAACTTGTTGCCAGCCCAAAAGGGGGCAAAGTAAGTTTTTCCAGAATTAAATTTAAATCCCTGGGGGGAAAACTGGATTCCGGACCAGAGGCTTAAGGTGGAGGATCCCCTTCAGAAAGGTTCTGGAGACCTGCAGCTAAGCAAGGGTTTTGCAACCCACCAGAAGGTGGTAGGTGGAAACTGCAGATAAGTGGACCTTAAGAGAGGAATAACTGAGGCCCAAATTAGACAGGTGCAAGAGGTACTCAAGGACCTGGGGAGCAGAGAAAGTAAATAGGCCCATGCCCTTGGCCCAAATAGAGAATCTCTTCCACTTCATAGCATATGCGGCTCTGGTAGAGGGTTTCCTAGCCTCTACTAGAACCTGGGCGACTCGAGAAGAGATGCCATAACAAGAGACAGCAATGTCGACTTCCGGTTGGGCTTCCAAGCAGCATGGCAGTGTAAAAGCAGAGCTACTTTTCCCAATTTGACGCTTTCAACGACAAACAATTTAAAACAAACAAGAACTAGATATTGGGGTCATATGTAAGGAGCATTGTAAAGAAGAAAAATATAAGAAATTGAACAACTACGGGCAGCAGTGAGCAGAATTAAATCGAGCAGCAATGTCGGCCTAGGAGCCCTCCGACTCGGAACACTCTCAAGCGCCAGCAGAACGGTAGGACCAAACAACCACACCAAATAATAAAGCGAGAAACAAAACGCATAAAGTTAGATACTATATACAAGGAGCTATTACCGTTTCGTGCAGAAATTAAAGATCTTTACGGAGAACTTCGCAGAGACGTAGTGAGCCTGGAGCAACAAGCTGATGCATCGGAGAGACAGATAACAGTAGAGAACAGAGTAGACGATATGGAGAATACAGTTCAACTCTTACAAGATCAATGTGTACAACTGCAAGAAAAACAAGAAGATATGGAAAATAGAGCTCGCAGAAAGAAGCTAAAATTATATTGCATCCCTGAAGGCTCAGAAGGTCAGGACATTACTGAGTTTACTATTGCTTTGCTCAAAACAGCTCTTGAATTGCCCTCAGATATTCGATTAACATTAGAGAGAGTTCACCGTGCACTGGGCCCACGGCCTACAGATCCGAATGCCAGGACTCGATCTATTATTATGCGCTTTCTTAGCTACGCAGTCAAGGAGACAGTATTAACAGCAGCATGGCGAAAGGGCAAGGTCTTTTACGGGCAAACTCGTTTCTATTTTGATAATGACTACGCTCCTCAAACTATGCGTAATCGCAGAGCATATGCGGACATTTTACCAGCTTTGAAGGAGGCAGCCATTAGATTCACAACACCATACCCAGCTAGACTTGTGGTGCAACTTTCATCGGGAAGGAAGGAATTTCATACTTCGGAGGAGGCCAGAGAGGAGCTCCTTAAAGCGGGAATTCAAATAAAAACAAAATCCACACTAGGATTACATAAAACTGACCCACCGCGCTGGCATACGGTGAATATGGGCAGAACACAAAATCGCAGAGAAGTTACAAAGTGGGGGAACATTTCTAATCGTTTGGCAACTTTTCGCCGATCGGCAAGGGGAAGAACCTGACTGACAGAAGTCGAAGCTTGGCTTGTGATTGCTCGATGGTCCTCTGGCTAGAGGTCCCTGAAAGCTTATAACTGATGAGAGGGACTGGGAATTCACTTGTCTGAACTGGGATCTTTATAAGATGACGATTCTCTCACAGGAGGTTGGACAGAGAAAAGGAACGCTTAACGATTTTACCTGCAGAAAATGTTGCTATAACAAAGAAACATGTAAAACATTTGGTTTAGCTGTTTGAACCGGTCCTGACGATTGCTTTGAAGGAAGCAACGGATATAACTTTAAAGAGCAGATTATAATGCTCTGCTTGATTTGTTTTAGGGATAAACTGATAGAAGGGTCTGAGAAATGTTGCCCTAGTTGTATACTACAGAATTTATTTAATCATAAAATAAACAATTTACACTGTGGGGGGATCTCCAGACGTTACAGGGAAGCCGATTTCAAACCAAAGACAGACAGGCAGGGTATTTGTATTAACATTCGGATTATTTAGCTTGTCTGCATATTTCTCTTTATTTTTCATTAGGGGAGCAGGATATCCCCAGGAGGCCTGGGCATTTGGTGTTACCAGAAATCCTCCGGTGACCCCAGACTATCAGGAGACACACTTAGGGAGTATGTTTTTAAACTCCCCTACCTTGGAAGTCAATTTTATTTGGAATACAGTGCATGTACATAGTTATCAAGACAAAGGTCAGACATATAATTTGTTTCAGATTTCAAAAGGTTTGATAAGATCGCAGCAGGAGATGTTTAAAAATAATCCAGACGGGAAAGGCATAAAATGTTTCAAAAAAAGTGACTATCAGAAGGATGGCTCGGGGGGGGGGGACGACGGACATCAGTATGGCGATCCCCCAGGAATTAGATTATTAAGAGAGAATATGTTTCCATAAAGGAATAAGATGGCAACTCAGATAGTAAAAGCACTCTCGCTTAACAACCCCATTAAAAGGGCCAGACTGTTCAAATATATCAAGGAACACCCCAGTGATTTTTATTATCTCCAGGAAACACATTTAACAGATACCGAGCATGCAAAATTGAACTGGGGGAGCAGGTTTTTGGTATATGCGTCGTCCTTTCCTAAAGGGAAACAACGAGGAGTAGCTATTTTAATACCTAGGACCTCCTCTTTTCAAACACAGTGCGTAGATTCAGAGGGAAGGTATGTAATCTTAAAAGGTACCCTTTATGGGACAAAGGTCACGTTAGTGAACGTGTATTTTCCCATTCTTACATCTGTTTGTCTTTTTGAAAGATTTTTTGCAAAGCTCCTAGACATTATGCACGGATGTCTTATTATAGGGGGAGATATCAATTTAACTTTGACACCTCGGTTGGACTCCTCTGCACCTTCCAAATATAGGCTAACATCAGCTCAAAGATTATTTATCGCTCAACTTGGAGCATTGGGTCTAATCAATGTATGGAGACATTTTTTTCTCTTTCTGGTGGATATACGTTTTTCTCCTCTAGACACAGCTCTTACTCAAGACTGGACTACTACTTCATTTCAAAAGAACATTTGGACTGTTTACAGGATTTAACTATAGGACCTAGATTTCTTTCTGATCATTCTCCCCCTATTTTTGAGGCTAGATTTAAAAATACCAAGGAAATCCACTGGGTGGTGCTTGAATACGTCTTTTCTTAAGGATAAAGCTTTTAGGGACCGCTTTAACTCAAAAATAGCTCAGGTTATTGCAGAAAATTCATCCCAGAGAGACATTCAACACAATAGTTTGGGATACTGTGAAGGTTGTGATCAGGGGGGAGATAACTGCATATTCAGCATACAAGAAGAGATATTGGGAGACACAATATGGTAAACTACATGAGAAACTAAGGGAAATGCAAACAAAGTGTATCCCTATTACCACAGAGTCCCAAACCCAGATTAATCAGACAAAGGCTGAGCTCCAGAAACTTTTAGACAAAAAAACACAACAGGCGCTATTTTACTTGAAAACATATAGGTATGAGGGAGGGCCAAAAGGGGCGAGAAATTTAGCCCGGAGGCTTAGGGGACATAGGACAGCCACAATCATAAAACATTTATTGGATCCGGAGAGAAAAACAAGAGCTCTTAACTCACAGCAGATACTGCAACTGTTCCAGAAATATTATAGGCAGCTATATGAGAAACCACATGGTCCAGAATTTAACCAAGTTGAGGAATTTTTATTACCCCCTTACATTAAAAAAGCTAACTAAGGAAATGGAAACCAGATTAAAGGCCCCTATCAGATCAGAGGAAGTCAGATGTGCCATAAAAGAAAGTAAATCATTAAAAACCCCTGGCCCAGACGGATTTCCATCCGAGTGGTACAAGACTTTTAGTAAACAACTGACTCCTTTACTACTAAACGCCTTTTTAGAAATTCAATAGGAGGGTCCCCCTCCTCCATCATGGGATTACACTAATATTTCACCTATCTTAAAAGTAGGCAAACCAGCAGATTTAACTACCTCATATAGGCCAATATCCATATTAAACACAGACTACAAGTTATTTATATCCATATGGGCACATAGACTAGAGAAAATTTTACCATATTTGATTAATTCAGATCAATCTGGGTTCATTCGAGCCAGGGAAACTACAGATAATATACGCAGAACGATCCATTTGTTGGACCACTTAAATCAGAGACAGATACAGGCAGTGTTGCTCAGCCTTCACGCAGACAAGCTTTTGATTGCGTCAGTTGGCCTTTTTTTTATTACTTGAAACTTTACGCAAGTTTGGATTCCTTGGGGAATTCTCTAGCATGATACAGAGAATGTATGCCTCCCCGAAGGCATATGTTACAGTGAATGGACAGTTATCTTCAATGTTACAACTGGGAAGGGGAAGTAGGCAGGGCTGCCCACTTTCCCCCTCACTGTTTGCCATATACATTGAGCCACTGGCTGAAGCTATAAGGCAACATCCCAACATTCAGGGGGTCCCTTTAGGAGGGAGGGATTTTACCATATCATTATATGCAGATGACTTACTATTAACACTGCCAGAACTTGAAAAGTCCATTCCTGCTACCCTCCAAGTGATAAGATAAGTTTTCAGAAATAGCCGGATACAAAATAAATATATAAAAAACAGAGTTATCTTTAAATTTCACACACCCCCAGTCTCTGAAGAACCAGATCCCTCTGAAATGGAGAAATAATAAGATTAAATATTTGGGTATAAATATTCCCCAGAAACTGGAACATCTGGAACTACTTAATTTACAGCCCCTATCGATAAAGATAGAGAATTTAGTTGGGAATTGGACATGCCAGGTATTATCTTTTTCAGCTCGAATACAAGCTATTCGGATGACCTTGTTTCCCAAGATATTGTATTATTTCCAGACTTTACCAATTATTCCATCACAATTCTACTTCGCACCCTGGGCTAGAATGTTTTCGAGGTTTGTATGGGCTGGGCAGCAGCCAAGGGTCAGATGGTCTCTGTTACAGTTACCAGTGGCAAAGGGGGGATGTAATCTTCCAAACCTTAGAGATTACCATAAGGCAGTAACATGTAAAATAGTGATGACATGGTTGAACCCTCAGGTAGAGAAACCATGGAAATTTATTGAATTTATACTAAATGATCTTGTAAACATTATCCCTATTATATTTGCCCCCCCAAATTCTTATCCACAGTTACAAAACTTCACATTTGGAACCCGTTATACGTTAAAGGCTTGGTATGAGCTAAGGGAGTCTACTACATTAACTGAAGTTTTCAGTTATTTTAAACTAATCGGTACAGAAAGTGTATCTTTCGATATGGGTGCTGTTCGGGTCCATCAAGAATGGCAGAAAAAAGGTTTGCTTTTGTTATATCAATATCTGGGTGTAAATGGAGTACTGCCTTTTGCCACACTACAAGCAAAATATCAATTCCCCCATACACAACATTATAGATATTTACAGATTCAGACATTTATACAGAAAGAATTAGCATTAAATACTCTGCCCTCTATCATACCTATGCTGACGTCCCTTTTAAGGGACGCTATAGAAGGCAGGGAACAAATTCATTTAATTGGACAAATGTATAAAGCAATAAGAGACTTTTGGAAGGAATCCACTGAGGATATCTTGGGGAGATGGAAGAGAGAATTAGGGACTCCGATAACTTATGAGAAATGGTTAGAACCTATTCCTCACTCGATGAAAGTATCACAGTCACCATACTGGTCAGAATATATATGGCAATGTCATAGTAGATATTTTTATACCCCTGACAAAATTGCTAAATTTGGTTGTATGAGGCATGGCCTTTGTTGGAGAGAGTGTGGAGAAAAAATGGCAAACACCACATATTTTTTGTGCCTGTCCGAAAGTTACCCAATACTGGTTAGATATAGAAAAGAGCATACACAATATTGTGGGACCAGAAATTCAATTATCCAATCAGATGATTCTGCTTTATATTGGGGAAGAAAGAAAAGTTCCACCAAGTAGAAGTAAGTTATACCTGTACCTGGCAGCAGCTAAAAAGGTTATAACTCACAGCTAAAGTACCCACCCTCTCTCATTGGCATTCACTGATGACAGATATATTATCTAGAGAGAATAGTAGCTTCTAGAGCCGGAAGGATGTCACAATTTGAGCTCCAATGGAGGCCATGGGTTTTCTATATCTCGCCTCTGGATGAAGCATTTGTTCCCCGACAGAGCTATTTGAAAGTAACCAATTTTTGTAGGATATGAATTTTGATCTAGTGTCATTTGATATATAACAGAATGATGTTGTTGAAACATGAATTGCCATCCAGAAGAATATTCCATGTATTGTAAGACAAAAGAGCAATACTGTATAGATTAACTCCTGCTGTCATATATATATATATATATATATATATATATATATATATAAACACTATATAAAAAAACAAGATTATTAAAAAAAATAAAAAAGACAGCAATGTCCAAAGGTGCCACGCATGCAGGTGGAGAGACTTGAGGCTCGGGTGCACCAGGCTGCCCTGCTACGGAGAGAGAAGGTCGTGGGTGAGAGGAAAAGGTACTGGGGTTCCAATGTCAGCTGCTGCAGCAGAGGGAACCAAATCTGCCAAGGCCAAAGAGGGGCTATGAGAATCATGCGAGCCCCCTCTGCCTGGAGCTTCAGCAGAACCTTCTGCAGAATAGGAAAGGGAGGAAAAGCGTACGGAAATCTCCACGTCCAGGATAAAGACAGCGCATCTCGACAAAAAAACACCACGCCCGTGACCGAGCGAGCAAAAGCTGGGTAGTTTTGCGCTGGATGGGGAGGCGAATAGATCTATTTCTGGCCGACCCCACTGAAGGAAGAGATCTGCTACTACTCCCTGCTTCAGCTCCCACTCATGAGCCCATGCGAAAGTGTGGCCGAGACTGTCCGCCAGGACACTGCGAACTCCTGGAACACTGACTGCTATCAATGACAGGCCATGCTGGACTGCCCAGTACCACACCCACATCGTCTCCCTGCTTGTTTATGTACTAGACTGTAGATGTGTTGTCGGTCTGGACCAGTAGTGTTCCCGGTATCAAGAGGGACTGGAACACTTAGAGAGCATAAAGCACCGCTCTCATCTCCAGAATATTGATATGAAGATGTTCCTCTAGTGGAGACCACATCCCCTGCATTCAATGGTCTCCCAGGTGTCGAAGACATACACTGAGTGAAAAGGGGCAAAAAACTTGCACTTTGGAAAAAAGAAATGGCGGACGACTAAGCTAGTTCACCTCGAGGATTCAACAAGTACAGGTAGACAGCAGGAAAGAACTGGAGGGTGGGCGTGGGGGCCGCCCCCTATATACTGTCACGCCGACGCCTGATCAGGTGACGCCGGGGTGGTCCCCCACTAATGATTGCTAGTTAGGAATCTGCTGTGCGGTCCTGACGCCAGGGGGCTCAGTCCTCTATGTAAAGACCTACTGCAGGAACCTTCTCTAAGTAAGATCAGAGTTATATGTCAGTGCCAAACAGTCACTAGCAAGGAGCAAAAGCAGTTGGGGTGTCCCAAACCTGTTGGCATTCTTGCACTAACTTATGATAGTCAAAGATCCTGATGCAGTTTAAATTTTGAATATACAGGGTGCTAAGAGGTCATCTGCATCCTATTATGGCCTTAGTAGCTAGTAAAGTGCTAGCTTCTGCTCCTTGGATTGTGTGGAGGGCTGTCCCTCCTGCATGCTGTGTGGTCCATGCCTCCCCCTCACTATATACAATATGTACAGTACAAAATAAAGCTCCCAGTTCTGCCCCCCAACACCCTATGCCAGTACAAATATAAATATATATTTCCCTGCTAGCCCAGTGGTAACCATTTCCCAAACCGTGTACCCATTATACATAATGATCTCATTGGTAGTCCAGTGATTCACATCTCCCTCGCAT
The DNA here is from genome assembly GCA_016271365.2 of Neoceratodus forsteri. Taxonomy (NCBI): domain Eukaryota; kingdom Metazoa; phylum Chordata; order Ceratodontiformes; family Ceratodontidae; genus Neoceratodus; species Neoceratodus forsteri. Next base: position 283,359,558 of record CM028136.1, on the reverse strand, counting down.
GGCCCCATAACCATTATACACACATAATGATCTCCCTGGCAATCTAGTGGCACACTCCTTCCTCACACAATCCCAGTACCCATTAGCCACGCGAACTGTGCGTCTCATTATAGTAGCAGCCATGCTAACAGTCTGATGGCTGCGCCAGTCACAGACCCCAGCGCTAACTGCTGAATATCTGGTCCACATCCTTACAAGTGACACACCCCTGTGGACCAGCTGGCAGCACACCAATCCCACGAAGGCAACATGCATTCAGGAGTGGACTCGGGGGAACAGACGGACTGCAGTGGGCCAAGGAGCTTTCTTTCTCCACAGAGGTGCATTACATACCAGTGTGGCCTGACTGGGTAATGCCTAAGGCTATGCAGACAGTGAGCAGGTTCCGGGGAACAAAAAACACATGTGCACCAGCCTCCAAATCTTACGCCACCAGCACTTTCAGTCCCATCCCACTTGGTTCCCCGACAGCTTGATTTGGCAGGGGGGTAGTGGCAGAAGGGACTAGGAGACCAGGGAAATGCCTCAGCACAGGCAGCAGATAGGAGGCTACAAAGCTTGACGATAACAAAAAAGTGCCCCACCCCCAAAACCTTTCCATCGCAAGTCAACAGGAATGATCCAAGTACAGTGCTCAAGGGGCTCACTTCAACCTGTTAAGACCACATGTAATTCCAACACTGGCTGAGTTACTGTTATAGTTTATACATTTCTGCTATCCAATACTAGACCTCTCCCACACTGCATGTTCAGATGTGGTGTTACTAAAAATCAGTATTTGTGTCATTTACAGGACTAAATTTACAGCGGCCTGTTTTTATTATTCAGGACCAGTGCTTCACAGCATTTAGATGTCTTGCCCTCCCCCGAATGAAACAGACAAGCAAACGCATTATGAAAAGTGCAATTTAGTCACATGTCTTGAAAGGAAGCCTCGAGTATGGTAATACTTTGTTTACTAACTTTAATTTAATGTGAAATTTAATTTCATCAGCTGCCTTATGTGGTTGTTCATTCAATTACAGTAAAATTAATCCATTCCTGTTGCACCTTGTTTTTTTTTTATCCAACAGAATTAAACAAGAATGCAATTGTGATTTGCTTTCTGAGAAAGTTGGAAACAAAACACCAGGAGAATACAGACTCTGAATGACCCCAGGTCTTCATACACCCATACCACAACATACAAAGTTGTGTCTGTGATTCAAATGGACACAATCCTGACCCTGAAGTGGTCTCTGTAATTCGTATAGTCATTTGTTCCTAATCCTATCAAGCAATCATCAAAATAATCAGCAGTGTTGGGGACAAAACCTATAAGGAGAGAGTACAGGCCCTCAACGTCTGACAGGGTTGAATAAGGCCCTGTACCGTTTGTTATGCAGAAAAGGTTAAACTCAAGGATCTGTTTTAGTCTCTCTTTTTCTGTCTCTTGTCTGTCTGGTTGCGCAACCAAATGTTCTCGTAAGACCTAGGAACCAATCACTCTGACGGTCTCGGGATTCTCCGCCTCGCGCTATCTCTCTGCCTACACTTGCTGTTTGTCTTTTCTTCCCCCTTGCATATCTGCAGTTATAAAACTATATGTGAATCTCTGAGTGAAACTAAGTGATACTGGGATCCCTTGGTTTGAAATGTATATAGTTACACTGTTGAAATTATTGCAAAAAAACATTTGGAATTTAGGGGGTTAACCTGAGATGCAGTCTGAGCTCTCCTCAGGTTTATTTGCAAACTCTTTTGCAGAGCTGTCAGCAGGCCGCCAGCTTAGGACACTGTTCTATTTGCAAGCCTGCTCTGCTACAAAACTGGCAAGAACTCTGATACCTTTGGTGAGAAACAAGATGTCTCCTTAACGAGCTCAAGATGAAGAAGTTAATTGTCAGGCAAAGACTTATAAAAACAGCAGCAATCTTTTACTAGGGAGAGACAGAAACTTGGAATTAGAGATACCCTCAGACGAAGGACTTTGTTTTCTCTGTACTGCCTTTGTAAAGAGTGATACTTGATTTTTACATTTATTGATAATAAAACGCTGCTTGCGAATTTTATAATACGCCTGGTTTTCCTCTGCTTCCTGACCCATGTCTCGACAAGTGTCTTCACCCTGGAAAAAAGAAGACTGGTATAAGACATGACCCATCTTTCAAATCCACACGAGTACTGACAGGATCATATATTTCAAGATGTTTCATCTGGTGTCCCGCAGCAGGAGGGCGCATGGTGATGCTTAAAAGCTTGGAGATGGTTAATTCAGTGGAAACGTTAAGAGGCAATTTTTCCTCCGAGGGCAGTAAACCTGTGGAACAGCCTACTAGCAGAAATGGTGGACATGAAGACAGTACGGACCTTAAGGATAAGCCTGGACAAACTGCTGCTTATCAAAGGACTTACCAGGTATCCTGAGTAGTAGAGTATGGGCAAGGAATCCCCATTAATTGGTGCTAGTTTCTACAGCATACTTACTAACATACTAAACACCAGCAGAATAGGCCTAATGGTCTGTCGTGTCTGCTCGGTAGCCAGCCACCTAGTGGGTGTTCGCCTTCCTGCCCCTCTAGCCCCCCGAGTGGGTCTTTGGCTTTAGTTTCCCCTTGTACCTCTCCCACCCCTTCTTGAAGACCTCCACTTGTTTCGTCCCTGGCCTGCCGATGAAGTGTGTGTGTGGACATGGACTTGAACCTAGAGTCCATTCTCACCTTAAATTACTATGTTACTATGGTGTCCATGATTCAGATGGATACAAACATATGAAATAGCCAAAAGAAGGCCATTACTGTCTATAGAGTCTGCTCAATGCGATGCTCAGGCATCTGCTGTTACACGGCACTGTGCCCCCCCAACCCAACAGTCATCCTCTTGACTTTATCCTACCCCCTCTCGAAAAGCCCCCAACCAGTGTCTGGTTTACAACCTCCTCAGATATCCTGTTCCATCCTGCCACCACCCTCTCCATGAAAAAGTGCCTCCTGACCTCCTTCTAGAACTTCCAACAACTTGCATCTGTACCACCTCATGTTCGTTGAGCCTAAAAAGGTCACCCAGATTGACCTTGTTTGTACCTTTGAGATACCGGAAGGTGTTTATCAAATCCTAATGTTATACTACCTGCTGTCTGCATTGTTAAAATCCTGCTGTCTTCCTGTACTGACCTTGTTGTTTGATGCACTTTAAATGTAACCTTACTTGTTTTGCCTGTCCAAGAATGTACCACTGTAATCTCCCGCGTTGTAACTGAAAAGAGGCACTTAGTTGTCTAGTGTGCTCACCCGGTTAACAAAAGCAAATAAATAAAATGTCCTATCACTTCCTACTTACCCCGATTTAGTCCACCCTTCGCACAAATGAGAGTCCCCGTTCACCCCGAGTCACCTTTATGGCTCTTCCCTGTAACACCTGAAGCTGTCTAGGGGCTCCGGTACTGCAGACAGTACTCTAGGTGTGGTCGCACCATAGATCTGTATTAGGGCAGTAAGACCTCTTTCCTGCTGATGACCCCCCTCCCCCATTATGCAATAATATTGTACTTGTTCCTGAGCCTACTAAGTGATATCCATACTTCACGTGGACACTTGCTCCTATCCTAACAAAGCAGCTCTGATATAGATGAACACTCATTCGTAATCCCACCATGCGGTGCCTGTGATTTTGATGGGCACAAGTTACTGATCCTACCAAGTGGCATCTTTGATTCAGATGGGGAAAAACTGGACCCTGCAGGTCCATACAAGAACTCTGTATCCTCAGGGCCACAGACTCTGAGTCCAAGGCATTCATTTCAGTTTTCATGGTTATTCAAAAAATAAGGATGCAAGTCCATTTTAGGTTTCTGGTGACACCAAGTGCCACTCGTGTGGTTTTGTTGTTACAAAGATGGTTTAGGACAGCAGAGGACTTTCTTCCATCTAGAGTGCCTTCTTATTCTGCTCAGTTTAACTCCTCCCTATCCAGTGACTCTTCAAGGATATTCCATAATGTTGCTTGTCCCCAACTACCCATGTGTGTATTCCATTTGATCTTGAAGTCTGCAGAGTGTCAAAATTCAGCACCTCCAACAATACTCTGTTCCACTGGTCCACCACACTCAATATAGAAAAATTCCTCATCCTTTGTTTCTAAACTGCCCTCCTGCTAGTTTAAGGTTAAGAGTCCTGGCGTTTTCTTTAGGGTTTGACTAACTCAGTGAAGTCAACTATATATATGTAAAACTTTCACCTTATGTATTTTTATACAAGCTGCCCAACCCCCCAAGTATCCCAAATGCAGCCTGAATAGTGACCCGATTGTGCCAGGATTACCTTTTCAGTATGGCTTATGAATCCCTATCTGATGCATGCCAGAAACCCTTTAGCTCAGTTTCACACCGACTGGAAATTTTCAGGTTATAATTATGCCCAGATCTCGTTCCTCATGTAAGAATTGCACAGTGTTACCATCCATGCATTATTTAACCTGTGGGTTCCTCTTGCCAATACACACATTACATTTTTTGGCATTAAAATGTAGCTGCCATGCACCTAATGAATATTTTGAGGCTATTCACATCCTTATTCTTTCTCCAACGTCCACCCAGCTCCACATACCTTTGCCTCATCTGTAAATCTAGTAATACAGAGCAGCTGTTGTACTGGGCAGACACTCATTGCACCATCAAATTCGTATACCCATTTCATACATGCAAAACAGAGTTTTAAGTAATTACATAGGCATGTATCAAAAAAGGGTAGTGAGGGCTGCAGGATGACCCAACAGCAGCAAATCACATTGCAATGCCGGCAACTTGGGTCCAGGAGTGAGCACAAGATGTTGCAAGTGGCCGGCCGAGGACTGAGTGTTGCCTGCTGCAGTGTGCCCTCACACTGGGAGGGAGTGGACTTGTTCTGCAGCACCAGCAACCCCTGTGCTTGGTCCCTGGAGGGTTCCCCACCAGCCACTGAGGAAAAAAGGTGCTCACAAGGTCTATAGTAGGAGTGATGCATAGGAGTAGAGGGTGGCTGAGGAAGGAAAATAGAGTTAATAACAAAACAAAAACACTTTGTCGTCATCTCTGTTACAGCTGTCAGTACTCTCGGGTCCTGCATGACAGACACCACAGGGATGCAATCTAACAGGGTAGCAGAAGAAGGAGCTGGAAGGTCACCAAACAGCAAGACAAGCTTGAGGTCTGGCAGTGGGGAGAAAATCAAAATTTAAGTACCAGTAAATTAGCTGTCCCGCCGATGCAGCGGTTGGATTTCCACTTGCAGCGCCCGCGACCCGGGTTCGGAAACAAACTAGGGTCGTTAGAGGGTGGCCGGGTGGGGGGACTGAGCATCCCACAACTGATCTTCTCCCGGAGGAGGGCGCGGGATGCCGCTGGTGAAGTCTGGTATGACTTCCCGTCTGCCGATCTCCCGACAATGCATCTCCCAACTGCAAGTTCCCATAAAACTAATTTCCCACTCAGTATCATTTGCCGACAAATCTATTCCCAACCAACAATACTCCACTAGCAGTACCAAAATCACGTGCAGGCTCCACATAACTACTCGGCTCATATTCTAATACCCCATAATACTGTGGGACATAAGATTCTACTAATGTTGCATTCCCGAGCCCCTCACTTGCTTCGGTCCTCCCCTTCTTCTCCCTGCAGCTCCTGTAACTAGAAGAGATACAGCTGCAGGAAGGAACACAGTGATTACAGCTCTTTTCTGCCTCAGAGTCACCTTGCTGAGAAGGTGCTCCTGTGTTACACTTGCTTTCTTGCCTCCATTTTTTATACCCTGAGTGGCTTTCAAATCGTGTCACCTTCTGCACTCCATGCAGTGTACTCTTTAGCCGGCGTCCACCGTTAGTAATTAAAAAGAAACACAACAAAACAATTAGTTAATTCAGCAAGTCTGCTTGGTCGCTTGTTCCTTCACCCTGACCCCTGCACAACAGACAGTAAAAGAAGTAAATAAAAAGTTGTTCACTGTCCTGAGCTCCCGTTCAGTTTCCACTGTATTTAACAGAAAAAACAATCAGTTAAGCATTCAAAACTCAACTTGTTCCCTTGCTTGTTCTTGCTAACCCCTGCACAGCAAACAAAAAAAAGGCAGTGGTATGAATCCCGTGTGAAAAGGTAAGAAAAATCACATTTATGTGTTGCCTGCAAGTGATTTAGTGTTGCCAACGCAGTAGCAGATGTTTCAAATCCAATGTTGTGGATTTTGTGTGTTGGTAATTGGTTGCTGTGGGATATAATTTGTCGGCAAACAAACCCGGTCGGGAATTTGAATTCGGGAAGTTAAATGTCGGTAAGCAGCCAGTCCGGCAGTTGTATGGATCCCCGCTGGTGCATGGGGAACACCTAGCGGAGGCCAGGAGCACCACAGCATCCAGCGTCGACAAGATTCCAGGGGGCGAGATGGACACTGGCGTCCGTGCGTGTTCCCACCCCCCTACAGAGGGGAAAAAACAGCCTGCCACTACTGCCTATGTGATGCCCACCCCTCAGCTGCAATTGGCTCCCCAACCAGACTCCTGCCCCATACCATTGTTCATGGCACCTTAGGGCTGGGTGCCACGTCTCTGCCCTGGGGGGTAATCCAGGTGGTCCCGGGAGAGCAGCTCATGTGGGGATGCTGCAGTTGAGGGATCAGTGACTGGGTGGATGTCCTGGCAAGTGGAAGGCAAGGCGCAAAAAGACTAAATAAAAAAAAAAAATACCTGTAATCTTTCTCAGACGGCTGGTCTCCGGGCTTCCTTACTCATGGGCTGTACCGTCTGATGCTGATAGGAAGGCAGGAACCAGACCTCTGCAGCAGGGGATATCCACCCCTCCACATCTCGTGTCCCTCAGTTTTTCCTAAAGCAGTCCAAATGTGGAAATACTACAGGAACTTGGAAACAAAAAACAATAATTTTAAGGCATATATGGCCATGAGGCCAGCCAACAATACACATTCTGGGAGGGAATACAAAGTCCGGAGACCAGCCGGAGAAAGAAAATTTACAGGTATTTAAATTTAAATTTCTCTCTCCTAAGCTGGTCTCCGAGCGTCATTACTCGTGGGATATACAAAAGCAGTACATCCCCAGATGTCCCGGTTGGGAAGAATGTCAAGTAACCTTAAGGGTCTACCACCACCTAAATCATTTGTCGGCCAAAGGATGCCTCCACCGAGGACATCCCATCCAGCTTATAAAGCTTTGTAAATATGTGAATGGATGACTAAGTGACCACTCTGCATAAGTCTGCCGGAGATGCTTCTCTGAAGTACACCCACAAAGGGACCATAGCTCTGGTGGAAAAGGCTCCCATTGGGCCAGGCAAAGTTACTCCAGCCTGATCATAAGTTGACACAGTGGATCATGAATCATTAATCACCTCCCTTGGCTCACTAGGGCTGGATTCTCCCTCACTCAACTGGTTCAAGTGCTACCTATCAGATAGGTCACAACTGGTAAAAAAAATGGAAGTTACCTATCCACCTTAAAACCACTGCTAAGAGGTGTACCGCAAGGCTCTATTCTTGGCCCCATCCTCTTTGCCATTTATATTAATAATATTGATGCCAACCTCACTCAATCCAACATTCATCTGTTTGCCGATGATACTGTATTATATGTCAGCAATCCTTCATTACCTAAAGCCTGTGAACTGCTACAATCTGAATTCTCCATCCTGCAACACAATCTACTGGATAAAAGCTACTTCTAAATGCCAAAAACAAAAGCTATGTTCTTTGCCACAAAGAGTTGTTCTGCCACTACCCCATCACCCACCACCCTACAACTATCCACCTTACTTGGAGAGAAGCTGAATTGTGATAACTTCAAATACCTTGGAGTCTGGATTGATAACAAGCTTGACTATTCTGTCCATATTGAGGAGCTACTAAAAAACTGAGACAAAGGCTTGGTCTATTTTTAGAATAAAGCACTACCTCAACAGAGACTCAAAAAAGATTAATCTAGGCATCTTTCCTATCCCTCATTGACTATGCTGACTTTCTATGGCCATTGTTCACTCCCCTCTTAAATAAGCTGGACACCCTATACCACAGGTCCATCAGATTTATTACTGACCTTCCCTCCAGCACCCATCACTGCTTCCTTTATAAGGCAGTTAACTGGACATCATTACAACACAGAAGAAATAGGAATGCTGCAATTTGGATATTCAAAGCTTTATCAGGCAAACTACCCACCTATATCACAGACTGTTTTACCCAAATTACTTCTAGGCCATACAACTTAAGGATCAGCAAACTTATCATACTAAAGGTCCCCAATGCCTGCACCCAGTTTGGGAGGACCGCTATCAGCTACTCACTTGCAGTTGCATGGAACTCACTCCAAAAAACCATGAAGCTAAATAGACTCTTACCTCTAACATCCTTCAAAAGATTATTCTCCACCCTATTCCCAGAACTCTGCAATTGCTTTCACAAGGCCTAATCCCCGACCCTACCTACCCCCACCCCCTTTTCCGTGTTCCATTATGCTAGTTCTACTTCTTTATCCCAGTCACCGGATATACTCTCATAAAAGCCAATTAGGACCTATAATTTATATATTATGCCTGCTATACCCATTGCCTCCTTTTCTTACAGGTTAAAAGATTTTAATGTGCCTTGTATATATGTATATTGTTCTATATTAGCACTTTATGTCATTGTACTACTGTTTATGTTATTATTGCCTATGTAATAATACTTGCACTTCTTGACCACTCAGGTCCATCTTGTAAATGAGCTACGCTCAATGATGTTCGCCTGATTAAATAAAGAATTTGATTGATTGATAAGCCATGGAGGTGTCGGATAGAATCCGTCTGGCTATACAGCCTTTTGAATCCTTGTTACCAATAATTCTGGCCAGTAGTTGAAATTAACAAACTTGAAGTTATACAAATAGCCTTCATTCTCTTACTATACATTTTCATCACTCTTCACAGGTGTAGTGGATGAAATTTCCTTTCCTTAGTGCTTTCAGGGAGTGGGCAGAAGGAAGGAAGAATGGACCCCTGATTGTAAGGGAAGGGAGACAACTTTTGGCAAAAAAACTTTGATCTGTTCAGAGTACCACAGAGCCTGATGAAAGACAGCTCTTGGGTGAACAATACTCCTAGTTCGCGGATTCTCCTGGCTGAAGTAATAGCTACGAGAAAAAAGGCGACCTTCAGTTTGAGATACATGAGGGATGTCTCCTTGAGAAGTTCTAAGGGAGCCTCTGTTAAACTTACAGCCTTAAGAACCAGATTAAGACTCCAAGGTGGTACTGTTGGTCGACTGGAGGGCATTTTAATGTTGCTGCCTTTAGAAACCTCCAGACATGGAGATGTGAGCCCAACGATTCCCCTGAATCCATCAACAAGGAGTGCCCCCAGAGTGAAAACCTGAACTCTTAAGGTGGCTGGTTGCAGTCCTTTGTCCTACCCATCTTAAAGGAACTGCAGTAATACAGGTGATTATGTTGGATAGTTCAGTATGTGTTTGAAATGAAGCCAGAACCGGAATTTCCTCCAGATTCTAAAATACACTGTAGAGGAAGAAGGGTAATGCGAGTTCCCCATCATTTCAATAACAGAAGCTGTGTAGCCTAGCTCCTTGAAAGTTTTCCTGCTCAATTTCTAGGTCTAGAGATACAGGTTGTTCAAACCGGAATGCAAAACCGGACCTTGATATAGAAGATCCAGGCTGAACTTGAAGGCTAAAGGTGGTTGTCTTGACAGATGAATGAGAAGTTGGAACCATGGGCAGTAAGGCCATGAGGAACGGACTACAAACATGTCTGTCCTGTCCAGAACCACTTTGTGGAGGACTAAACAGAAACGGTATTGGAGGAAGGCATACAGGAGACCGAACTGGCCCCAGTCTAGGGGAAAGGTGTCCTTAGCCACCGCTGGTGTGTCCTTGGCCAGGGAGCAGAATTGCTTTACCTTGGAGTTCCGCCAGGAGGCGAAAAGATCTATCTGAGGATTGCCCCACTGTTCTCTTAGGATGTGGAAGGCACTGTCCTTCAGTTCCCTTTCCCTTGGTAGAACAACCTTCCGACTTGAGCCAGTCTGCTGTGACATTTTCCTGTCCTTGAATATACATCGCTCAGTGGTGCTCAACCCACCATTTTTGAACTTCTCTTAGTGCCGCCCTGATAGTTTATGAATGCCAACATTGTCAGATTATCCACTGGAATCAGTCCATCCTGACTGAGGAATTGCTGTTCAGAGTGCACAGGGCAAGGCATGCTGTGCTCAACTCGAAAGCGTTTATGCTGTACCTTGTTTCTAACAGCAACCACCTGCCCTGTGCCGATAGCTGATGCAGGTGGGCCCCCCATCTCCTGGTGTTTGCATCGGTCGTGATTCGAATTTGGTGTGGATGGCCCAACTTGCAACCCTTCATGATCTCTGTCCTCAGAGACCATCACTGAAGGGAGGGTTTAATCTGTCTCAATTAGCTGCATGAAAAAAGAAAGCAGCTGAGGAGTTATGTGAAACTCCTTGATGAGCTTAAGCAGCTCCCTAAACTTAGTTTCCAGGGAAAAGACCTTGTTGGCTTGTGACATGATGTCTGCCCCCAGGAGGATTTAGGTCTGGCTTGGAGTTACAGAACTCTTTCCCCAGTTGATGAAAAATCTGTGTGCAGACGGGCACCAGATTACCTCCGCCCCCGCTTGTACTGCTTGGATGAGCTGTGGGGCCTTTATGTGGGCTATGACCACTACTGGCATCTTTAATAATGTCCGTGGCAGAGTTCTGAATTGGAGTACTGCTCCCCCACCTTGAACGTGAGATAGTGCCTGTGTAGTTCCTGAATGGGAATATGCAGATAGGCATCTTGCAGATCTATGGATGCCAGAAAGTCCCCCTTTTTGCAACTCCCCGATGACTGATGACAAGATTTCCACCTTGAAGGATCTGCTGTGGACAAAACTATTCAGGAATTTTGGATGTAGGTCTGGTCTGAATCACCCTGTGCATTCTGGCACGATGAAGAATAGGGGATAACCCCCCAAAAAACTGATTTTTGTAGGGGAAACTTGCTCAGTAGCCCCTTCTTGCAGGTTTGCAATGGCCTGTAACATCACCTGTCTTTGGGATGGGTTGCCAGAAAGAGTGGAGGGCACCACATGAGGTAGTGAGGGCTTGCTGGTAATGTCTAGGACCACTCTGTCAGATTTGGTTTAGACTCATTCATTGAGAAAATTTGAAAGTCTGCCCTCTACTCGAGGATGGACCCAGATAGCCTATGACTTCTTGTTCATGTTCCCGGTGTCTCTGGTGCCACCATCGCACCGGATCTGCCCCTTCTGAGGTTACGCTGGCTGCGTGAGGAGAACCCTACTCCCCCCCTCCCTCCGAGAAGTAAGAGTTTTGACCCTGTAACCTTGGTTATGAAATCTGTGTCTGGGACCTGAGGGCTGAGATTTGACCCTGCTCCTTGGCTGGGGCATGTGCACCTTAACCATCTCCCCCAATCCCTTCACCGCCTCCTTCAGGGCTGAACCAAACAGGAGATTACCTTCCTAGGGTGCGATTACCAAATGGCTCTTCGAAAAGCCACCTGCTTGCCCTGCCCGAAGTCATAGGCTGTGGCTAGCCGAGGTTTGATAAAACATGGTCCGAGTGGTGCATCTGACTGCCTTCTCTGACACATCTGCTGCATAAGCCAAAGCCAAACCCATTAACTGCAGCCAGTGGTGCAAGTGGTAGACAAGAAGCAAAGGAACTCGGGTGCTGGCAAATATGAAATGCAGAATGAAGATCTTCAATCTGAAGGACAGCTGTGTGAAGACACATCTATCTGTTTTGACACTAGTAGATTCAGTTAGCGATACCGAAGTATTTCTAGCAAAACAGCACTGTTATACAAGTCAAAGGTTCGTATGAAAACCCTCACTTCAGGTACTAGGGCCAGAAACTGTGTAATTATGTTGCTGGTTTAAGAATTTCATTTCCAGTGTCCGTGGGAAGAAGTACAGGAACTCCGTTCCTGCTGCAAAAAAGGTACAGGAACTGAGTTCCTGTGCATTCCTGTTCACTTTCATCACTGACTGCAGCTGATGAATAATAGGCGTGTTCTTCTCAGGGTCCTCATGGAATTTAAAGGCCAAGTCCGAGGCCCAGGACAGGGCGGCTCTGGCTGAAAAAAGGTTGATGGTTGCCACCTTGAGAGACATTGCTGATGCTTGAAAGGCCTTCTTGAGCAAGGCATCCACTTTCCTGTTCAATGACCCTCTTTTTGGTTAGATTTGAAATCAAAGGGTAGCTTCTAGGGCAGTTTAACCTCTTTTCAGATTGCTTCTTGTCAAACCTGGGAAGCGTAAGAGATCTGCCGGGGCACTGGATAGGTGCGTTCTGGACCTTGCAATTCCTCCTTTAGCAAGTCCCCTTATGGCAGGAGGAATAGGAAAAGCTGTTGCCAGTTTGGATGTAGATGGTAGGCGAAAAGCCCGTTTTGGCTGGGTGGGAGACAGAGGGAGATCCAAGGGAATCTCAGCTATGACCTTTTTAATGAAAAACTCTAGGTCCTCCCAGTCAGTGTTTCACCCACTAGCTCCCCTTTCGGAAGCAGATAAACAGGAGTCTGATGAGTCCGAGAAGCACTCCCTGCAAAGCTTTCCCTTAAGAGTGCTCCTAGATTTACTTCTAGAACTAGATCCTTTTTTTCTCCTCTGAGGATCTGGTCCTGTGTCGATTTTTTTCATTTTATCATAGTGATGTGAGGACAACTGCCCCTCTTCGGGTGAGGATGGGGATGGGGTCCTCTTTGGCCTACTTGTGAGGGCTCACATCAGGTGACCCTGGAGGTGTAATTCGAAGCATGTCAGGTCCAGAGCAAGGCCCTAATTAATTTGTCTGTGAGGTCTGGTGCCTAAGAGGAGACTGCGGACTGCTGGGTCTCTCTGGTTGCTGTTGCTTATTCAGATCTGTCTGTTGGTGGCTATCAGTCTGAGCCGAGAGGTCTGCCTGCATCGCGTCTTCCCTATTCCCAGATGCTGCCCTCTCACATTTTAGGCCGAGCGACCCAGCGAAGGTGATTAGTAGCAGGGGACTTGCAGCGCTGGCAATGTCTACCTCCAGAAGGTTTGTATGAGGCCATGACACCCAAAAAGGCTCTACTCCCCTATGATTCAGCGTACACCCACCCCCCAAGTTTCTTGATGCTATGCTGTCAAGGTTGCGACTAATTGTGCTGGCCCTTTAAGGGCAAATTGTAGAGCTACTCCCTTTGTTCCTTTCTGTAATCAGTAATTGTATTACAGTCTTTAGAGGCTATCCAGGGATCCCTCTGGGTGTCATTTCCTGCTGGTGGGGAGAGACTGCACAACATTGAGCAATGCTCTGCATTGGCGCTCCTCATGCACCGTATCGCTGCAGGCCCACCGTCGACAAGTGGCTGAGGCAATCAGAATGCCAGCTGTCAATGAGTTGCTCCAGATTAGGTCTCCTCATGCCCCGCAGCGCTTGTAGACGAGAGTTCTCTGGACATCGACGAGCTGCTGTAGTAGTGCTGCAGGCCCACCATCGACGAGCGGCTGAGATCAGAATGTCAGCCATCAACAGTTGCTTGACATTATGGCTCCTCATACCCCGCAGCGCTTGTCAACGAGAGTTCCCTGGACATAGACGAGCTGCTGCATTAATGTTGCAGACCCGCCGTCCACAAGCGGCTGAGGCAATCGGAATGCCGGCCATCGATGGGAATTATACAGAGCTGCCGTTGGTGAGGGGCTAGAACCTTCCTAAGCACTCGAGTGCCGTTTTTATTCCCCATATCAGACAAACGGCACCACAGAAACACCATTCCCCTGGTAGATTCCATGGTTTGCTGGTTGAGCCCAAAATCGCGGGGAAAAAACACTGCGGTGAAGCGGGGGCCAGTCTGTGCAGCTTGCAAGTCTGAGACTGGAACCCACACAGGAGCACTGAAACCCAGCCATGAATCTTCCAAAATCTGAAATAAAGAGAAATTGTTTGACTTGCAGTCTGCTGTCTTCAGCTCAGCCACATGGTAACAGAGCTCTGCTTGCAGAGTACCTGCCAATCTGAAGGCAGGAAGTAAACTGAGGGAGACCAGAAGTGGAGGGCTGGATGTCCCCTGCTGCAGAGGTCTGATTCCTGCCTTTCTATCAGAATCAGGAGATACAGCCCTTGAGTAAGGAAGCCCAGAGACCAGCTTAGGAGAGAAAAGCTGGATCACACCAAAGAAAAAAAGGGTAGCAGTGGAATAGTTGGTCCTGGGGAGATAAGTAAAGATAATGTGAGCAATTTGTTTTTGAAACAGAGTTGTGAACCACTGTGCTCAATAACAGGCGGAAAACGGTGATCCCCTCCATGGAATTATGTCCCTGTTGTCTATAATCAGCTGCCCATTTATTCTATATTAACTCTGCTTTTTTCACTAAAGAAAATCCCCTTCCTAGATAAGATCTCAAGCAATATGAAATTAACATACACAGCCTGTTCCTTGTGAAAGTGGGAACAGGTTAAGTGCATATAGTATTTTCCTATACAGCACTGTACAGTGCGCATGTACAAGAATTTCTCTTTTCCCCATTTGGGGCATTTGCAGTTTTGCTGGGTGCACTTCAGAGTTTCTGGCAGCCTGATCGTGACTCTGATGAAGCAAACACATCAGTGCAGCTGTGCGCCAAGATGTACTAGTGACCTACCTTAGTTGAGAAACTAGAAAAGGCAGTACAGCAGGAGAATGAGTGAGTCCGGTGCATTACAATGGCTGGGCTGGGCTGGGCAAGGCAAGGGTCAGTGTGTCTTCCTCCAATTACTTACAGCTCGGTAAGGCTGCCCCAAATTCTAAGCACTCACAGGAATCCAGCCGGTGACCGACAGACATCACTGGTAGAAGAGTCAGGTCTTAAGACGGGAGTGGTTCTGTGTCACACTGATGCAAAACACTGGCCTGAGTAGGGGAGAAGAGATGAAGACTGCATCTCAGAACTGGAGCTTGAGACCCTTAGCAGCCTGCCCAAATGGCCTGCCTAAAACTTGCACAGCGTGTAGTCAGTGAGCGACGTGGTGTGTTTTTCTGCAACACCTATGTTCTTTGATCTGGTCATATGCACCTGCAAATTATAAGCACCTGTGGCATACACGGTTATGCTAGGCAAGTTTAATTAGACATCTGAAAGCTTGGAGGATCGTTCACATTTTTTCTACAAATAAATTAATCAGCAGACCAGTCACCCTCATTAGTCTACAGACTAACATAATTTTCAGAAATGATCAGCAACTAAGCTGAGGCAAGAGGCAGGCTGCAGCTCGATAACTCTTGCCCCCAACATAATGTTTGCCTCCATGTAGGTCTGCCCCCATTAAGTCCTGTATTGCCCAGCCCCTACATCTCACCATCTCTAGGATTTACTTTCTCCTCTGACAATCCCCCCCACCAAATTACGGTCTCTCAAGGCAGGGCCATTGAGGGATGCGAAATCCTTCTAGAGCACAATCCAGGCACAACTTCAGAGGTGGGTACCTAGTCAGTTGGACTGGGGTCTGCGACACCTAGGCCATCATCCTGCATAACCGCCACCTATTTTTTTCAGCTTTGGAGGGGCAGAGGTACTGTGGGTCACCCTAGAGACAAGGAAGGGAGCTGCTGTTCAAACAGGTGTGATTTGCAGATCTCCAGCACAGGAAGGGGAGCTGGAAAAGGTTCTAATGAAAGACATCCAAAAGATGGCAAATAAGGGTGAGGTGCTGCTGGTGGGGGGACTTCAACCTGCCGGATGTAGATTGGAGCATCCCAGCAGCAGGATCAGCCAGGAGCAGGGACATCCAAGACTCCCAGCAGGGGGCATTCCTCAGGCAACTTATGGGGGAGCCCATCCGAGAGGGAGTAATTATGGACCTTGTTCTCACTAAGGAAGACAGTGTTGCAGTAGTCATTGGAGGGTGGTCACCTGGGGACCAGTGATCACCGCATGGTGTGGTTCGATATAAGATCTATGACAGAAGTAAATCGCACAAAAGCAAAGCTCCTGCACTTCAGAAGGGCCTGTTTTACCAAGATGAGGGAATGCCTCAGGGATATCTGGGGGAGTGGGGGAGAGAACACTTAGGCGGAGTGGAGGAACAGTGACTGGAACTAAAAGCTGGGATAATTAAAGCAACAAACCTCAGCGTCAGGCAAATAAGCAAAAGCAAGAAGAAAAAGAGACCGCCATGATTCTCAAAGGAGGTGTCTATGAAGGTAAAGGCAAAAAACTTAGCATTCAGGAGGTATAAGGAGACAGAGTGAGGAGGATAGGAATGAGTATCAAGAGAAGCAGAGGGAGGCAGGGAAAGCAGTCAGAAGCGCAAAAATAGCCCAGGCAGTAAAGAATGGGGACAAGACTTTTTTAGGCATGTAAGCGAAAGGAAAAAGACCAGAGGAGGGATTGTAAGGCTAAAGGGGGGATGGGGAGGAGGAAAAAGTAGACATTCTAAACAGATACTTTTGTTCAGTGTTCACAGAAGAAGCTGACAGTCCACAGATAAGAGCCAGGAGCATTGTTAGCAGGGTAGTGGATACTAGCCCATTTACAGAGGAGACACTCCTGAAAGAACTTGCAAAACAAAGTGGACAAGGCAATGGGACCAGATGGGAGTACATCCAAAGATACTGAGGGAGCTCAGAGACGTGGCGGACAGCACCTCTGACAGTCCTGTTCAAACACTCACTGGAAATGGGGGGTGGTCCGAGAGGACTGGAAGACGGCAGACATAGTCCTACTTCACAAAAGTGATAGTAAAGAGGGAGCTGGAAATTACAGGCCAGTCAGGCTGACCTCAGTGGTGGGGAAATTAATGGCATCATTACTGAAGGAAAGGACTGTGGAATATCTCGACTCCAGTGGCTTACAAGATCCAAAGCAGTATGGCTGTACAAGGGGGAGGTCAGGTCAAACAAATCTGATAGATTTCTTTTGACTGGATGACCAGGGAAGTAGATCAGGGTGGTGCAGTGGATGTAGCGTACCTAGATTTCAGTATGGCCTTCAACACCATTCCTCGTAAACAAGCTGAGCAGCCTGGGGTGAGTCCAAAGGTGGTAAACTGGGTAAAAAACTGGTTGCATGATAGGAGACGGAGGGTAGTGGTAAAGAGTTCACTCTGAGGAAGGGAGGGTGACCAGCGGGGTGCCACAAGGATCAGTACCAGAACTGGTCCTCTTTAATGCTTTATTAGCAGCACTGCAGAGGGACTATAAGGGAAGGTACGTCTTCAACGATACTAAGATCTGTAACAGGGCAGACACTCGTGGGGGGGGGGATGAGGAACCTAGGAAAACTTGAGTAGTGCTCAAGAGTGTGGCAACTGAATTTCAATGCGTAAAAGTGCAAAATCATGCACTGGGGGCACAAAACAAAAAAAGTATGGAATATAATATGGGGGAGTGGTACTGGCAACCACCAACCAGGAAAGAGACCTATGGGTAATCATATCTGATGACCTAAAAGGTGGCCAAACAGTGTGGCAAGTCAGTGGGATGCTGGGGTGCATAGGGAGGAGTATTATCAGCAGAAAGAGGGAGATGGTGATACCATTATATAACTCACTGGTGAGACCTCACCTAGAGTACTGCGTCCAGTTCTGGAGACCACATCTCAGAAAGGACAGAGTAGGAAAGTCCAGAGAACAGCAACTGAAATGGTGAAGGGTCTGCATCAAAAGCCCTATGAGGAGAGACTGAAGGACCTCAATATGTATACCCTGGAGAAGAGGGGAGAGGGGGGGAGAGAGAGAGAGAGGGGAGGAGGGGATATGATGGAGGCTTTCAAATACCTCACAGGTATAAATAAGGTTCAAGAAGAAAGCATTTTTTTCCACAGCAAAAGATGTTTAAGAACTTGGGGCCACACTATGGAGCTGAAAGGGGGTAGACTCAGGGGAGATGCAAGAAAGTACTTCTTCACAGAAAGAGTGGTGGAAACCTGGAACAGCCTCCCAGGGGAGGTGGTGGTAGGGTCAAAATCTATAATGGGATTCGAGAAGGCATGGGATAGACATAAGGGAACCTTGTGGCAGGGGGTGGGAGCTGGAGATCAAGTAGGGTGTGCAGTGCTACAGTAGGTAGGGAAAATGGGCAGATTGGGTGGGCCAAGCAGTCCTCATCTGCCATCAAATTCAATGTCTATGTAGGAGAAGATTTGATTTTCTTGCCTATTAAAAATATTTAGTGACTACCGTGACTTTTTTTTTTTCCTGCTTTAACTCTAAACCTTAAAATTACTTCAGTAGAGACTGTGGAGAGACAGATTGCTTGCAGCTAGTTAGCTGTAGACAAAAAAAAAAAAATGATTCAACCATTTTGATCAGTGCCAGTAATCTGATTGGGGCATGCAACTTTTTCACTACAAGCTCCACAGTGCAAGTCCTAAAACAAAGCTAATTTCTACCCCTGCATATTTTTTTATTTAGTTTTTGTTGACCGGGTAAGTGCACTAGACAAATCCTGCCTATTTTCAGGCATGACCCGGGGGAGGGGGATACAGATGAATGTCAACTGACCTTGAACCAGATTAAGCAGTTGGTAGTATTTTTTTTTAGTGAATTGAACTGGTGTGTGTGTGTGTGTGTGGGGGGGGGGGTTCTTCTCCACCCTATTTGGATCTTTACTGTTAAAGTTTACTTCTGCAACAGTCTGACACAACAAGAATTAATAAGAAATGTTAAAGCTAGTGTTGGACTAATACTGTAGGCCCCCTTGTCAAAACACCGCACGGAAAAACCCTGAGTTTCCAGGATGAGACTGTTGCGACAGGTCAGGATCAAGCTGCCCAGTGCAGAACCATCCCCGGTCTGTTTGCATTCAAGGATAGAGAACTACACACATCGATGCTCTCCATTTTGCAAACATTCCATGGCCTTCCTGGCCCCACATACAAAGGAAAAACCAATGCACACAGAATTCTAAATCAGAACTACTGCAGGAGGCAGTGAACGCCACTTCACATGAAAGGCTTAGGGAATGCTAGACCATCTACAAATGCCACTAAGTATTTTTATCATCAGACTAAAATAACAAATTTAAAAACCCAGCACTGCAGTTTGACACAACAGTGTTCTATGGCACTGACCCTTTGCATCCGAGGATCAAAGGATCACATCCCAAGCATGCCAGTCGAGTCACTATCTAAAAATCTCGAGTCTGAGGGAGCACTTTTTACCTTCCATCAATCTGTGCCAGGGGGTTATTCTCTTCAGTAATGACAGGAGCGGTTACAAGCTCAGCAAGGTAGACCAGAGGTGCTGTAAAGCTGTCTGTACAAACAAAGCCAAAAAGCACTGTGCTGTATATCTTGTACAAAGAATGCAGCTTCGCACGTCACCCTTGTGTTCGCTACTTTCATTTGTGCATCCATGCTGGATTTTCTGAAAAACGCCCTCATAACCAGTCTATCTGGAGCTAAAGGCGGTTCCAGCTTCTGCCTAACAGACTGGAGTGACCTCGGTGACACAAGAATGTCAATATTTATCGTACAGTCATGATTATTTGTGTGCAAAACATCATCCGTCCCAAGAAACAAGACAAAACAATGTAAAGGATCTTTGTGTTCTAAAGACGATGTGCAACACCCACAGACACAATGTAAGTTACACACATACTCATTGCACGAGAATTAGCAAAACAGATCTGTAGTTTCCCACGTTTTTACTTAGGGCTATTTGTTTAATATTTGTTAACCGGGTGAAAGCTCACCAGAGATGAAAATTCTCCTTTTACACAAGCAACTGGGTGTTAGAGATGTTAACTAGTGCACTTACCCGGTCAACAAAAGCTAAATAAAATAAATAAATAAACACAGAGTAGGAGTACATCCTGTAAGATGGTACATATCTCACAGTACGTGAATACAAAAGTTACAATTGATGATAAACGTTTCACAATAGTTACAATGAGAACTGGAAAGTAAGAATTATAACTCTAACCTGGTATTAGTGCAAGTCTAAACACGAGGGACAATTCGCTGCAGCGTAAATAAGAACCGTATGCTCATTCAAGCATAACAAACAGTCTCATTAATTAAGACATTTAGGCAGTGCAAAAGTGCATAAATGAGAAGGTTTTCTTATTCCTGAACCAGCATACGGTTCTTCTTTTTCGGTGAAGCAAATTGTTGCTACCAGGCTTGCTACAGAAACTCTGGTACACCCTGCAGTTTTTAGCAGCTCAGAATGCAAAAACTAACTGCAGAGGACAGTAATGAAATACACTTTCAGAATCAATGCAAGAAGGGGGTAATTTATGCATGAAAGTCTAAAGGACTGGGAAAGGTGCTCTTTGAGCATCAGTGCCACTTCCACTATATTAACTTTTGGTTCCACTCCCTTCCCTCTGCTCCTGACTCCCATTCCTTTACCGTTCCCTGTTGTAAAACTTTTCAATAGGCCTTCGCCTTCCACTGTCCCCTCATTTGAAATAATCTTTCAACTGCTCTCCGCTCTTCAAAGCATTTCTTCACAGCCTCTGCACCCACACATTCTCATTTTCCTGACCTTTCCTCTCCCCGGTCCCTTTTTGGGGAGTTCTGAACCTTCTAGCCCTGCACTATACTAGCACCTCACCAAAGTGTACTATACCCAGGGTGAGTTGGTTCTCCGCAGCACTTCAGTCCTGGTTTCTGCAGACAGGCTCTTGGCCTTCTGAGGTGGCATTTGCCCATTCTTGTGGCACAAACGGTTTGTTACTGTGGCAAAATGCAGTCCTGCCATTGGCTAAAATATGATGTGGTTACACCCAACACAGAGGAGGAGCTTCAGGATAAACAAAGAGGGGAATGGAAACTAAATATGAAGGAAAAATTACCAAGATCAATGAATTCCACAACACTAAATATATTCTGCAGCATAATGCCTACCTGAAAGAGCTTCTGGTCCCCTACCGCCTTGGCAATCACTTCGCTCAGCTGGCAAGGGGTTGCTAGAGATCCCAACAGTGTGTTTAAAATTGTCTGGTGCCCGGGCATTTATGCATGCAGCCCCATCTAAGGAATTCTCTACCCTGCTAGTTATGCGAGTGTGCGACCATGGAGCAATTTAAAAAAGCCTTAAAAACCCACTTATGGCCCCAAGCTTTCAGTGATTGATGTATTTATTTTAATTTAACATGTACCATTTTATTTAAGTTACTTGTGTTCATTTGATGTGTTTTTAAATTGTGAGGCACATTGGTTTTGGAAAAGCACCATAGAAATAAAGTTTTATTATTATTATTATTATTATTATTATTAATGAGAGTTCTGTGGTCATGTTCACTGCCATTTTGTAAACTCATCTTCTGTCCATATGATTTAATTCTGTATCCAAATTATTTCTGCAATTTGTGTGCTGCACTTTGCCACGTATATAATTTACTTTCCATTAATGTCATACTCTTACACTGTACATTATATTACAGTCTCCCCCATTTTTTTTTTCCTGTTGCACCTTTAAATGGAGCTTCGGCTCAGCTCTGTATGCCTCTAACAGTGCACAAATTTCAAATTAATAAAATGATCCAACAAACCTAAGCTTACAAATCAACCAAAAGCATTTTGATCATATTTTTCATTTTGTCCCGTCCCCCCCATTTTCCCCATGCCCTGCCCCCTCGCCTACCACCCCCAGATGGTGTCTGATTCTCCCACAGCAGAGATTGGCTGTGCACTAAATATTCCAAGTAAGCAGGGAGCTCAAGTCTGGTACTGGTGTCTCCACACCCTTCCACCAATATGACGTCATGCCTGCCATCACGCACAAAAGGAAATGAGGGGGTTCCTTGTAGAATGGCACCCCCCAAATACCACCAAGGAACAGCTATTCTGTGAGAAGCACGGGACACCCCACCCCAGAGGAGAAAGCACATCCTTGGGACTGACTCAGCAATAAGCTGGGATTGTGAGTCGGAGACACAAACCCATGGCTCTCCAAGCAAAAAACAAAGCATCTTAATGCCTAGGCCACCAGAGCAAACTTTAACAAAACTTTTACAATTTATTTACCCAGGACAACCCAACACAGATGTAACATTTCATTTCTGCTGTAGACTTGCTTTTGCCCATTTCCACGGCTGGGTGAACTGGAGCACTGAGAGGTTAAATGATGTGCTGAAGGTCACAAAGTGAGTATTTTGGCTCTAGTAGTGTCTGAGCCTGCAATATCCCATGTTCTAACCACTAAACCACATTGCCTCTATTATCAGTGCTACTGGCTCAGCAGGTTGCACGCCTACATCTCAGGCTGGAAAATCGTGAGTTCTAGTCCCATACTAGGAACTTGGTCTAATACCGAATAAAGACACTTCAGACACAGAGAGCCACTACTGATCTATCAAAATAAAGAAGCCAGTAAGCCAGAGAGAGAGCTGTTTTACCACAGTGTTTTCCCCAGTTTTTGGCCAACTTCAATCTATAATCTCGAATAACTGGAAGATCTTAGAAAACTACTGAAAAGGGTCAGAAGATGTTTCAAAATCCCATCCCCAACCCCCTACCGTGGCAGCCAAAATAGCAATCATCCTACAAAATAAGTTTGCCCTTCCTCCTAAATCACCATCTATGGGGATTCTCTTTTGATCTAGCACCACCTGGTAATTATCCATGTGGTCACTGTGTTCATTGTTCGAACACCAGCAAACTACTAGAGAGCACAATAAGTTAAAGAATGAAAAAGATGAGAATAAAACAAATGATCACTTGTGACTGACTTTATTGTCTATGTTCTTAAAGGAGAACTTCAGTTACCTGAAGCTCCCAACCCCCTAAACCTGACCACCCGATCAGGCTTTCACAATAGAAAAAATTATGCTCAGATTCTGTTGCCATGATCTCGTAGTCCTCTCAGTAACATGGTGGGCACTGGGGGTGCCATCTTGTGTAGACTGCGGTGCCACACTGCTCACCAGATGGAAGCATGCCAAGCAGTCAGTGTGGCGCCGCTGCGACTTACACAAGATGGCACCACACAGCACCCACCATGTTGCCTGCCAGCGAAGTTTACAAGCATAATGGCAAGTAAGTGCAGGTACTTATTTTTTGTCTTCTGTTGCGAAAAGCCTAATCGGGTGGTCAGGTTTTGTGGGATGGGAAGCTTCAGGTAACTAGAGTTCTCCTTTAAATGTCCCTGCAACATTTCATATTTGGGGAAAGCAAGCACAGAATATAAATAAAAAAAATTGCATGTCTGAGCACAAGTCCAACATTATACATAGTGATGACAAATCAGTTGTGGCAAGGCGTTTTTCTGAGAAGACATTCAATTTCTGTGCTCGACAGAGTGAACCTGAGAGTACGTGTAGTGGTGGTGATTTGGGGGGGAGACTAATTTTACCTAATTATGACCGTCCCTAGCTGGAAGATACATGCTGGATTGAGAGAGATTCACTACCCTAATGCAGCCACTGGTTTAAATGACAGCATAGATTGGGCTACCTTTTTCTGAATCCATTTCCCATTTTGTGCCCTTCCCCGTCTGGCCAGTCTTTTCATTAAGTGAGACCCCAACACTGCGTGTGCTTTATTTTTTAATAAATTGTGTTATGCTCTGACTTTTTAATGTACCTGTTTTTTGTTTATCATCTTATTTTATTTGGTTTTACATTACATGTACATGTGATTGTCTCGACTTGTCTGGTTGGGGGGGCCTGCCCCGATTCCCCTGGCCCTCTTCTATGAGTTGGTGGCCCCTTCCCCACCTGATTAGTTGTGGCAGTGGGTTTTATTTTGTTTGTTTTTTTTACTTTAGTCAGTTTTTTTGTGAGGCATTAATGCACACACATTTTCGTAATGACCTCTGCAAAATGTGACACCTATATATTTCGCAACATTTTACTTTTTGTTTCATAACTGCATAGCATGTATCCTGTGTTCAGGTTAAAAGGGGTTCTCTCACTTAGAGAGACACTGATATTAACAGCTTGGCTACCCCATGTCTTCAAGGCATTCCCCTTTGGTAGCATGCAACATCACCAGCATGTGATATCAGCATGTTCTTGATGCGTGCTCCATGCACCATACCTCAACTGTCCCCAATTTTCAGGGATGTCCCCGATTTTGCCTCAAAAGTTTCCTCTGTCCCTCGTAAAATTTCTGTTTTTGTGACTAAACAGTGGGGATTATAAGCCAAAATAATGTTAAACTTTAAAGTTACTGACTTGTTCTGAAGAGAGCCGAAGAAATTATGAGAGAGATGTTGATAGATATGGGAGTGAGTGTGTTGATAGTCTTGCCTAAATGTTAGAAATCAGACTTTCAAAGCACATCCACTAGGTGGTAAGGCAGTTATTTTCCTATTTGGCTACCTGTTACTTTCACCAAAATGGAGAGGTAGAAAGCACGATTCAAGAAAGCAATCAGTTTATTGAACAACGGACCACAGGGTAGGGAACAGGAAAAAAGGGATACAACAGCGTTAAGTACTACCTCTAATATTTTACTAATACCCTGAGGCCTTACGCTAAAACTCCAATCTCCTGTATGGAGAACTGTAAGAAGGAATTATCTGTAACAGCTACGCTATAAGAAAGTCCTGTTTTTAATCCCTGTAAGAGGGTGTCTATAGCAAAATTAGCAAAAATGATCAACTGGCTGAAACAGCTATGCTGTTAAGTGTCCTATTTCTAATCCCTATTCAGAACCTTCTAAAATTGACCACGAGGTGCACCTCTAGCAGTTAACTGGAGTATGCCACAGTATCAATCACTCTACATACTATAGCAAGAGTCTATACGTATGGCGGATGGCAGTTCATGCACGTTTGGATTTTCTGTGTCGAGAAGAAAATAAAAACAAAGGGATTGTCGTGACACGAAGTGACTCATCTGGCTGTCCAGTGCAACTCTGTGAACCTTTTTGGAAACTAGGGGAATGTAGAGAGGATTTTTAACAGACCATGAGTTTCTCGGCCACACCCCACCTCTCTAGGGTCACCGGAATACAAGAACAAGTACTAAGATTTCTTTGGCTAAGAACCCACTGAGGGCCGCCAGAACTGAAACACACAAAATCCGGCCACAGTCCACTTCTGGACTACCAGGTAAAGGATTCAATGCAGATCTCCCTGCCACAGCCCACTTCTGGACTGCCAGATAAAGAAGACTAAGAAGATCACCCTGCCACAGCCCGCTTCTGGACCGTCAGATGAAGAAGTTGAAGGACATCACCCTGCCACCTCCCACTTTTGGACTGCCGGATGAAGAAGATGATGCAGACTCCATGAGAAACAGAAGTCCAGATAAGGAAGTCTCTGGACATGGAATGACCGTGTCCTGGGCTCCAAGGCCGGACAAGCCAAGGGCACAGGTAAATCAACAAACAGTGCATCAAAAGTGTGACAAAGTTTGGGCCTCCAAAGCCAGCGAGACAATGACCCACTCAGAACAACAACAGGGCATCACTCGGAGAACTGGAACAGACGATCCGGACGGTACTCTAATATGGACAACAAAATAAGAAAATGAACAGCAGATTCTGCACTGGGCCAAGCCGTACCTGGGGAACTGCAAGAGGAAAACAAACATGACGTTGCAACGGAGACGACTGCGGCATGATTTTTCATGAAGTTACTGTTGGCTGCTCCTGGGATGCACTGGAAGATGATTCCTGAAGAACTGATGAAGACCGACAGGGATGCACACTGGTGAAGTGACTGAAGATTGCTTAAGACTGATTCAGATACTTTCCCAGCACTGAAATGTTGGCACAAAGCAATGCAAAGATAGTTCTGGCACTTATACTGTTCGTAGGATGGATAGAAAGGCAATAAATGTCACAGTTCCTACTGTAGTGGTCAACTGCTCAGTCTCAATGTTCAGACCACAGTAAATAAACAGGCACTTTACTATTCTGGGTGAATTCTAGCTTTCAGTGGACCTAACTACCAAGGGGTCCCTCTAGGTAAATCAGGTTCTCCTGTTACTGTGGATACACTGCGGTTGGGAACAGGCTCTCTTGAAATACTACAGATTCAAATGTCAGACTAGGCCCTTTTAACTCCTGTGGGCCTATATGGCTAGCTAGGCTCCCTTAACGTCTGGGGTCGATGATGCTGGTAGGCCCCTTCAACAGCAGTGGGTCTAACTTGCCCCTTTAAGACCTGGGCCTAGTCGCACCTTTTTATCAGCAGTGGGCCTAATTTGCCCCTTTAAGTATCTTTGGGCCTGCTTTGCCCCTTGCAGGGCTAGGCTTGTTGACTTGCCGGGCCCCTTTTTTATTTATCTGGCCTGCCTTGCCTCTTAAGTAAACATGTTTACTGCGGCCGCTGAACCCCTATAAACATTCTGGGCCTATATGGCTGGTTAAGTCCCTTTAACTTGGGTTTAGTCACCCTTTCTAACCAGGGGGCCTGGTTGCCCTATTTAAAGCTCCCTTGGGCCTTGTTGCTCCTTTAAATAGTCAATGACCTATGAAGGGCATGTCTGTCAATCTTTTCTGGCCACAACCTTGCTCTGCCCCCCTAATGAATATTTATAAATCTCATTATGGCCTTCAGGCCTGACCCCAACTTCAGGCGTCACCGCACCCAAATGAATAATTATTTAAATTAGGATCTCCCTTCTGGCCCGCCCCTTCATGGCACTCGGCCGTTTCTTAGGCGCCTAAGTGCTTTAAACAAATAATTTTTACTTCTTTAAAAAAATAACTTTAGGCTGTGAGCACCTAGCTGCTGGTGCTGCCTCCAACTCACCGCCCCAGTCTGGGGTGAAGGAACCGCTGCTAAGAGGAGGGAGGTACTGCTGTAGTGGGAGGGACTCTGCACAGGGGGCAGTCGCATCGGCGGCCAACTGGGGTCCTCGCAGGACTCTGCAATGCCTGACACGCTCTCTCTTGATGCTGCTCTTCTGCACACGCTGCCACCAAGGGACCCGGAATGCAACTTTTAAATTAAAAGTAAATATTGGGCTGAACAGAGCCCACACCGCGTTAAGGACGGAAGGGAGGGAGGGACTGGAGCCACCGGATTCACCGCACACTCGCGGAGCACCACAAGACAGACTCTGCACAGAGGGACAAGAGGCGGACCACAGGTAAGCTCTCTGGCAATGCTTCTTGACTTGTGTCCCCTCTCTCCCTTGCACTCTGGCCAGCTTCTTCTGTTCTTCGTTGAAGTGCCTGAGAGCACTCGCCCCACCACTGCTGCCATCAACCCTGAACCACCAACCGGAACTATTTGAACAAACAGCTGTTTCTGGCCACCAGAACCCTCCCTGGCGTTTGGGACGCAGAGTCCCTAGCAATCAGGGAAGCAAGCAGCTGCCCAGCACGAGCTGGAGGACGGTGGCACACGCTCGTGCCAGTACTGGGCAGGCTGCAGCAAAAAGAGAAAAGAAAACATTTTTAAACTGCAAGAATGCAGTCCTTTCAGGGGCTCCTACACCACTAAAGACTCCCACCCTAGCCCCTAATTGGGGCACCTCTGTTCGGTTCGGGGTCACTGGGGATCTATTGTGGGACTACTGGGGAAACCCCAACTTTGGAGTATTACAGTTCTTTGGAAAATGCTTCTTACACCGTTTCCCTTATTCTGTCAGCCTTCTGAGTGAATATTACCAATTTTAAAGATGTGTCCCCGATTTTGGGGCTTTGTCCCTGGTTTCGATAAGCCTTGTCTTATTTATGAGATAAGAGGCTGAGTGAGAGGTCTGCTGTGCACCACTTTGACAACCTACGATGCCAAGCAACATGTCTTTTGCTAACTGTTATGGCAGATCAGCGAGTGCGTGTCGGCACTTGAGCTGTTACGAGACTACTTACAATCCAGTAAGGTAAAGGTAACTTCTGACAAACAATAGGGATGGAATCTGTAACTATGTTTGCACTAAAATCTGCCTACTGAATGCTTAACTGTAAACATTAATTTACTAAGAAGCTATACTGTACTAAATGTTTGTATCCTAGGACCATCTTCCCTTGAAAATTTGTGCTAGTACAACAGCGAAACTTTGGAGACATGACAGGTGGCCACAGATGCAGTTTGTGATTCCAAGCAATAAATATGGGACACAATTTAGAGCAACTTCAGTCTAGTGGTGTTTGAGCTTACTTAACTGCTTCTATAACGTCCATGGTCAGACCAACAATGAAACTATTCTCTGTAAAGCTGTTGGTGAGACTGCACTTTGTGATCAGCTGTTTGGATAGGCCACATTCTGATGTCAAATCATTCACTGTTTCAGTTTGCATACAATGGTCTGATGTCACACAGACATTTGCCAGACACAACAGCCAATTAGGTAGGTGACCAGTAGAGCCATTAAAAGCCTTAACAGTTCTAATTTCTTACACACTGTATTTTAAGAACCATCTTTGACAGCTACATGGATGACTTGTAAAGGACACCAAGTAACAAGAGTTCCTTTATATATTTCAATTTCATAAGCTCCACTTCTTGGGAAGAAGCTTGTGGAGAATCAGCACAGCCCCAAGCGGGAACAGTGTGGATCTTGGTAGCTTGGAGTGTTTCTCGCCTAAAAGCCAGTTCTTCGAGCTTCATCTACCCAAGTTTATTTTAATGGTTAATGGGAACTGTATGTGTGGGACAGCTCTGACAGGTCTGAGTAAATATATGTAGGAACAACAAAGCAGACTAGATAGACTCAGTGTTTGTCTGTCCTTTACCCCTGTATATCTGACTGGAAAATGAATCAGAGAATTGGTGCATCTGTACGAAACAAATCCGAGCCAGACCAGAGTTGATGCACGGTTCTACTTTATTGTTAAATGCCCCGAACATAGAGGCTGTTGTGAGGTTCTGCCCAGGGGCACATTCTTCAAACCTTAGTGCAACAGCTTTAAGGGAGGTTTACTGCACTCGGCCATGAAAAGAGGTGGGGCTAGGAGAGGAATCGGAATTACAATTTATTAAACTTACAGACTCCCACCTTCACCCACAGCCTCCGACTCTCGGCCCCATTCGCCCACAGCCTCCGACTCTCGGTCCCATTCCACCACAGCCTCCGACTCTCGGCCCCATTCCACCACAGCCTCCGACTCTCGGCCCCATTCCACCACAGCTTCTTAATCTCGGCCCCATTCACCCACAGCCTCAGATTCTCAGCCCCATTCACCCACAGCCTCAAACTTTCAGACCCAATCACAGAGACTCTCAGCCAAATTCAACCACCGCTTCTTACTCTCAGCCCCATTCACACACAGCCTCAGAGTCTTGGCCCCATTCACCCACTGCCTCAGAGTGTGCCAAATTCAACTATAACTTCCTACTCTCAGACCCATTCACCCACAGCTTCTGGCTCTCAGCTCCATTCACCCACAACAGCGGAGACTCTGCCCCATTCACCCACAGCTCTCTACACACATCCTTTCACCCACAGTCTGACTCCTATCCTAGTCACTCCTAGCCATCCCCATTCACCCAAAGTCTACAGCTCCCCTGCTCACCTACATGCACCCTTAACTTTCACATCTCACTCCATTCACCAAAAGCCTCCAACTAACGCCACCAAGTCACTCTCCTGACAGGCCACTGCTGAAATGGAATTGTATAAGTGGTAAAAGTCTTACTGCAGCATTCCAGAGGCCTATAAAGTAATTTCATTTGTTCATTTTAGACACTTAGTCATTATTTTTAAAGATCACTGGAAACTTAAAAGGTATACCATCTGATTACACTGGTGGCAAGTACTGGCAATATAAAGAATATAGTCATGAGAGAATTCTGCTCTGACTAACCACAGAGTTGGGTCAATGTCTCTTCAATGCTTCTCCTCTCTCCTGGTTTCTTAGTCACAAAACATTCTAGTTATGTTAGTCTCCAATTATTTCTACCCCAGTCCCTATAAAATATTTTTATTAAAATAGAAATGTGATACAAATATACAGTGATAGAGCTAATTTTGTTTCAACAAAAATAAGGTCAATTTGCCTGTTAGCAAGAGTGAAAACTGCGCTATGACTAAAATGACATCATGCCGTTTCCAACGGAATGTTGTGGCTGTGAGCTTTGAATGCGGAGACAGTGGTGTCAAATTACTATATAGTAGCAAACTTCGGGGGTTTGTTTTTCTTTTTTTGCGCAAATGCACTTCAAAAGGGAAAATATCACACCATATATTTCAGATTTTCAGTAAGGTATTTTAAACAAAATACTGAATTTTAAATTGTGATTTATCGACCCAACTACTAGTTATATTATATTGCAATGTTTGGAGGTAAAAATTTCAGGGTTTGGAGCAGTGAGAAACTTCCTTTAAGTGTTCTGCACTACACATTTTACTCCCACATTTACCCCTGCTCCATCATGGATACGCAACATCTTACTCAGAATATACCATTTATCTCCATGAGTGAGGGGGGCAGATCTTCAAGTTACTTAAGAAGGTCCCTCACAAACAAAGCAACTGCATATTCTTAGGCCCTGTCCACACTATGCCTCTGTAACATTACAGAGGGCTCAAACCGTTACCACAACGGTTTGCGTTTACATCTGTAACGTTACAGAAGGCGTTTTCGTAACCGTAGTTGAAACCACTTATGAGGTTGTTTGAACAACGTTACGAAAACGTCGCCCCCTAACGCTACCAGCCAGTGTGGACGCATGAGCGTAGCTTCCAGTGTTCCCCAGTGCAGTACCTAATTGCACTGTGGGATAGGGTGCAGCTGTAATCGTTACAGGGCACCACAAATGTGGACGGGCTGTAACGGTTCCAAACCATTATCGAGACTGTTTGCCGGCAGTGTGGACACACTGACGGTTCCGGTCTGTAACGGTTTGGAACCGTTACAGACTGTACGTGGTGTAGTGTGGACAGGGCCTTAGTGAGGTAATTGCATGCCTGGTTTGTACCACACATTTTCAAATCTAAACCTTTCAAATTAGCTCTTTTTTTTTTTTATTTTATTTATCTTCTTTATCCCCTTCCTAGCTGCCGACCTCCCGGTAATTCTGCCCGGTCACGGGCCACTGGCTTCCACCCCCAGATCGTCGACTCCCCGATACCCGTGGATTTTCCACGCGGAGCTGCAAGTGCGGACCCAAACACCCCGCGGGGCAGAATTGGGCGGGAAGCTGGCCTGGGGGCTAATCAGCAAGTGGCGGGCTTCATGTAGGGAGGTCGGCGGCCATCCATTTTCCTGGTTTTTTTCTAGGGGAGAGCGTGCAATGACGCGTCGAACGTCTGCCGCCGCCCAAGTCAGCGGCGCGGTCGGTTTCGCGATACCCGGCCTCCGCCAGAGTCGCTGAAACTCGGACACTGTCCCGTCCTCCCCGGAGGAGGAGGCAGTCCGTGGGGCGCTCGATCCTTCTCCCCGGCGACCCTCCAGCGTCCGAGTCCGTTCCCGACTTCGGGTCACGGCATCGCCAGCGGAAATCCAACCGCTCGCCCGGCGGGCCGGCAAATTAGCTCTTTTTTGAGCTGTAGCTGTTCACTTTGCCTTTACTGTTCTGGTTAGAACGCTACACAGCTTGACTTTGATGTCATCAAGTGTTTTAGCTGCTCATCCACTGTTTAACTGCTGCATTAGTACATATGCTATTTTGTTCTGTGACATATGTACCATACATAGATACATAGACAGTGTCGGCAGATAAGGGCCTATGGCCCACCCAGTCTGCCCATTTAAGTTTGTAAGTTCAGTTTATGTTTTCCAGGAAGTCTGCTGCCCCTTACCCCTGACCTCCAGAATTCCTTTATGTCTATCCCATGCATTCTTAAATCCCGTGATTGTTTCAGCCCCCACCACTTCCTCTGGCAGGGTGTTCCACTTGTCCACCACCCGTTCTGTGAAGAAATTCTTCCTCACGCTTCCTCTGAATCGCCCTCCCTCCAACTTCATCCCATGCCCTCTAGTCCTGGAACTTTTTTCGCTTAAAATAGTGCATTCCTGCACCTGTTCCTCCCTGTAAGATACTTGTATGTCTCTATCATATCCCTCTCTCCTCCTCTCCTCCAGGGAGTACCTGTTCAGTGCCTTCAACCTGTCCTCTAGGGACTTGTGATGCAATCCATGCACCATCTTTGTTGCCCTCCTCTGAACCTTCTCTACCCTGTCTATGTCCTTACATGAGGTAAGGTCTCCAGAACTGTACAGTGTACTCCAGGTGCGGCCTCACTAGTGTCTTGTATAAGTGGAATTATGACCTCCCTTTTCCTGCTGGTGATGCCCCTGCCTATGCATCCCAGCATCCTATTTGCTTTACCTGCTGCTTTGTCACACTGTTTCCTGCCTTGAGGTCATCAGAGATGATAACTCCAAGATCCCTTTCCTGCTTGGTGCATGCTATATCCTCACCCCCAACTGATATATTGTGCCAGGGTTTTTGTGCCCCATATGCATTATCTTGCACTTCCTTGCATTGAATTTCAACTCCAAACCCTGACCATTCTTCAAGTTTCTGCAGGTCCCTTCTCATTCTGTCTACATCCTCTGGTGTGTCTACTCTGTTACAGAGCTTTGTGTCATCAGCGAACAGTGAAATTCTGCCTTCTAGGTCCTGCGCAATGTCACTGATGAAGATATTGAATAATTGCGGTCCCAGCACTGATCCCTGTGGTACCCTCACTGGTCACTCTTCCCTCTGTGGAGTGACAGCCATTTACCACCACCCTGTGTCCTGCTGCCCAGCCAGTTACCACCCACCGCACTACTGTCCTGCCCACGCCCATATTCCCCAGTTTGTGCAATAGTCTTCTATGTGGCACAGTGTCAAAGGCCTTGCTGAAGTCAGATGAGGCCATGTCCACTGCCCTCCCTGATCCACCTCCCTAGTCACCCAGTCAAAAATTCAATGAGGTTGGTCTGACATGACCTTCCCCTGGTGAAACCATGCTGCCTTGGGTCCTGTAGTCCATTGACAACCAGATGTTCCACCAATCTCTCCTTCAGTAGTGCTTCCTGATCTTCCCCACTACCGAGGTGAGGCTGACTGGTCTGTAGTCTCGCTTCCTCTTTGTTCCCACTTTTGTATAAGGGGACTACATCTGCTATCCTCCAGTCTTTGGGTACCTCCCCTGTTTCTAGTGATCGGCTAAACAGGATAGCAAGAGGTTCAGCCACCACCTCTCTTAGTTCTTTAAGGATCCTGGGGTGCACCCCATCTGACCCCATTGCTTTATCAACTCTTATTACTTCCAGTTCCTTCAGGACCCTTTCTCGTGTAAAGGGACTTGTGTCCATTTCTGCACCATTCTCACCCCTTGTACTCCATTCAGACCCATTACCCTCCTCTTCCTCAGTAAAGACTGAGCAGAAATACCTGTTCAATATGTCGGCTTTACTTTTGTCATCCTCCACACAGTCCCCATCCTCCCCCTTCAGTCTCACTATCCCTCCCTTTGCCTTTCTTTTTTCACTTATGTACCTGTAAAAGGTTTTGTCCCCTCTACCCACTGATTTTGCAATGTGTTCTTCTGTCTGAGCTTTGGCTTCCCTTACTGACCTCCCTTTGCTTCTCCTGGTACTTCTCCTATCCCTTCTGCCTGTGTCTTTTTGTATTGCCTGAATGCAATCTTTTTGGCTTTCACTTTCTTTTACTCCTCTTTGGAAACCATAATGGTCTCCTCTTCCTTTTCCTTTGCTAACCTGCTTAATACATAATTCTGTTGCTCTTGTAATCCCCATTTAAATACTCTCCACTGTTCCTCAACCCCTGATTCCTGCCCCATTCCCCTTAATGCCTCTTTCAAGTATCTCCCCATTTTCTCAAAGTTTGCCCCCCTAAAATCCAGGATACGTGTTTTTGTGTGGTTTGGTTCTGCTCTTTCTGTGATTTCAAACCACAGTGACTGGTGGTCACTGTTCCCCAGGTGCTCCCCCACTCTTACCCCCATCACACTGTCCCTGTTTAGGAGGTCCAGTATTGCCTTCTGCCGAGTTGGTTCCATGACCAGTTGCTTGAGGAAGGCACCTGAAGGAGTCCAGGATAAATCTGCTCCTAGTTGATGCTGCTGCTGGGATGCTCCAGTCCACGTCTGGAATATTGAAGTCTCCAACCAGTACCTCACCCTTGTCTGCCATCCTCTGGATGGCTAGCATCAGCTCCCTATCTGTTTCTTCCTCCTGGGCTGGTGGTCTATAGACCACACCTGTGCGGATGGCTGGCCCCATTTTCCTTTCCAGCTTAACCCACAGTATCTCTCCCCATTTTGTTCCTCCTGGATCTCTGTGGCCCTTAAGTCATTTTTCACATACAGTGCACTCCTCCTCTCCTGCCTGCCCTGTCTCTTCTGAATATGTTGTGCCAGGTATGGCCAACTCCCAGTCGTAGTTATCATTACACCAGGTTTCAGTGATGGCCACAATGTCCAGGTCTGACTGCACCATGACAGCCTCCAGATCTTCCATCTTGTTGCTAAGGCTCCTGGCATGCACATGACTTTCCATGATTTGACCTCCTAGACTGTTTCATTGTTCTACTCCAGCCCCTTCCTTGGTTGTCCTTTATCCCTGGTTCACCTTGCTGTCTGCCCTTCTGCTGAATTTTGCCCCTATTCTGCCTATCCACCTCCTGGGTGCTAATCTCCATCTTTTGCACTTGGCTAACCTCCACATCCTTTCCTTCCATTTCTCTGGGTACCTCTATTTGGTTGTCCCTGTTTGGCAGTGTGGCATATGAGTTCTTGAGTGGAATAGGATCTGGGATGTGCCCCTGCCTGACTGGTCTAACCCTCCCTGAGCCCACTGTCATCCAAGTACTCCTCGTTCTCTGCATCCTTTGAGACAGCTGCATTGGACTGAGTGGTCTCTGGATAGGGGTGATGGTACTCCTGACCCATAACACAAACATTTTAATTTTGATATGTTAACATTCATCTGGCAAAATTTATTCTCACTGGTGCAGTATAAACTACTGTTCCACATAATGCTAGGCAATGCAGTAAGGGCAGACTAGATGGATTGCTGGTCTCCTGCCATCAAATTCTGTCTCTGTGCTGCAGCTATTTTTGGATGTACAAACTAAGAACTAAACTGCTTCACAGCAACCTTCTTCAACAATAAACATGATGCCTACTGTTTTACTGCTTATTACTCTTTAAATTAAAAATCTGCTATACATTCTGGTCATTTGTTTTACATTCCAGTACTGAAAAGTAGAGAAG
This sequence comes from Neoceratodus forsteri, assembly GCA_016271365.2. Lineage (NCBI taxonomy): Eukaryota > Metazoa > Chordata > Ceratodontiformes > Ceratodontidae > Neoceratodus > Neoceratodus forsteri. The sequence continues at coordinate 283,324,552 of CM028136.1, read as the reverse complement.
TATGCCACCTCATCCACTACTGGAGATGGAGGTGGACTACGGGTGGTAATTCTTACAGGTCAGTATACTTGGGGCCGGTATTCACCGATCTGACCCGACAAGGCAGCAGTCCTCTTGCCAGTGGCTATTAGTGAACTGCTGCTGATCCTTTTTATTGTTGTTTTAAAGGGGTACTGCCAGCTTTGCTAGACAGTTTATGTATGGATGCAGTGTGCCTCCTGGCACACATGAACAATTTATTGGCCCTAGTATTCCCTTATGTGTGTCAATTGTAATAAATTTTCTTACTTTTGCTTATTTTTGGTCGCTCGGCCCAAAGTAAACTCACTCGTGCACCGGAAGCATTATCTCACCGTGATTGTGCGGCTGCTACAAGCGCGGTCCTGAAGTGTGAAATTTGGATATGCGAGGTGTAAAACTCAATTCCTCTGGTAGATCAGCCTTTATTTAATCCTTGCTGCTGCATACCGCCAAAAATCGAGCGAAGAACAAGTTGCTTTCCAAAACCTCGACCAAAATCACGCGCATGCACTAGAGCATCAGGCTCCTTCGCATGCGCGGCATCTTTGCTCATGACACGCTTGCGCATGTGCAGAATTTCTGTTGCATTTTTAAAAAGCAATTTGTTCCTCTCTCCCTGCTCATTTTTTGGCGGTATGCAGCAGCAGCAAGGATTAAATAAAGGCAGCTCTACCAGAGGAATTGAGTTTTACACCTCGCATCTCCAAATGTCACTTCAGGACCGCGCCTGTAGCAGCCGCGCGGTCTCGGTGAGATAATGCTTCCAGCGCGCAGATGAGTTTACATCGGTCGAGCGACCAGGTTCTAATTAAACAAGCATTTGTCAATGCCGAATGTTTGCTTGCTGGCAGTGGTAGTGTAGGAGTTACAGAGCTGCATAATAGGAATAGCAGTGAAGTACTGAACTGAAGCCAACCCCACCAGCACCCTGCAGATGGATAGGCATTGGGGTGTGCCTTTGGATCATCAGGCATAACGGCCACGCCATTTCACCACACCCTACCCTGCAGACACCAACAAGTGTCACGGTGTGCCTTGGCGTCTTTGGCCCTTATGCGCACCCCATTCCATCAGGAAATACGGTGAGATGGGTGCTGTATAGGAGAATGGGGTGAACTTTGGGGCCGAAGAGTCCAAGGTACACCTTGATGCCTCTCAGTGGCTGCAGAGTGTAGGTGGGGGTGGAATGGTATAAGCATTGCAGGCAAGAATCCCAAGTCACAGCCCTGATGCCTGTCATTCTCTACAGGGTGGGACGTTATGGTTGGAAACCCTAACGCCTCAAGCATTCGTTGGTATTTTCATTCCAAATTGTCAACATGGGTTTTTTTGAGACCCCCACCTCAAACAGTGGCAATATCAGTTTGTTAGCGGAAAGCTGCTTTTGCACAGCGACTACGGCATTTGTCACCACAGGTGCAAAAACACATTCTGAACAGGATGTAAAAAAATGATAGCTGTACTGTTCATGGGGAGGGGTAAAAAATGGCAATGCTGAAAATCTGCAGTGAAAATATTTAAAAAACTGGTGAAGTCACAAGCGTGCGTAGAAACTGTGCAATGCACACCCATAATGTAATTAGTTTGGGGATTTCTTACAGCAGATTGTCAACACAGGCATTTTGGAACCTCCAATCATGAACAGTGTCACTGTTATTTTCTTTATCTGTCCCGAACAATGATTTCCCACAGCGACCACACATTTCTGTGCTGAAAATGTGAAAACACATTTCGGCCATGTTGTGAAAAATGACAGCTGTACTGTTCATAAGGAAGTGTGGAAAAATGCCACTGGTGAAAATCTGGACTGATTACTACAAATTCATGAACTTACGAGGGTGCATGGAAATTGTGCAATGCTCACTCGTAACACAGTCAGTCATTCTATGGACTTGTTACCAAATTTTCAACATAGCCATTTTAAGACCTCTGCTCATGAACAGTGTCTCTGTGACTTTCTTAATGTGTCCCATACATTGATTTTGCACACTGACTGCGCCACTGTGCGCTACATGCGCGGAAACACATTTTGGGTGACATGTGAAAAATGACAGCTGTACTGCTCATAAGGAGGTGTAGTAAAATGGCAGCGTTGAAATCAGAATACAAAACATTAAAATTCTGAGCACCTACGGTGGTACCGCTAGAACTTCGCAACATGTCATTTTTAGGAATTTTTCACCAAATTTTGCCACATAGGCTTTTTGAGAGCCCACCTTATGAACACTGGCACTGCCGTTTTGTTAATCGGTCCCGAAAGGTGATTTTGCGCAGTGACCGCAAAATCACCCTCTGGCCCCCGAATAATGCCATGTCAGTGACAGAACTCATGAGGAGGGGTCCCAAAAGCCCCATGTTGAAAATTTGGTGCCAAAATTCCAAAAAATGCTTGAGATATGCAGCAAAGTTGAAAAAACCCTATTTATTACATCATACAGCTTACCGGCATTTCCTCAATCGGATCGGCGGCTTTGAAGAGTGCAGACGTGTCCCCGGTCCACCAAAGATTGCCGCACGTAGCTCTGGAGGCAGGCGTGGTGAGGTGGGGTGTGGGGGAGGCAGAGTGCGCAGAGGGTGGGCGCGGGTGGGCAGGGAGACTGCCGAGGGAATGTTTTCTTGTTTACAGGGTTTTGTTTTATTTTAGGAAGATGACACGGGATGTTTGCCACGCTGGGGTGGGCTCCCAGCGTGGCAGCTGGAAGGCTGTTTGGGGGAGGCCTGGAGTCGATGGTGGATTGGGCTCCCTCGGCCATAACAACTGGGCACCTGCAAAGCTATTTGGGGGTGAAGCCGATGGTGGATTGGGACCCCCGTTGACCATACAGTGTGTGCGTGGGGGAGGGGGCATGAGCACGCAATATGCGTGCATCTGTGTTGGGGGGGCGCTGCTCACTGAAGTGGAGCTCTCCCTTTCAACTGTACGGCACTGCATTTTGGATCATCGCACTGTTTCCAACATAAAAATAAGCAAAACATAGACTTTGACGGCAGATAAGGACCGCTAGGCCCATCTAGTCTGCCAATTTCCCTACCTACAGGATAGGCCGCAGATCCTAGTTAACCGACAGCCTATTTCTTCCTACCCCCCACAAGAATTGCCTTATGTCTGTCCCATGCAGTCTTGAATTCTCCCCAGTTTTGAACCCCACAACCTCCTCAGGAAGGCTGTTCCATGCATCCACTACCCTCTCTGTGAAATAATACTTCCTCACATTGCCCCTGACACCCCTCCTCCTATCTTTAAATTGTGTCCCCTTGTTCTTGCAAGTCTCTTTTTCTGAAAGATGCTACCCTCTTGGAATTTGTTGATTCCACTGAGGTACTTAAAAGTTTCTATCATGTCCCCCCTCTCCTTCTTTCCTCAAGGGTATACATATTAAGCTCCTTTAGTCTCTCCTCCTATGGCTTCTCTTGCAGACCCTGCACCATTTTAGTTGCCCTCCTCTGGACTGCCTCTATCCTGTCTATGTCCTTGCAGAGATGGGGTCTCCAGAACTGGACACAGTACTCCAGATGGGGTCTCACCAACTGTCTGTACAGAGGGATAACAACTTCCTGTTTTCTGTGGATGATGCCTCTCCCTATACATCCCAGTATACCCCCAGCCCTCCCTACTGCCTTCTCACATTGCTTGCTAACCTTAAGGTCATCTGATATGATTAACCCCAGGTCCCTTTCCTTTTTTGTTGTTGTTACTACCTCCCCACCCATTGTGTATTCTTCCCCTGGGTTCTTGTTTCCCAGGTGCATTATTTAGCACTTCTTTGCACTGAATCCTAGCTGCCATACTTCTGACCATTCCTCCAACCTTGCCAAGTCCCTTTTCATCCTTTCCACGCCTCCTTGTGTATCAACCCTCTTGCAGATGTTTGTGTCATCTGCAAAAAGGCATACTTTTCCTTCCAGTCCCTCTGCAATGTCACTGATGAAGACATTAAAAAGGACTGGACCCAATACTGAACCCTGCGGTACCCCACTAGTAACCCCCCTTTCTTCAGAGTGGACTCCATTTACAATTACCTTCTGTGTCATGTTGTCCAGCCAATGTTTTATTTCAGGCTACCACCCTGGGTCCCACCCTCCCAGGCTGGTTAATTTGACTATTAATCTTTGTGTGAGACTGTGTCAAATGCCTTGCTAAAGTCTAGGTAGGCCATGTCCACAGCCCTCCCTGGTCTACAACTTTGGTCACGCAGTCAAAGATCTATTAGATTCGTCTGACATGACCTTCCGCTGTGAACCCATGCTGCCTTGGGTCCTGTGCTCCACTGGCCTCTAGGTACTCAACTATTCTTTCCTTCAGAAGTGACTCCATCACTTTCCCTACCACAGAGGTCAGACTGACAGGTCTGTAGTTTCCTGCCTCTGTCTTGGTCCCACTTTTGTGCAGGGGAATCACATCCGCCTTCCTCCAGTCCTCAGGTACCACACCATCCTCCCATGATTTATTAAAAAGAGTAGCCAGTGGTTTCACTAGTTCCTCCCTTAATTCTTTTAGAATTCTGGGGTGAATTCCATCAGGACCATTGCTTTGTCCACCTTCAGTTTTAGGAGTTCTTGCAGAACCCTTTCTTCAGTGAAAGGACTGGGATCGACCCCCCTATCAAGAGTGCTTCTGTTAATTGGATTAGGCACTTCTCCCTCCTCTTTTGTGAATACTGAGCAGAAATATTCGTTCAGTATTCCTGCTTTTCACTGTCCCCTCTGCCACCACCGTTCATCCTATTCAGCCTCACTATCCCTCCCTTTGTCTTTCTACGCTCGCTGATGTACCTATAAAAGGTTTTATCCCCCTTCTTAACTGAGTTGGCTATCTTTTCCTCAGTTTGGGCCTTTGCTATTCTGACTTCCCTCCCTGCTTCCTTCTGCCTTAACTGGTACAGCTCTCTGTCCTGCTCCTTCCGTGTTTCCTTATACTTCTGGAATGCTATCTTTTTCTTCCTGACTTTCACAGCCACCTGTAAGGAAATTTCTTATGACTGACACGCATAAGGGCATACTAGGGACAATAAGTGATATGTCTATGCCAAGAGGCACACTGCATCCATACATAAAAAAACTGCCCAGCAAAGCTAACAGTGCCCCTTTAAAGCCTTGGGCAGGCAAAGCCACACCACATTGCTACCTGCCTGAAGGCGTACAGTTTAACAAATAATCTAAGTAATTAATATAAAAGAATTTGTAGGGCCAGTTTATATTCAGTAAGCTTTGGAGTCTCAAGCTGTAGCGTCACCCCCAACACAGCATACAAACGGTGTACTAAAACTGCTGGAGATGGGCTATTTATGTTACTGTTTACTCAATTGTGCAGGCCACTTTTCATTTTTTGAGGCAGTATAATGTTTACTAAGAAATGGGTAGGAAGAAAGCTGGCTCCTGATTGTCCAAGAAGTACTTTCAGCCAGACAGGTATCCCAGCACAACAGCCCAGCTAAGAGTAGCTCAACAAAAACAAAACATATGTTTTAAAAAATACATCCAATTTACTAAAAAGGACCCATTTTATAATTGTAATAAGGCACTCCAGGGGTGGGTTACGGTGGGCTAACAGCTCTTCTCAAGTGGTCGAAGCACTCCGCTTCACCTCGTTCAGTTTTTGTCTCAATACAAAAAGGATACTGAGGCAGTCAAGAGGCTGCAACACGGGACCATTAAAAATGATCCGCCACACTGACAACAAAAGCCATGAGAAGAGGCTGAAGGCCCTTATAAAAGGAGGCTGACAGCAGACATGAGCCCAGTGTTTCGTATACACTCAAGGGTACTGACATCGAACAGTTAAATCTGTTTGATCAGGTGTCCTGTAGCAGGATGTGAGGACATTCCCTGAAGCTCAAGGGTAGTAATGCAGGGATAACGTTAGGAGGTACTTCTCCTATAGGATGGTGAACCTCTGGAACAGTCTACCCATGGAAACACTGGACATGAAGACAGTAGAAACCTTTAGGGCAAGCGTGGCTAAATTTCTGCTTACCAGGGGAATCTCCAAGTACACTGGGTAGTAGAAAGGGTAGGGAACCCCTGAAAATTGGTAAGTGTTTACAAAGTATGCTGATTTTACCCCTGCTAATGAAAAGGGGGTAAGACGGTCATGATGGACCTAGAGTCCATTCTGATCTTTTTAATTACCATGTTCCTTCAGTGAAAAGGTGTCCAAGTGCTTGGAGCACATGGTTGAGGAATCTGTGATCCTAAGAATTATCCATTCTCGGATGCCCAATGTCTACCAATCCAACCTGACAGCTGACGGGGGTGGGGGGTGTCTAACAGCAGCTAACACTTTTACCTGGTTCGCAGCACAAGAAAATAAAATTAACCAATTCCCTCTACCGCGATGCAAAAACCTGCTCGATTCACTGCAACTTGGAATTACATTTTTAAGGTAATTGTGGTAAAGTACCAAACTGAGGAAAAAATACACACAGTAGCTTTTCCAACTGCAGTAAAAAGTGCCAAATTTTGGTAATTGTTACCGCAGTTTCACTCCAACACAGAAAACAGGGGTGAGTGGTGAACATACATAAAACAGTGGCCCTACCATTTACATAAATGATTTCAATGAAATGTCAAAAGCGCTATATAATGCTTATTTATCATTATTCAACAAGGCCTTTGTCAAGTAGTCAGTGCTACCCCAAATTTCTAGGTTAAAAGAGAGCGGGGGGGGCACTCCCACACTGAAACCCAGGTTCTGAAGTGAGCCCAGGAAGCCAGTCAGGCGACCCCAAGGGCTGGACAGGTGCTGCAGAGTGGCACGGCTCTCAGATGGGGAAGAATGGCATTAGGTCCCATTACTCTGGTGAGCCGGGGGGGCATGCCTACAGCATCCAAGGTCGCCTCAGGGCTAGTCCTGATGTTAGGGAGGGAGGGAGGCAGGGTCAGAAAAGCAGAGATATCCACGGGGTTAGAAAAGCAGAAATATCCTATGTTGACCAGAGAATCATCCTGCGGCTAGCAACACCTACAGGGCCTGGGGACTTCTGGACTGTGCTTTAGAGGTGGGAGAGGACGTATCTCCAACCTAGGACCCTGCCATGGGAGGAGGGGGTATACTTGTGGGGGGATCTTCCCCTGTTGAGTCCTGGAAATGGTGGGTGGCGGGGCTGGGTGACCAGGGAGGAAGAGTGGTGGCTTGGAAGGACATATGGGGAAAAAAAAAATAAGATTTAAAAAACATGGCAGGGCCTCTACTGTACATGGGAAGGATCCAAATGTACACAAGGCCACTACCATGTTAGACCATAATCGGGATGACATCACCAACTACCCTGTCACAGTTAACCTTCAAGCCATGTCCCTGCTTTTCCTGTTTCATCTCCTCAACCCAGTTTCTGTAAAATTATCAGAAGTCACAGATTAGACTGTAGTGCATTCACAGCACTTGGAAGAGTTCTTGCAACACTGAGAAACTGCATAAAGAAAACAGTTCTCATTCTCAGTGGCTTGTGCAGGGCACACAGTGGGTCCTTGGTGCTGGCAGGCCCAGTGGGATCCCCTCCAGCTCCTTGAAAACTTTTTAGATGGTTATTAAAACTGTAAAAACCTTTATCTGACGAGACATGCCAATAAAACATTAGTGGGAAAAAAAAAATTGGTGTAAAGCACACTGGAGGATGTTCCTTGCATATTAGAATATTTGTAATCAGGAGTAATTACCGCAGAGAAAAACCTTGAGTGCATTCAGAATCTGTTTAACAAATCACAGTGGGAATGGACGAATAGGAGGGTCTTGCAACTAGGGTTAGAAACGGTATGTAGATTCTCCAGAAAAGCAGAAGGTACAGTACTAACCAAAAGAAAAAAAGTAAGCATACAGGACTCATGTTAACTTCCTACTTAAGCTCCCAAATGGGATTTGTGAGAATTCAGAGAAGCACAACATTAAAGCAAGTGCTTCAGCAGGGACACAGTATATTGAAAGGTTTGCTAGTTAGTTAATGTAGAACAAAGATATTCCAGCAAACATCTGACCTCGAACACTTTAAGCAAAGGATCAAAATGACCCCCACTTTGCTAATGCTACTACAAGCCTTAAAACACAATATTCACTTTTCCTTCTGCCCATTAGTCTTCTATGTGATGATATTGTGCTGGATGCTATCCACTTCTTTCATGTGTCTAGGTAAAATACCCCCAAACTCCCATTTCTTGCTGGAAGTCCTCCAGAACCCACTGTCGAGTTGTACCCACTTCCCTTTTCTCTCCCTCTCCCTATGTCTTACACTGCGCCCCCTTTCCCTTACCTTACTCTCCCCTCTTTGGCCTCCCCCACCCCATCACCTTTTTCTTCCTGGCATACCCTCCCCATCCTGAATTGCCTGGCTGTTATGTTTTTGTTCAAAGTACTGTATAAAACCCTGCCTGCTGTTAACCTTTGCTCCGCTTCCCTTCTCACTTTTTTTTTTTTTTATGTACACATACATCTGCATCCTTTCAAAGTTGTTCTGTACTGCATAATCACTTGTGTATTGCTACAGCACCTTGAAATCAATTTTATTTTTGTATTCCACTGTACTGACTGTATAGATAAATATCTGTTGTTTCCACTGTAATTTTGACTTGTTCTAACCAGGTCCATCTTGCAAATGAGCCTTGCTCAATAATGATCGCCTGGATAAATAAAGATTTTGATTGATTGATTGACGTGTGGAACACTTCTCAGCCTGGCAGCTAATTTGTCAGTCTCTGTCCCGCCTGCACCAGCCCCCTATCATTGTGATCTCACCGACAGTGACATCACAAGTGACTGACTGGCAGCTGAGTGGCTGTTCCTAAGCAGCAGTGATGGCACAGTCAGTGAGGTCACAATACTGATGGTGTGTGTGGGGGTGGGGGGGGGAGAGATAGAGATAAATATGTCAGCTGCCAAGCAGAATGCTGTCCCACATATCACACCTACTAACATCAGGTAAACAAATCTTAATTAACCAAATGGAAAGTGAAAGTACCTCAGATACAAAAGATAAAGGTTAACAGATTTTTTATTTATTTATTGACTGATTTATTTGGACATTACACCTCTGAGCTCAGGAGCTCGTTTACACAGATTCTACATCAGTATTGGTTGTACAAAATGATCAATGTAAGCCACTAAGTATTTAAGGATTAGAGTACAGGAGGCATCTCCAGGGCAGCGTTATCATGGAGATACAAGGTTCAATAATGTGAGGTACGTACAGTAAGATATCTGTGTCTAGAGTACAGGAGGCAGCTCCTGTGGAGCGCTGTCTTGGAGTTACAGTTTCAACAGTTGGTAGTAAATGTAGGCAAGTACAATGTAATTTACGGTAATACACTAACAGAATACATTTAAGGTTTTAAACGCAGAGATGCAGGGCAAGACAGACACAGTAATCAGAGGGGACAGTCACAACTGGTCGGAAGTGCTAGTTCCTTTTTTTTTTAAAATTCCCTTTTGAAATTATCCAGTTTGGGAAGGTTCAGCAATGTTTCAGAGAGCTCATTCAGCCAACAGGTAACTCTGAAGGCAAAAGAGCACTGGGCCTGGCTAGTTCTGCGAAAAGGCATACTGAGTGCATTCCTTTCCCTACTCCTGGTTGCGCAATGGTTGTGCAGGCCCATGTCTTCTTCCCCATTAGGCAGATCTGGAACTTGATTCTGCCTTGCAGTGTGAGCCAGTTAGTTCATGCATATAGTGTACAGGTGTGGGTAAGCCTGTCCACCCCTAGAGCAAATTGGCAGGCCTTGTTTAACTACTGAGAACTGTGTCAGTGGCTGCACTGTATACTCTTAGGCCGTAGACAATTGCTGGGAGAATAGAGCTGTTTACATACTGTACATACATAATAGTGTTGTCAGATAAGGACCTACTAGGCCCACCTAGCCTGCCCAGTATTCCCCCCTTCACTGAGCTCCCCCCTCAGACCTTACCCATGCTCCCTTCCCTCCCAGTATAACCATGTGCTTATCCCATACGTGCTTGAAACCAGAGACCATCTCTGCCACAACTACCTCTTCCGGCAGGTTGTTCCAAGCATCTGCCACCCTCTCTGTGAAATAGCACTTCCACATGTTACCCTTAAACTGTCCCCCCTGGTCACTGAACATCCTTTCATTTGAAATAGGTCCACCGTTGGTGTCATGTTTATACCTTTAAGATATCTGAAGTCTCAGTCATATCACCCGTCTCTCCTATTCTCCAATGCATACATATCCAGTACCCTCAGCCATTCCTCGTATGCTTTACCCTGCATCATCAGAGTAGCCCTCCTCTGGTCTGCCTCCAACTTCTCTATATCCCTCTTCAGGTGTGGTCTCCAGAACTGTACACAGAATTCCACGAGGTCTGACCAGGGCTGTATACAGTGACAGGATGACCTCCCTCCTACTAGCTATGCCTCAACTTATACATCCCAACATTCTACCTGCCCTCCCCATGGTGGCCTGACATTGATTTGCCACCTTCTGGTCAGTTGAGATGATGACTCCCAAGTCCCTCTCTTGTTCCACATCTGTTATTTCCACCCCATTAATCTTAAACTTTGCTCATGGATTTCCATGCCCAATATGCATAACCTTGCATTTACCCACGCTGAAGTCAAGCTTCCAAGCCCTGGACCACCTCTCTAGTCTATCAAGGTCTTCCCTCATTCTCTCAACCCCCTCTGGTGTATCCACTCTATTACATAACGTGGTATCATCAGCGAACAAACACACCGTACTCTCCAGACGGTCGGCAATGTCTCCAATGAAAATGTTGAAGAGTACTGGTCCCAGAATCGACCCCTGAGGCACCCCACTCGTTACTTTCCCCTACTCCGAGAGCACCATGTTTACCATCACCCTTTGAGTTCTATCTGAGAGCCAATTTCCCATCCACTTTGTTGTGGCCAGCTCCACACCTAGGCCACTCATCTTGTTTAGCAATCTTTTGTGATAAACGGTGTTGAAAGCCTTCCCTAAGTCCAGATAGGGACACATCCACTTCCCTTCCCCGTCACCCAGTTGAAGAAACAGGGTCACCCTCTGACAAACCTGTGTTGCCTGTGATCAACCAACTGCTTCCCTGCCAGGTAATCCACCAGTCTTTCCTTTAGAAGTGCCTCCATGATCTTCCCGACCACTAATGTTTGGTTCACTGGTCTGTAATTTCCGCCTCTGCCCTGTCCCCTTCCTTATGAAGCGGTACTATGTTTGCCCTCCTCTAGTCATCTGGAACCTCTCCTGTTTCTAGGGAAAGAGTGAAGAGTTCCGCTAGCTGTTCTGCTAGTTCCCACCTGAGCTCTTTCAAGATCTTGGGGTACACCTCATCCGGACCTATGGCCTTATTTACCCTAAGAACACCTAGTTCTTTTAAGACCCTTTCTGCAATGAAGGGTGAGGTATCAATACCCTCTCCCCCCACTCTAAATAGTACCTCTAATCTTATGTTGATAGTCTTCAGTCAGTCATCCACATGAGGGGCAAATGATAGTGTGTCATTAAGTGCGATTCCTAGGTACTTAAAGGTGGGGACTTATTTTAGGGGTTCTCCTTTTGTTGTTTAAGATGACGAGGGGAGGCCTTTTTTACTAATCGGACCAGCAAACACCAGGCCTTTGTTTTTTTTATAGTTCATCTGCAATTTATTTTGACCGAGCCATTTCTCTAAACCCTCAAAGCTACTTTTTTTTTTTTTTTTTTTTTTTTATTTCTTTTTATTAAGTAAAGGTGACAGGTACATGTTATACAATCATTTTCAGGTACCATTATTACAATAATTATTTTTCTCGGTTTAGTGCTTATTTAGCAATAAAATACCAATTTACTCTTTCCTGTGTACGTATAATTCTTTACAGAACGACTGAATTGTTAACTCAGCAGGTATTCAACACCCCGTAAATTTCATCTAAGTCACGTTCCTCCATGGAACAGAATGCTTGTTGTTGCAGAAGTGAGGGCTGCATTCAAAGTCATCCCCAGGTGCAGTCTCCCCCAATGTGAGGAGAATCACTGTTTTATGGAGAGGCTCAGGGGATAAAGTCCAGATCATGTCTGGATAGGTACATCACCCAGGGTCTCCACAATGCCTCAAACACCGGGTATTTAATGTGGAGTTTGGCCATGAGGGATTCCATGTAACAGATATCTGAAACCATCTCCCTCCAATCTCTTAAAGTGGCAATAATAGTAGATCTCCATCATCTGGTGATAGCCTTCTTTGCAGCTAAAATATAAATAGGTAGTAGGGTTCGATGCCAGGAAGATCTATGAGGAGGAAATATGGATAAGAGAACAATTTCGGCCGTAAATTCCACCACCACCCCAAACAATCCGAGAAGTCCTGCTGCGGTATACATCAATATGATGTCAACTGAGGGCAAGCCCAAAAGACATGAGTGAGGTCGGCGTATGGGCATCTCTACCAACATCTGCCATAGTGGGCAGGTAGGTATTTAGTAAGAATTGCTGGTGAATGAAAAAAACGACCGACATTTCCAGACAAATTCACGTCATTTAATAGAATGGGTTACTTTGCATGCCATGGGAGATGCTCGCAACCAATCCTGCTCTAAAATGTCCAATTCTAAATCTTTACACCAGCTGTTTAAAATTGTAAGCGATGATTAGCCCATCCCTTCCCCAAGAATTTTGTATAAAATGTCCCACTTGGGATCTGGTAACTTTGAGGTTACCTCTCTCTGGCGCAATATATTATTTTTAATCTGGGTATATCTGTAAAAGTCCGTATCTGATAAATCAAACTATTTTTAGGGTTTCAAATGGGATGATGCCTGTCGGAGAGAAGAACTGCTTAAAAAATTGGAGACCCACTCTCCTCTATTTTGAAAAATTATGATCTGTAATTGGTGGAAAAAAAATCTATCGTCCCCGGAAATGTGCATTTAAAAGAAGAAAAAGTGCCCCAAAGCCTTTGTGTGTTTTTAACTTATACCATAGTTTCAAAATTTGGGCCGTAAGAGGTGTGTAATCCCGCATAGGTGGTATCTTGGCTGCTGTGGAGAGGATTACCTTGGTAATATCATAAAAATCATTTATTGCAAATTCCAGGTCTTTCCAGGGCACCTCTTTTGTTGTGGACAACCATAGAGATAATATTTCAAAGAAGGCTGCCAACGCATAGAATTTCAAATGAGGTAGGTTAGCTCCACCGAGAGAAAGTGGAAGCTGTAGTAGAGATATCCTGATTCTCGGCCGCTGGCCATTCCAAATAAAATTCGACATAATTTTATCCCATGACTGTAAATAAAATTCAGATGGGAAGGAAGGGATATTTTGAAACAAATACAAAAGTTTGGGTAACATCATACGAATGGTTTTGATTCTTTGGATGACGTTTAGCGGTAATGTAGACCAGCACGCCAAATTAGACTGGATCTGAATAGATACGGGTTCATAGTTTAACAACTCTAGGTTATCTAAGATTTCTTGGAATGTCGATTCCTAAGTATCTGAATTTTGTTTGGTACCACTTTATTGGATATTTATTCTTAAGAGTTGAAGATGGGGTAAAGAATAATGAGAGAAGATACATTTTAGTTATGTTAAGCTGAAAACCCGAGACAGCAGTAAAGTGTTCCAGGGTTTCCCACGATGCAGGGCCTCAAAGCTACTTTGAAGTTCTTCAGTGAGGGACCCCTGCTGATGACTACTGAAGATGACTGCATCGTCCGCATACAGGAGTACTTTTGAGGGGGCAGGCTGAGGGGAGGGTGTTTACAAATAGCCCAAATAGTAGTGGCCCTAAGATTAATCCTTGAGGCAACCTTTTTGTGACATCTCTGGCCTCCGATAAATCGAAGTTTAATTAAATATCTGTAAATTTTCTTTCTCCCACAGCTGGTCTCCGGGCTTCTGTCTGATGCCCGGAGACCAGCTTAGGAAAAAGAATGTACCATTGATCATTACTCGTTGAGGGACCTGTGTAAGAGACAGCAGCTGAACCAGGATATTGTCTCCCGGGAGAGACCCCAGGGAGTGAAGTTTGGCGAAAAGAATGGGAGTGGCTGACCAGGTTGAATGCCTTTGTTAGGTCAATATCACAAGTCCTATGAGGACAGGTTGAAGGAACTGAACATATACTCCCTGGAGGAGAGGAGGGAGAGAGGGGATATGATAGAGACATACAAGTATCTTACAGGGAGGAACAGGGTGCAGGAATACACTATTTTTAAGCGAAAAAGATGTTCCAGGACTAGAGGGCATGGGATGAAGTTGGAGGAAGGACGATTCAGAGGAAACGTGAGGAGGAATTTCTTCACAGAACAGGTGGTGGACAAGTGGAACACCCTGCCAGAGGAAGTGGTGGGGGCTGAAACAATCACGGGATTTAAGAATGCATGGGATTGACATAAAGGAATTCTGGAGGTCAGGGCTAAGGGGCAACTGACTTCTTGGAAAACACAAACTGAACTTACAAGCTCAAATGGGCAGACTGGGTGGGCCATAGGCCCTTATCTGCCGACACTGTCTATGTATCTATGTAATATAGATGGCTCCCACCAGTTTTCCACTGTCCAGTGCCCCATGTATAAAACTGGTGTACTCAATCAGGGCAGTGTTCGCGCTGTGGAATTTCCTAAAACCGTGCTGCTGTGGGCACTGAATATTGTATTTGCATAGATGTTCAACCAGCTGGTCAGAATCCATCTTCTCCAAGGCCTTAGAAAAGGGGAAAGAGGATGGATATAGGTCTATAGTTGGATATTAGGGCACAGTGTCTGCTTTTGTGGACAGGGGTGACCACTGCAGTTTTCCAGATTGCTGGGAATTGGGAGTATTGGAGGGAAAAAGTTAAAGATCTTGGTTAGGGGTGGTGCAAGTTCGTCTAGGGTCAGGGCTACTATTTTCATGTCCACTGCATCACTGCCCAAGCCTGTTTTCCCCAGTACTAGTTTTACATATTTGGGGAACGTTTTGAGGAGTTTATTTGTCCAGGTACATATCACAGGGGAGTGGTCACTTAAAGTGTCCAGGATGAGAGAGACCCCTGTGAGACTTTCAAGGTTTGTGGTCAGGATCCAGTCTACAAGTGTGCTGATAACTGTTCTGTAGTTGGCCCTGGTGGTATCCTCAATGACCTGTGTGAGGTACAGATTTGTTACTAGGATCCTGTGTGCTGCGCCATCCTTAGCAAGCCAGTAAGTGTTGAAATCCCCCATAACACTAGTTTCCCACTTCTGGGTCATCTGTCCGTAGCACCTAGTGAATGCTTCCAGGCAGCCTCAGTGACTACCAGGGGGGTATGTAAATAGTCATCAGGGCTAGGGTTTTAGAGCCCTTGCCAACCAGCATCTTGACTGGCAGGCATTCAAGGTTACAAGTGGTATTGTCTAGCTGCATTCTGTGTCCCTGTAGACTGAACTTCCGGTAGAGAAAACTTCCTCTGCCCCGTTTACCCTGATGGTCCTGTCTAACTGCTCTGTAGCTGTCCAGAGTGATGGCAGTGTCTTTGAGAAGTAATTTTAGTTTTAGGTAGTACACTAGCTCTTTAACATAAAACACAATACAAAACAGATATAGGCACGATCCTCCCATATTATCAAGTACTTCACAGCATTACCAATGCATTAATTCTAAGAACCATAAGCAAGTGCACAGATGGTGCCCGACTAGGAGGGGGTACAAAAAAAAAAAGGCACACATTCGATTGTTCAGAAAAGCTGGCTTCTGCCATTATGGAAGCAAGAGCACTAGCTTAAAGAACATTCTAGATGAGACAAATACCTATCAATAGGTCATGCATATTGTACAAAATATTAAATACAGGAAACTTGTAAGACATATCTGGCCATCACTGCAGGCTAATCATTTGCCAGCATAAACACCTGCAATCACGCAATGCTACCAACAAGGGTCTTATAAAAAATATAAAACTTGTAAGAGTAATGAAATAAGTAACAGCAATTTAAGCACCTTAGTTATAAACTGTAATGAGCTTTTCAAGTAACTTCAAAGTCCAACATTTATAAGGCCCTTATTGAAATCAGCAGAGCACATGTGCAAGTGTCCAACAGAATAAACTTTTACGTCACCACAGATACAGCCCCAACTCCTCCTCCCCCTCCCGAAACAGTGTTTGGGTGGCATCTTTAAACTGCGCCACAACGTGTAGTGGGTGCAAAATATAATCCCAAGGTTACAAGTGGCAATATTACGTACACCCACTTACAGATAACCTCCTACATGGTGTAAAAAAGTGTAATTTCAGGGCCAGACTAATGGCACAGTGGTAGCGCTACCGCTCATGATACCCACAACCTGTGTTCAGAAATGAGCACAGGCCACTTAGGAACAGCCGGAGCTGGATGGATAGAGTGCCCCATGGACAGCTCCCTCTGGAAGTGCTGCTCCCACAATGTGACTGCTGCCTGGTGACCAGTTGGTGGCACAGCAGGGAACAAAGGAGAAGAAAAAAAAAGACTGAAGGAAAAAGCTGGCTGTCCAAGTCAGCCTCCCTCCACTGCATGCTCTCGCATCACTGACACAGCTGGCCACCCACAATCAGGTCCTGTTGAGTGGCGGTAACTGGTAGGTCTGTGAGGTGGTCAGTGACAGCATGGGTGGAAACCTAACATGACCAGCAACAGAAAAAGCAATGCAAAAAAAAATCTCTGTCGTTTCAAAAGACATCACTAGGAGTCCATACTATGAAAGAAAGGGGGGTGGGCGTTTTAAATCCTCAAGAAATGTGTAACAAACCAGGCAAACTGTACCTCAAACTGATTTCTCCCGCTGACATGTCCGACCTGTTCATCTGCTCATGCTCCTTCTCCAGCATGGTTGTCAGTTTATGGGCATCCTGAGGAGAAGAGAAAATACTGGGCTTACCACCCACCTTCAGCCTCAATCGAGCCGGACATACCAGGTCAAAAGGGGTTTTCAGTTCCCTCAATCTCTTCTTCATGTTGTCAGAGTCCTTTCTCTAGACCCTCACTGCAAAGGGCAGATCCAGGTATAGACAGACTGCGCCACTAGTCCTCTCAGGCAATGGATAAGTCAATAAAGGTCACGATTTTTCAGGCCAACTCCGGTGAGTACTACGAGAAATGTACGGAGCATTGTGAAGACTGGTTGGGGCTTTCTGGAATTTATAGTGTAGGCTCGAAAAATAAGTAAAATGAATAAATAAAGCCTGGGGCTGGTGGAGGAGTACACTTGCTACAGCAGCAATAGAAGCCAGGTTTCCAGAAATAAAAGATCTCCCCTTCCATTCCCTTTGGTAGCCCCTCCAGTCTAAGGTTTCTATCTCCAATGACCATTTTGCTGCTTTTATCCACTGTCACATGTTTTCCAGAACCAGCTTTGGGGGTTCCCGCCAATGTTTTCCCCTCCTGCTGCAAGGCATCTCTCTCCTCCATTAGTTCCATTACTACACTTTCCACAGACAGCATTCTGATGGAAAACTTAGCAAACCTTACTGCTTGGATTGATTGGCAGAGCACCTACACCTTTTCTATTTTTGTTTTAAAGTTTTTTGGCCCCCCTTCACCACCAGACACCTACATCTGGTCTTTTGTCCTGGTTCTCCCAATCCGATCCAACACTCCCCGCACTATCACACCAGCCAGGATCCACTGGAGCTGGGATCCGAAGGCAGTGGCACCATCGTTAATGATGACCACTGCACATTCATTTTTCTTAGTTTTCTCTAATCCCTGCCCCTTACCCACCCCAACGGTGCCACTGCAGACCTTGCACGCACATATGCATCATGCCCCTTTCGCGGGGCAAGCTCCTTGGCCCAACCTAGGGGTTGCTATTACAGCAGAACCTAGCACCTCCGCTGCTGGGAGCACTGCCTCACTGCAGCACCTCCACAGCCACATGTATAGCTGAGACAGCTAAGGAGTCCGCTCTCTAACTTCAGTTGCCAGCGTGAGTGTGTGTCAGGCTACCCACTAGGCAATCAAGCGGCACCTGAAATGATAATCTGATGTCACCAAGTTCTGTCTGCTGTTGCAACTTCCAAGTGTCTGTTCCTGCTTGCCTACCACGCCAGCACCCTGCCTGGAAAGTAAAAGAATTCTATAATTGACACTGACCGGTTCAACAGTTTCCTATTACGCTCCAGTAGTTGGACCACACTTGCCCAAAAATAACAGTATTTAAGTCAAAAGTAATCAGTCTGGATCAGGAGCTCAAACAAGATGCATCTTTCCTAGCCGACGGACCAGCCCCTGCCTCTCAACAGAGTTTTCTAGCAGAGAATGTCTAACTTTGGAAATTTGGTTTCCCCATAATCTCCCATGTCCTTCCATCCAGCAGGAGTAAGTAGACAGGTAACCCCTCCCCATCTGAGACTTGTCAGCCCCTAACCATGTTTATATAGCAGTTTCTTTTCTACCGGATTTAAATCAAGGAATGCCTTGTGGGTGTACAGCTCTCCCTTTATCTGTGTAAAATATAGAGGATAATGGATGGTCTTGGGTTAACAACCACGCTGTAATCACTTAAGAGAGAATGCCGGGATAACACAGTAAACCTCTAGAGTGAAGCTCGAGAGGTTTACTGTTGTCATGGCAACCTCGAGAAGTGACTGCAGTGCGGTTATTGACCCAAGACCATTCATTAGCTTTTATAGTGTATGGGCACCAGTCACTTCACTTGCTGTTTGAGACAACTTTTTTTTTTTTTTTTTTTTTTTTTTAAATCATAACATAATCATGTCCCATTCTGCTTACCTTGAGGAGTCATGAATCAGTCAGCACTGTCTTATGTTACTCACTACAACGGTTCAGGATAGTGAAAATATTAGGTCACAACAACAGTATCTAATTATTTAAAATATGCTATCAATTTTAAAAAAAACATGAACAACAAAACCATTAAAAAAGAACAGGAGAAACAATCCAATTGATTGTGCTGATCATATGGTGACTGGAAGCACTGAGCCATAGAAGCGTCACCACGTCGCCATCAGGAAAAGCAGTCGGCCCTGTTGAGCGAAGCAATCTGCTGCCTGTGTGGAATGTAACACCTCAGGTAACTAGAATAAAACATTCTGAGTCAAAAATAACCAGGATCAGTGGAGCTGCTGATCAAATTGGTTCCTCCACCCCAGCTGCAGTTTCCCTCGTCCTCGTAATCCCATTGGGACAGTCGCTGATGTTATGCTATCGCTGTGACGTACTCAAGAGGGTATAGCAACCTCTTGATGTCACAACTATCCCACACTCAAGTGCCATGAACCTGTTTTGAAACTGTATGTATCTAAGTACTCTCTGTACATCCCTCTCCCCATTCCCCCAGGACGTACCGTGAGACGAGCATTAAGTTGCTCAGCGCATCTTTCCTGGTGAAACAATTCAATAAATAAATAAGGATAGAAATTCATTTAATTCCATCCTTAACAATGCTCTCCCATACATTATATATATTTATATATTTCAGAACTATATTTTATCCAGAAAAGACTAAATTACAGAAACTAAATATCACTGTTGGAGTTGCAGTGCTCACCTATCTCTGCCAACTTCATACTTAGAAAAACACCAGTACATCCTCATATCTTTACATAAAGGTTTAGGAACAGGTAAACTCGTAAATATATGTACTATATGTACCAGTGATCTGGATATCTTCCTTTAAAAAAAAAATAAGTTTACTGCTCAACGTGTTACAACGCATGTACTTACAGGCTGCATATGTGACATGGTACATAAAGACACATACTAGTGTGGCTTAAAACATTTTTCAGAGCAAAGAAGGGTAGAAGTGATCCTTCCTCTGTATAACTGCTTGGTTAGGCCACACCTCGAGTACTGTGCACAGTTTTGGAGAGCACTTAAAAAAGGGACATTGCAATCTTGCAGTGGGTCCAAAGTAGGGCAACCAAAATGATCTGGGGCCCGGGGAAAGAACCTACAGGGAGAGGCTCGAAGAGCTCAACATGTACACCCTGGAGGAGAGATGGGGCAGGGGAGACACGATAGGGGTCTTCAAGTACATAAAGGGGATTAATAAGGGGGGCCCAGTCGGGGTGCTCCAAAGGAAAGAGGGTGGGCAACTAGAGGACATAGGTGGAAGCTGGGGGGGGTGGAGATATTACTTAACTGAGAGGGTGGTGGAACCGTGGAATGCACTGCCTAGGGGACTGGTGGAGGCAGAGACTGTGGATGGGTTAAAGAGGGGATAGGACAGGTACAGAGGGAGGGTGAAGCTGACGAAGTCCAATACAAGGGGAACATCTTGGACTGGGGACAGTGAAACCCAAGTGGGAGGGGGGACAGCAAAATTGGCCCCCAGTATGGGTGCGGACTATCAATCAGACACAAAATACCATTAGGCCTCCTCTGCTGGCATTTTAGTATGTTAGTAAAGAATAACAATTTCAGTTGTCTCCTGTACACCTTCTAAACTCAGCGTGGCTACACACATCTTTGGCTCCAAGCATATTCTCTACAAGTCTTAGCAATCCTTGGGTTGTGTTGGGGTCTCCCTAAGCTCTTGGGAGTTGCAGGGTGTAATCTGGGTCTCTATCTCCCATATATCTCGCACTTCTGCCATCTTATCAAAGAGGTGGTGGTACAATGGTTCACCTGATAGGAAATTTGCTCCATTCTGTATATCCCTTATGTTACCTTTATCCAGTTAGATAGTGTGTATGGGAGGTCAGTCAGGAGCCAAGGACCCATTCTGACCTTTTGCACTGTCATTAGAAGAACCCTGCACAGGTACAAGGCATTCTTGCCTCGTACGTCACCTGGGGGCAGACCCAGTAGTGTATGTGACACTTGCAGTGGCAAATCTAAGTTAAAAAGTTCCACTAGGATTTCACCCAGTTCCCTCTCGTATTCCCTTAATTTTGGACAGGACCAGAAGACATGGGAGTGGTGCACCCTGGCTTCTGTTCACAACCTCCAACACGCCACAACTAGAGTATGGAGGTCAGTACTAGTGCTCACACCTCAAAAAGGCCATTAACCTGCTGGAGAAGGTCCAGAACAGGACTACAAAGATGTCAGCAGGATAAGGCATACGAAGAGAGGTTGAGGGCACTGAACATGTACTCCCTGGAGGACAGGGGAGGGAGAGAGAGAGAGAGAGAGAGACAGGACATGGTTGAGACCTTCAAGTACTTGAAAAGGATAAATAAGGTGGATAAGGAGTATCTCTTTAAGCTAAGTGGCAACCAAAACATGAGGGGACACAGTCCTAAGTTGGGGGGGTTAGGAGGGAGGTCTGGAAGCACTTGTTCACAGAGAGGGTGGTGGACACTTGCAATGCACTATCAGAAGAGGCGGTCTCATTGAAGATGGTGGGTAGCTTCAAGAAAGGCTGGGATAGGCATGGGGTAAGGTAAGGTAAGGATTATGGGTAGGGAGGATGGAATGGATGGGAGGGTGTGGGGTGGTGGGTCAGTAGCGCAAGCTGCGGACCCTGCAACATGAGCAGACTAGATAGACCAAATGTCCTTCTGCTGGCTTCTTCGTATGTATGTATGTATGCTGTAAGGAGCCTGGAGCCCACATCCCCGTTATTTCTAGCTTATATAAGAGAAGCAGGTCCGTATTTTTCAGGTGTATTCTTGCCAAAGTGTCGAGTAGGTTGTTTTAAAAGCTAAGTGGAATAAATTGGACCAGTTCTGTTCAGTAGCTATTATATTGCCCCCCCTCCCCCTGTGTTTGATTCTAGTTGCCTGGTCTTCATTCTGGTCTTGAAATGTTTTTTTAGATGTCTGAAATCTGCCTGGTCAAAATTTGTGCGTCTGTCCACCACCATCACCCCCCCCCCGATGCCCTGCAGTGTGTCCCTGAAGGTTGTGGCTACTGGGGATATAGGTAACTGTCACCCCTTTGTATATAGGTCCTGGTCGGCAAGTATCTAAAATGGTCACTATTGCCTAGATGAAATGTTTGCTTCACAGTATGTTTAATACCTCCCTCTGTGATAGTAATTGGATTGGGGAGCGCAGACCCCATCGGGCCCTACAGCGGGATGCCGGAGGGAACACCGGGTCCCACACCAAGCAAGGGAATAGCCAGAGGTAAGGGCCCATCTTCAGCCTGTCCAGGCTCTATATCCCACCTCCATAGTATGGTTTGCTACCCTTAAAGTTAAGACCTCATTATTTCGTCTATGAGCAGTTTAAAGCCCTATCACCTAATGGAGACCCCTCCATTTTGTCCCTGGGTCCTACAGGTGGACGTGGACGTAAGTGGCAACCATAGAAGCAGCGTCCTTACATGTACTGCGTACAGTATCTTCCTTCTGATACTGTTAAATCTGTTTACCACAAGCAAATAACCCCATTACCAGTTTCATACCCAAATATCTGAAAATTGGTGTCCCTTTCCCCCTTTGTTTTCAGTTCATCCAATTCATTCAAGGGAGAAAGTTTTGATTGAGATCTGGATATTGTCCCATGAGGATGTCACTTATGTCATTTTTGACCCTTCGATTCCTCCATGAAATGTAAGGGATTGATAAGTGCTATATGGTTTTAGGTAGTACCTGTTCCCTTTGCCACTACAGTCTGCTTGGGTATATGCATTGATTTTTAAGCAGGACTCTCTAGTCATTGTTAAGTGATGGAAGTGCACAGTGTGCGACTTGCTGAAATGTACTGGCATTCTGTCCTACCATACGTAATTGTGTGTGTGTGTGTGTGTGGTTGTGCGAATATGTCTGGATATAAACATGATGACATGTGCAAGGATAATGATAATACACATCTAACTGCAGAAAACAAAGTGTATAGGTCCTCACACAGCTTTAGAAACATTCTTCATAGCAGCTGAAGTATGATTTGTATTTCGAGGCCACAGCCAGGGCTGGCCCAGTAATGCAGTTTGTAAATCAACCCAGATAAGAGAATATTTACCCTATGCACACACTTTGAGGACTTAACCTTCTGCACTTAGATTAAGCAGCACAATCTTTATGAATTTTAAACCATTTTCTATACCAGGCTTCTTTTTATTTTATTGCCTCAGCTGTATATATAATTGAAAACCCAAATAAAAGAACCTTAACCCATAAGGAGGAGGAAATGGATGCTGCACGGGAATAAGCAAGCATCTCCCAGATGCAGCTAATCTAGTCACTTACATTCTTCTCCACCAAGACAAAAAACCATGGCAGCCACACAGAGGAGCCCAGTATCTCAGCCCTTTTATTCAAACAGTATTCAGTACTCCAGTCCGATTACTATAGAGGAGGTGGTAAAACTCAGAATGTTTACAAGCTACAAACATTTCACTATAAGCAGAAAAAAACTAATTAAAAAGCCTGTTAATCTGCACTGCACATTTTTTAAACAGACAACTGCCAAGCACAGTTTTTATAGTCCATTAGTACCTTCTACTTTCTCACCGGTATAATCTGTGAAGGCTCTGATAGTAAAACACGAGCATTTTACTGGAAACATATCTACGAAAAGTAACAAAAGGAGCCTTAGAAAAACATTACAAAAAGAACAGTTTTTTTCTACTAAAGATGGCTTAATCAACCTGGAATGTAGTTATACAAGGAGAACTGCAGAGGTTATGTCAGACGTGTATACCGATATACCTCTGGAACTGTAAATAAATATCCATAACTCAAACAAAACTGCTTGCAGTGAAATATATGTGGCCAATAAAACATGACAGAGTGTGTATTCATGGGCAGTCAAAGGTATGTGCTGATGCATGAGGCTGCATGCTCCTCAAAGAACCCACAGAAAGTGCCGACTGCATATCTTCCCACAAAACCAGACCCCCAGTGTGTGAGACTGCACTTCTAAAATAGCCTAGTATTATACATGTTGGCATAAAAAATGCAGTACAGTGCTTTCATGAGTACATAATGGCACAACAGCTGACCTGCTTCAGAGAGCAGTATTTGTGTCGGATATCTACACAAATCTTTTTAAACTACCACCAGAAAAAAAAAAAAAACACCTAATCAAAGAAACTTTACAGTTTACGAACAATGAAAACAGAAATTCTAAGCTGGGGCTTCAAGACTAGTGATCCACATTCACAAATCTGCTAACCAGTCTAATGCCACACAAATAATTTATATCACAGCATAACAACGTAATTGCGAAAGAACTACCTAGGCAAAGGAAAACACGAATCCCAAGTTTTTAAATTCTCCCTCTGAACTTCATTTCTCTATGTTATCTGTGAACCTTAACATTACTTCGACATAATTTCATAATATAAATTGTTGTAGTATTTTACAGCTGCAAACATCTGTGCCCTTGTCCCCCAAAAAAACCTAATGTGCAGGCATTTTCATCTAGCTATGGGCAGGACAGAAGAAATGTCTTCATACATATTGTAATTTTCTTTTCTTTAGCTCCTACATTGTCAATGAGACTCATTACTGGTGGGTACTGCGCACCCCTACTTGGGGAAATGGCACTGCCCAAAGCATTAATCAGCACAGAATCCTGGGCACCTAAACAATCTGGACAACAGCAACTCTTCAGTCTTTGCTGCACCATCGAAGGGGAAACAACTTAAAAAATGTGTCTCAAGAAGAAAACTACTTTCTATCTAACTTCTGTGCTGCAATTCTGCATAGCAGGTTGGGGCTACCTAGTGACAGGGACCACCCCTAAATCAAAATTGTGCCTGTTAAGCTGTGGCTTTCAAACTGACTAACCTGCTCCCCTCCCCCATTTCCACTGCCTGTGCTTGGACTGGGGGCCACGTCTGCCACAAAAGTCCAGGGGTGTATGTTTGTTTTGGTAGCAGGTCTCCGATTTACCCCCCCCCACACAAAAAAAAAAAAAAGAGAGTGCCTCCGATAAGTACTTTTTGTGTTTTGATGAGTGTGTTCCTGTGGTCTCCCTCCATCTTTTGGATGTTGCCCCCCTTCCCTAGGGTCAGGGTGACTCTGGTGTGTGTTTTTCTTTTCAGGTATTTTGGTGCCTTTCACCGTTGGAGGGGACAGTTCCCCTTTAATTCTGTGCTCTCTTGTTTGAGAGGACATTTCCCCTTTAATTTTTCCTCAGCCGTTATATATATTTAAAAAAGTCAATCAAGGAGGGTGAGCTCTGAAAGATCAGGGTTCTTACGTACTGACTTTTTGGGGCATCGGTTGCACAGGTTATGTGGCGTTTTTTTCTCAACTGCTCCTTTGAGCCATGCAGCTTCCAGATATTTTCTCCCTGAGCCCTGTCTGTTGGGCACATGACTTTTCCTCTCAGAGGCTTCCTTCAGCCTCAGCATGCCCAGGCATGTGCCAACGTCATGCACAGCGTAATGTCACACACGTGTTCCTTCATGAAAGTGCATGCGCGCTTGCACCTTTCTAGTGTTACATGAGGTGGCTCTGTTTTCTTGTGTTTTCAGACCAGCTGGCTGAGCGCAAGCAGTTTCCTTTCAGCCGGCTTGGCTGGTAGAAGCACCTTACTCAGTTTCTGTCTGCCCCCCACACACACACACAACTGGAAGTGGGGATCACAGAAGTATTATTCTCTAGTCACTTGTGTGTAAACTTAATTCTAGCATCTGCAGGATTCGTGTTTTCTGGCACCATGGCTCATCGGAGACCGCTTGTTTTTAAACTATGTAAAGACATGCAGAAGGGTAATGTGACCCTCTCCTCTTTAGTGGAGGGGGATTTACCCCCAAGCTATTTGAGTTTCATAAGGAGACAAATTCAGAGCGGCAGGGTTAGTTCTGGGCACAACGGGATCCATTGCCCATCGGAGGCAGGGTCATTTTCTCCTTTTTCTCCCTTACTGACTCAGGTAGGTATACACACACACACACACACACACACACACACACACACACACACACACACACACTCTAAACATGGTGTTGTGTCAGTCCCAGACATGTGCTTGACCCACCTACGGTGCCCTCAGCTGCACTGCCACCTGTGGTCCCTCAGGTGGTAGTACTGCAGTGAGGACAGTGACCCCCACCCAAAAGCATCTTCTAGGATGCTCAATCCTCCTCTCCCACCCCCATCAGCCCAGGCTCATTCCTTGAACTCAGGTCACTGGCGTCCCAAGCACTAGTCCTTCCACTGTGCTGACGGGCCAGCAGACTGCATTAACTTTAAACAGAGTTGGTTTTTGTGTCTTCTGTTCCCCTTCTGTCCCCAGATGCTCACCTTCATTAGGACTCCCAGCTGTGCCTCTCCCCTGCCTGTCGAGCCGACTCCAGGTTGCTGACACTCACGATTTTTCAGGGTAGCCTCAGTCCTAAGTGCCCCTTCCAGAGTGGGACCCTTTCTCAGTTACCATCAGAGAGGAAGGAGGGCAGAATCACACAGGGACTTCAGCTCCGATTGCCTGTGATGCCAAAGAGATCTTGGTGGTGTGGGGGAAGTGAGCACTGATTCAGTCACCCATAAGCTCTGGCAGGCAGGTTTTTCACTTTTATTTAGATCCCTTTCACCCAGAGGGATATAAAAGTTTGGCTGGCAGGAGTGGGGGGAGTCCATCAATGCACCTCCACTACGCTGACACCAGGAGCCACTACACTAGTGGTATGCACTCTCCTCACCCCCTCCAAGAGTATCGAAATGATCAGTCATCTCAATCAACCTCCACTCCTGACATCCCGGTGCTTGTAGCAACAAACCAACACTATTTGCATGCTGGGAAGATGCCCAATCGCTCAGGGCCACAAAGCCGGGCATTTTAAACACAGAATTGAACAAATGTGGGACTCTTCATGGAGGGGAAACTCAAAAGGTACCTGTGAAAGCCTAAAATCCCTAACAAACTGTCAAATGTCAATTGTCAATTCTTAATAGTTTTTGAGGAAATCTTATTTACTGTATTTATTTTCTCCCTCTCCCTCCCCCTTTGGAAACCAAGTAAGGCCCACGAGGCACAAGTAGCTGTTTTCAGGGGTGACCCAGGAGCACTGGGGAGGTTAAGCGACTTACTCAGTCACAGTATACAAGTGGAGGTTGTGGGACTGAAACACAGATCTTGTGGATGTATCAAGCTCATTCACAGCAGGCCTGGTGGCGCAGAGGGATGAGACGCTGGCACCTTACCTCAAATCATGCCAGTGACCCGGGTTTGGGAACGGACTCAGGACACCGGGGGTTGGCAGGGGAAGGAGAGGATTGAGCGTCCACAGGACAGACCAGGAGCACTGCAGAGGCGGCGCAAGGGGGAACAATACAGAAAACCAGAAACTCCTCCGACTGGCTGGATGGCTGCTGCGGTCCACGATGCTGCCCCCGGAAGGAGCCATATCCACCTCAGTAGTACCCCGGGGCCAAGTCATTACGCTGGTCTCCCCTCCCGGTACCTTCCTCCCTCGAAGGGGGACCCACCCAGTGAAGGGTTACGCTGGGTTACCCTGGGGGTGGCTGCTATGTGAGGTTGGAGGCTCAGGAAGGGACTGGTGGGTCGGAAGGGACCTAGGTAGTCCGGAGGAGTGGTGGGTCGTGGAGCAAGGAGGGGGAAAAAAAAATTTCATTCACAGCTTATTATACTAACCTCTAGGCTATACTGCCAGCCCTTTGTGCAGAAGGCACAACAGAATTACAACAAACACTGTTTTCTCAAACAGATTTTACTTTGCTTCTAACACAGTGGTTATCAAACTTTTCACCAGGGGCTAAATTAAATGGCTTGCTGCTTCTCCGGGAAGGACACAACAAGGTCAATTCTGGAACCATTTTTAACAACTGTAACTTGGACACAACTCCAACCAAAGTCAGGTATAACTGTTCAATACAACAGTCACAGAACTGAATGCAGGCTCCGTCACCACCACCACCACCACTACTACTACTACTAGTGTGGCACCTCATCTCCCACGCTAGCTTCCTACAAGTCTGGGAGCACGTCCCATACAAACCAGTCTGAGCAGCTGGTACATATATATAACAGCTCATTTCTGGGCTTATTTTTCAAGATATTCATGGAAGAAAAGTAACATGTTTGTGTGTTTGTTATTTTTATGAAAATCTCATATTCTTATTGCAAACAAAAGAAAACATTACTTCAACCAGGATAACACCATGAGATGCAGAATCTCATTTTCATGGGGGTCCCAGGGAGGACAATAGCCATCAACAGAAACGTAGTCCATCAGGAATAGTTACTTACATACTCACTTAAATATAAATGTAAATGCATCTAAAACAGTAATCAAAACACGCTAAGAAGGTGGGATCATGTCAGACAAACAGCGCAAGCATTAAGCAACATAATCATGGTCGGGAAGATGGGGATTCTGGACCAAATCAAGTACCAGAGGTTCTAAGGTGGCTGGAGAGACTGGACATGAATGCTTGCAAGCCAGAAGCATTCCTTAGCTGGCGAAGGAGATTATTCCAGGCGTTTGGTTCTGCAAATGCAAAGGCCTTTTTACCAAATTCACACTTTAGCTTAGGCAGGGCTCCAGATAAGATTTTTTGGGATGAGTATTGTACTCCTTATTTGGAAAGTGAGGTGAGTAAACTCAAATTCAGATGTGTACAAATGTCTGGACAGTGCAGTGAGGGTACATTTTTAAAAACAATGTAGTTTTGTTTTTTTTTTGTTTTTTTTTTTTTAAGATAACTGATCAAGTGCCAACAATGCTCCTGAAAATGTTGGCAGGTAGGAGTAATTTACTTACCAGTTTTAAAATATAGCGAGTAAAACAAAACTGGGATGCATACGAGTGCTATAAATCTGGAAGAACTGCTCCTTTTAAAATCACCAGTTATGTTACGAAGCACTGTTCTTTAGAGTGTGGGTATTTACAAATGCTGGGTGAGTACTGGTACTCATTAAAAACATTTTCTGAAGAATATTTCCTAAAATCAGGTGAGTAACACAGGTTGATACTCCCCTTATCTGGAGCACTGAGCTTAGGAATGGAGAAGGTAAATAGTGCTGCTGAATAAAGAGTAGGCACTGCTAGACTCTAAGGAGAGCAGGATATACTCAGGGGCTTTTATTTATTATTAGATCATCAGTTTACAGATCTTTGAGTCAGATTCATTTACAAAGCCACCTCGTCAAGAGAGAAAAACATCACAACAAACAGTACATAACACTTAGATTAAAAAAGCAACCAGTGTTACAGGCATTCACTGGTGGTACACGTGTGGTACTTTTGCATAGCTGGACAACAAAGAAAGCAAGTGGTAGTCACGCCTGCAAGAAGGACCTAGTTTATATCTATGTTGAACCAAATTTGCAGACATTTCTTTAGTGTCTTCTTTAAAAAAGAACTGGGAACTTTATTTTTGGCACAATTTTTCAGACATCAACTGGTTCCTTGTCCGTGAAAGGAACTTTAAGTGCTGAATCATGTTTCACGTCAATAAGCTCCACGTGTGCCTGTGTTGTGTCCAATCTTTTGCAGTATTTGGAGATTTTGTGGATTGTTCATCAAGGGACTTTCTACCCGTCTGAATAAAGGAGCCATGGTTTTCTGCGAAAAAAAAAATGTTTGGAAATCTCTTCAGTAATGACATCAAAATATTCACAGATTGACATGTCTGACAATACTTGTAGAAATGATAGACTCTCTTCCATGAAGGTATTCACATTTGGAAAATACCTGAAATCATCTTCTTCAATTTGCTCTCTTAGCAGGGACAGCTTGCATACAACAGGATTGATAGCATTCAGCACGGATACCAAGAGCTGACTTTTTGCCTTGCAGAGAGAGAGAGATTAACCTTATTTCAATGAGATGTCAAGTCACAAAGAAAATGCAGCTTCAGTATCCACTCATCGACTATGTCTGGAACAGACTCTACTCCACTGTCATGCAAGAACTGTGTGATCTCTGGTTACAATGCAACTACCTGTTGAAGAACTCTACCTCTTCTAAGCTATCTGACATCATTTTGGAGCAAGTGATACTCACTGTGCTTCAGACTCCTTATAGGAGGCTTTTTTCAATGAAGGCCTTTGCATGAATAAGCCGACCACCTTGACAACTATTTTCACCACGGCATTTAGCTCTCCCTTTTGTAACTTGCAACACAATGCCTTTTGATGAATGATGCAGTGGTAATCTAGGATGTTACAAGATACTGGACCTTTCTTTAGCAGAGCAACAAAGCAGTCTTCACTGCCAACTGTTGCAGTGGTACATCAGTAGTCTGGCTTATGACATTTGCCCAGGGAATCAGTTTTTGTATTTTTGTTAAAGAAGTTGGAGATATTGTTCAGAATATCTTCACCCCCTTCTTTGCCCATGGAGTGGGTGAAGACAATTTCTTCAGCAGGAATTAACTCTTGCATATCTCATCCAGATTAACACTTGAGCAACATCACCTGGATCAGTTGCTTCACTGGCAGTGCTATAAGGTTACCCTGCCAAAAGACAGTGATGGTCCCAAGCTCAGATATTTTTTAATCCATTGTTTTCTCAATCCTAGTAGCTCCCTCAGTCCAGTCCTATGCTAGCCCCGCTGCTCACACTAGGTGGAGGTCCACACTGAAGGGCTTGCAGGTACCAGCATCAATCATCCTGGCAGCAATGCGCCACCCCCCCCCCCCACAATGTTCTACTCAACCCTCCGGAGGGGGCCAGCACCCCGGGTGATGTTGATGGTGGTCACAAATGCCAAAGCATATTCCTAGGCGGAAAAGATCTACGGGCCCTTTTGCTGCTGTTACGTTCTAGGTATCACTTTCTGTGAGAAGACGTCCCTCCCTGGGATAATAAGCACTGCCATCAGCAGCAGCACACCACTGCCTCAGCATCTCAGTCTTACATCCACTCCCAAACCCAGGTCAACCAACAGGCATCCCCCAAAGCCCAGATTTAATGTGTGTACTCAGTAAAATTTGTAAAAGTAAATTTCACAAACTGTTCATGGCAGATCCTTCTTTTGTACGGTGGGGGGTGGGGCAGAAGTGAGGCAGTGGGGTCTGGCAACATTACAGAAAGTGTTGACATGCACATGGCGCCTTACACCTTTGCACTGCACGCTGCATCACTGGCCCTAGTTTCTGGTTCCTGCTGGGTTCCAGTAACTCCAGACTAAATTAATTAGAGATAACCTCCAAGATCTCTCAGATTATAAACATGTCATGTGACCAACGCATTTAAAGACATTACAGCATAAAAAAGTAGGTTAAGACAACCTTTTAAAAATTTTTTTTTTTCATATTTGTGAAGCCCTTTTTCTGAGCCAACGCCAACTTGAACAGGCACTGAGTTTTAGAAAATGCAATGACACATTCGTGGAAATGTGTGATCTTGATTCATTTTGACCTAGTATGTTCCTAATTAAACAATGCACCTTTTGTACACCAGTGGGTCTCGTTTGACCGGTGTTTTAAACCTCCCAGCACGGTCACTGCTGTTGCACAATTAACCTCCCACAAAGAAGACAACCTGTCATGCTGACAAATGAGAAGAGGTCAAGGACAACAAGAAGTCCACAAGGACCACCTGCATAAACAAAGAAAATTGTGTTTAAAACCTCCAAACATGGTCTAGTTGGAATACATATACTGCATATGTACACACACACACACACACACACACATTCTGTATATAAAATACATTAATAGGATGTGTGTCACATTGAGAAGCCCATCATTTATTTCCCATATATCACACCAGTCAGTCATATACCATGGCCAGCCACGGTATAGGTCTTTAACTGGCTTGATATATGACCGACTACAGCTCCAGTCTTCTTCCTACTACACTCCCCAAACAATGCCCCTCAACACTACAACCCCAGCCAGCCCCTTCTCCAAAAGTAAAAGCTTCCTGCACCCACAAAAAAGTCCACATAGCTTGAGGCAGCAGCTCCCACTGCTCTACTTACCCAAACCTTCCATGTTGTTCCTCTTAATACTCCACGTGACAACACGACGCCAAACACCCCTCTACA
The DNA here is from genome assembly GCA_016271365.2 of Neoceratodus forsteri. Taxonomy (NCBI): domain Eukaryota; kingdom Metazoa; phylum Chordata; order Ceratodontiformes; family Ceratodontidae; genus Neoceratodus; species Neoceratodus forsteri. Next base: position 283,292,797 of record CM028136.1, on the reverse strand, counting down.
GCAAAACCACAGCTCACCAGACCGCTGCTCATAACAGTAAGGGACTGAGTACCGCAACCACTCCTCTTTCATAAGAGGCCCCTACAGTACGGAAACACAGCTGGGACAAAACAATGCCTAACACAAAAATGCCAATACACTACAGAAAAGCAAGAGGGACAAAATCAAGCAGAGGCAAACCTTTAACTTATCACAACTATGACCTAAACATAATAAAAACACCCTACTGTATAATATAAAATACATGTTAGGTAACTGTGGTGTATTTTTTTTTTTTTTAGTCTTTGGTAACCGGGTAAGGCCCACTAGGCACGAGTGCCTGTTTTCAGGGGCAACCTGGGAGCACTGGGCGGGTTGCGAGAACCAAACTCAGGTCTGGTCTGCTGGATGTATTAAGCTCATTCACACTTCGTTTCTCTAACCTCTAGGCTATACTGCCAGCTAACTTAAAAAAATGTGATGGGATCCAATAAATCAGCAGACAATTTTTCCTACCCATTATATATATATATATATATATATATATATATATATATATATACACACACACACACACACACACACACGTGCACATATATATATGTATACATAGTGTACACACACACACACACACACACACACACACACACACGGTGGGTGAATACCTTATTTTGAATATTCAGCCAAATATTCGTGATGGAGTCCTAAATATTTAATTCACCACTGCTTTGTGTGTACTGGGGAGAAACAACCGTCTCGGCCTAACTGAGTAAAACAAACCCATTTCCACCTCTGCATTAGCCCACTCCCACCCTTCTACCCTCCCTAAAAGAGAATTTCCAGTAGTTAACACAAAAACTCCCCACAATGGCGCCACCAGCACAACCTGGGCCACATCCACAGCTAGCCGCCATCTCCTCCTCTCATTTAAACAATCATACCCCATGCCCCCACCTCGGCAAAAGCCCTCAAAGTCCCCCCCCCGCACTCACATTTCTTAAATTTAAGCAAGTCTGCAAGCATGACAAGGTAAGTGACACAACCCGCCCGACTCCACAGTCGGCTGCTTTCTTGTGAAGGGTGTTCCCACTGCTGCTTGCACAGTAAAACAGCTGATCACGCAAGCGTTTTTTTCTATTACTACTGAAATTGGGGGTGCTGGGGAGACGGTGGGGGACAGGAGGCTGTTTTTATTATGAATGGGCTGGGGAGGAAGATGGGGGCTCTTTTTCTTCCATCCCTCTGTTTTCCATTTCCCAAATATGAATAAGCACTAAGAGTGCATTAGTGTATTTGTGGTATTCGGAAAATACTATTCATTACTCATACACCCTATAATTAAAAATACACACACACACACACACACACACACACACACACACAGCACTCCCTCTTTTATCCGCCAGCCTCTGTACATCCTAAATTTTGGCAGCTGAGGGGGGTGGCAGATGAGAGGGTAGTGGTTAAAGAGAAACATTTCTAAGAAAAGAAACAGGAGCTCCCACTGGCATTAAGTGAGGGTGGCAGATGGGGGCGCGAAAAAAGAGGGAGCACTGTAGATAAATCTTCAGAGCCACTCCTGTGGATCAGAGCTCCACCCAACTGGATATTTGCCCAAATTGATATGGTATGTAGTTATAAAATACAATAACGCAATACATTTTAATTTTATGTAGCGTTATTCATATAAGATTAACAGTAAACATTTTACAGAGCAATAAAAGGGCCAAAATAAAAGCAGGAATGAATCCAGTACTGCTGGATTTGAATCCCTTCCCTTGATTACCTCTTTAAAGAAGCTTATAGTTACTGGGCATGTGCTGCTCAAATTTAAAGTAGCTCATAGTTATTGGGTATGTGCTACTTGAATTTAACCTCAGTTATTTAAACTACTTTCTTATTGGCAGCCTGCCAGCGCAGTGGTAGCGCTACCACTTGCAACGTTGATGACCCAGTTCCAAGAGCAAACTCAGGGCATCAGATGGTCGGCTAGAGGGAGGAGGATTGAGCGTCCATGGGATTGCCCTCCTCCGGGAAGGGGATGGTGCAGTGTATGCCTGGCCCCTAGCGGAAGTTGGGGAGGCGGCAGGACATTGGGTCTGCAGTGTGTGGGTCGGGGGATTAGCAGACATCACGTGCGCTGCATGCAGAAGTGTGTGCAGCATCATCCTTAATGTCACTGCGCACATGCACTCTTCTCCAATGCAAGGAAATAACATGGAAATCATCCTGGCTAGCAGAATGACCCCCCCCCGTAGTCTCCCATCCCACCCGTGACCCAGACACTGCCAAAGCTGGATCCATGTCCAGCAGGTTGAGAGGACTCCCCTGCCATGGGGGCGGAGAAGACAGGCGAAATGTCCTAGGAGAACTGGACAAGATTAAGAGCAGGGAGAAGCCGGGTGACAGGGCTAGGGGTGGTTCAGTACTAGTGGGGACAGCCAGGACAGTGATCAGAAACCGATAAAGAAAAAAAAAAAAAACTACTTTTTCATTCATTTGATTTGAAATACTCAAATGGGACTCCAGAAAATAGTTAACTGTGCACTTGAAATCTACAGTTGGGTTGCCACAAAAAAATACATTCATCCAACACAAGCTCTAAAAAATTGGTCAACAAATATGGGCTAAGTCACACCATGACACTCAACCCTGTCTCAACTACATTATTACAGTAAATGTAATGGGGGAAAAAAAGACTAACGAAAGGGCCCTGTACAGCGTAAATAGAATAGGACACCACTAATAGGTGCAGCAATTAACACTCAGGAGCTACAGTTCGGAAAGGCGGATGTCTAATGCATCCCAGCGGATTCTACAGGTGATACAATAATAGATGCATTTCCAGACCACTCAGGGACTGGTACTTAAAATTTATGCCAAATGTCTTTTGGTTTATCTACAGACACTATGGCAACAGCAAGAATGGAACAGAAGGAACTAAATGAGCACTTTTCATAATATGCGTGCACTTAAAATTAAAAGAACAGCACTAACTTGAACATATCCACTTAAATCAGAAGCAATTTATCAAGCAATTCAGTCTGAAAATTTACTAACCCCCAGTTCCCAGTAATTCTGTCCAAAAGAAACCACTTACATATTTATTTAAACAGATACCCTACACTTACACTTCTGCAGTTATTACAGACCTGTAGTCTATTCTTATCACATTTATTCATCATACAGAAGTTTCACTGGCTAGCAAAAAACAGAGTACCTGTTGCAAACCTTGTTTCCATTTAAGTGATTAGGCCAGCAGTCCCACCCACCAGTAAAGGCGCGAACAAATAAGCCACCCTAAAGTAAAAACACCACCTAAACGAAGTACCACTAAGCAAAACAAACCACCACCAACAAAAATTAGACCACCACCAGTAAACTAAGCAATCGCCAGACAACCAATGATCAAATCATCTCCTAAGTAAACCAACAGACCATTACTAAGTAAAACAACCCCTGCCACAAAACAAATCACTGCCACTAAATTAAATAAATCTCCATTAAAAAAAAAAAAAAAAAAACTGGCCTACACCTCTACAAAGACCAGTTTGTTATTTCTTATTTAGCTGTTTGGTCCCTGAGACGCCATCAGCGTCTCAATGTTCTGGTCTTGTGGTGCGGCCACATCCTCTGGCTTATCTGCCACTCCTCCAACATAAGGCCGGTGGGAAGCCACATGCAGTAGGGCCAGAGGGTGCCAACAAGCATCACACAGAGGGTCAGTGCACGCCCACCACACAGAATAAACAGCCGTGTTTACACAGCTGCAGTGCTTTAACATATGCGCCACTCTGCTCTTGCTGCAAACTCACCTGCAGGGTCAATTCACTGCTCACAGTCCTCCCTCGCACTGATGCAGGTTGCGCTAGAGAGGCTGTGGGGTTGGGTTGGGAGCAGTGGAGGAGTCTGGGAGCAGATGCTTTTTGTTGGAGCAAGTGTCACAGCAGATTTACACCGCCACATCAAACGCTTGCTCAGATAAATGTTACCACTCCTACATCAAAACAAAGAGGATCCGAAGGGCTCCTATGACAGTCCAGTAAGTGTCCACACTGCCAACTTTGCAGGCCATCAACCCGTGGTGCACAGGCTGATTCACTGTAAAGGTGGCAGTGTAAACATGCCTAATAAGTTGCAGTCACCCACCTGTGCAACATGACAGCTATCCAAAGTGCACCCATACAGGAACATGGTCAGGGGGTCTACTCTATTTCACCTTCTTTTTGGTGTCAAGAAATCAGGTGGTTATCATCCGGTATTCTAGCTTCTATACAGCAAGAGACCTTCCCAGGGGGCTGCCTATGCTCCACATACCTCCAAGATACCCATCTCCATGTACTAACAAACCTTGCTACTACAAATTTCTACAGTTCGCCACAGACTGATATTTTCAGCACACAGCACTCCCATTCGGCCTATCTTCTGCCCCCAGGTTCTTAATGAAAGTCATCATCATACTGCCGGCACACCTCAAAGAACAACGCACTGTCCTGTATTAATACCTGGACAACATTCCCATCAGAACACCACTGTATCAAGAGGCAGCGACAGCAGCAGTAAACACGGTCTCTGGGGACTGCAAAACCTTTATTGTGATATAGATATAAGTATATATGTGTGTATATAGATACATGTCCTAGGAGACCTTAGGCTACGGAACTTCTCTCACTGGAGGAAGCTACGGTGGCCGCTCTTGGATATCACGTGGGATATCTTTGTTTTGAAGCCTTCTGCCTTCCTGCAGAGTGGGAAAATCTACCCACTCTTAGGGGTGACAGATGAACAGCTGGATAACAAACATTATCAGAAGGTAAGAAACTTAATAAATCATGCCACAGACTTCTGTTTTTTAAAAACTGGAAACAGAAGTTTAAAAATCAAAATATATTTACTTTACAGTTAACTCAAGAAACTACCGTGTGGGAAGTGCTATGCCAACTGGACAAAGAACTTCAGAATCTTGAATGGTTGCATGAGACACCCTTCTTTTACAGTTACAAAAGTACCTTGAATGTTTATTAACAAACAGTTGGTTCCAAATACTGCCTCACGGCCCAACGGTAGCTCATTTTGCTACCACATAGGTTATTCAGGTTCCGAAGCGAACCCAGGGAGTCTGAGGGGTCAGCCAGGTTAGGGTAAGCTTCCCATGGGTGCGGTTCCCTGACCAGGGAGGGTTGGCACTGTACCCACAGCACCAGTGACTCCTGCGGTGGGGTGCAGAGGGTCACTTCTGTCCACAGGGGATGTTTCCTGTAAACGCAGCCACAATGAAGTATTATGCAGTGTCATGGGAAGGGGAGGAGACCAAGGGGAGAAAAACTGAGGTACACAAAACAATAAAAGATGCAGCAATGACAGCCCTTCCCCTACAATCCTACTTGGCTAAAAAGTATGTCATAATTCATTATAGAAACACTTAACAAGCCAGCATTTTTGTGTTTGTTAATGATCAAGCAATGGCTAGGAGGGGCGCCATATTAATGGCTCCACACAAACTTAGGTTGTTGCAAACTGCCACCATTGGCTACTTTTTTTTTTTTTTTTTATAACTCAACCATTTTAATGTGCCAGGATAACATTTACCAGTGAAAAAAAATATATAGCACAAGCAGACTTCTGAGAACCTATCTGAAAATAAGTGCTTAAAGAAATTTTCCAATCTACATATCTGGGCTTCACAGCCCAATACCTTATGGCAGTGTTAGCCAATTGCTGCCAGAAGTATAATTTCTAACTGTGTCCTTTTATTTAAGTAGGAAATGGGTAATAACTGCAGCTGAACCCACAGCCAGCCAATCCCTGGGGCCCTGCCCCCACGCTCAAACGCTTTGTGACATCTAAGCAAGGAGAACATGGGGGCACTCCACATGCAAGTCTATGGAGAAATATTTTCAATGCCTTTTTACACATGTTTAAGTGATCTCAGAGGAAAAGAAAAGCCACTGCTCAACTAATAGGGGCCCTTTTAGTCGAGCGGTGGCTTTCATTTCCCTCTAAAATTGCTTAAACTTACGTAAAAAGGCATAAAAAATGTCGCCATAGACTTGTATGGAGAATACCCATTCTCCTGCTTAGACATCACAAAACGCCTGAGCACGGGCCGCAGACCGGGAAGTGAAAGGGATCAGCTGTCCGTGGGTTTGGCTGCAGTTACGATCCCTTCCCTACCTAAAAGGACACAGTTTGAAATTAAACTTTTGGCAGCAATTGGCCAATGTTGCCATAAGGTATTGGGCTATGAAGTCCAAACCGAGTTTCCAAAATGTTGAACATTCACTTTAAGAGCACTAGAAACAAAATTCTCACTCTAGAAAGCTTCATAAAAGTTGCACAATGTAGTCTAACAGATGTGATCTAGGCTTCACAAACTGTCTGCAATATCCTTTTCTAAATATTTAAATCTCTAAGAAAAGCAACTATATTAGATTCCCCATCTTAATACCTGAAGTCCTCCCTGTTGACCTAAAGAAACCCACACCATTCGATTACAATTAGTTACTGTAACTGATCCAGCCTCCATCTATTCGGCTAGTTCAGATTGTGACAGGAACCCTAAGGCACCAGTGGAGATGTGGAACTAAGAACATAATCTGTGAAATGTGGACTCTTAGTGCTTCAAAGATCACTTTCTCAGCCAATTTCACACCGCTATCTGTGCCTCTGGCAAAAGAAGTACTCTTCAACTTCTTGCAGTACTTGATGCCAAAAAAGAAAGAAGCAGAGGGGGGCAAGAGAGACAGACAAAGACAGAAATTAAAAGAAAACAAAAACAGCAAAGAAAAAATAAACAAAACAGATAAAAGGCTTGTGCAAACAAGGCTGGTCTTCGGATAGCAACACTTATATATGGGACTGAACAAATGGATGTAGCCATGCTGGAAACAGCACGGCCTATTGGTTAGAACATGGGACTACAGGTTTCAGTCCCATAACAGCCACTGACTCCGTGCGAGACCCTGAGCAAGTCACGTTGACCTCCTTGTGCTTGTCATTCCTAGCTTCAAGAAAGGTTAGTAGCAGAACAGCACTGAAAATGTGAGGTTACATCTTAGTTGGGCCATCAAAGGTAAATTTAATTTGTGAAAATCTATATGAAGCAAACCTAATTTAAATAAAGCAGTCTATACATGCCCAACATTTAATCAGTCAACTGAATTTTCTTTTAACAGGAATGAATAAGAAAGTGAAGTGACTTATTACAGGCAAGCAAATCAAGTCTGGGTGTAGCTTCCGACTTTGCTTATAATTATAACCATTTTGTACTAATGTAACAACCCACTCCTGCAGGCAGGGGAGGGATGCTGTTCACAAGTAGTGCCTAGCTCAGAGTTGACAGTCTGGTGGTAGACCTGAGGAGATAGTTCACTGACAAGAACAATGTAAAAAACAGAGGGTGCCCTCATGGCACCAGTGGTGAGAAGCAGAGACTCCAAAAAGATACGTGTGCATCACAAGGGAGAGGGCACGCGGGATACTCGGGTGTACAGGCAGAAATGAAGAAACGGAAATGCCTTTGTCTCAAGGATCCACAGATTGTTTACTGGAGAATGAGGGGCAGCACTAACATGTACCAAAAGGGCAAAAGTTGCATCTTGCCCAGAACTGACCCCCTTTCCTTTGCCAGTGGGTCCAAATTGATGTACATACTCTATAATAATATCTAAAGCGAGGGAACATGAACTGTTCAAAATCTGCCAGTGATTATGTTTTGACCCAGTAGGTTCCTCTCTATATCCACATTTTTAAACCAGTGGGTCCAGTTTGACTCATGGTTTAAACCCCCCTGTGCCATCACTAACGAGAAGGCATTAGTGCCAGGGGCCTTGGAAAATGAAGATCCGGGAACATTTGTTGTACAGTAGCTCACCAGTAAATGGCTAGTACTGTATGTAGTGGGACCACTGGGAGGGTGAGGGAACCCCAGTGGGGTTTCCTCCTCAGACAACCCAGTGGCTGGCTGACTTGTCATGTGTTCCCTGGAAGACATCAAAAGAAATCCTTATGGTGGTGGTGGGGTTGGGGGGGTCAGAGAAGCACCCGTGCAGAAGTTCAACACTCAGACATGACAGGCGAGACTCCAGCAAGAAGGAAAGCCACCAGACAAGGTAAAACACTTGAACCCAACACAGATGGGTGACTCAAGGAGTGGGTTCCTTAGTGTGGGCTGCCACTGTTTAGTTCTGTGGGGGACTGGCTCATCAGGGCATGGCAGTTGGCATGTCAGGTACTGCACACAACTGTGTGGTTGCTAGTTGGTAGCTCACGCTAGGGTAGGGGATTATGAGCGAGTGGCTGTGCAGGCAGGCACTGGATCCCCAATCACTGTTCCTGGGAACTGGAAAATGGGAACACGAGAATCCGTGGCTCACATATCCATGTCGAGGCAGCATCGACAGAGATAAAGGAAAACAGAAAGGAAAGCACCAAGCGTGAAACTGTTCTGAAACTGCAAACGCCTCTCAGGCGGGAAGCAGCTATGCTAAAAGGTAACTGCAGTGTGGTAAATAAGAGAAAAGGGATCCTCAGGTTCTGACACTTGTGTATAATGAAGGGAACTGGAACCGTTGCGGTACAAGTGCATGTGGAAGTGCCACAGTTCCATTACTAGAATGAAAAGGGAATTGATGAGATGAGGCAGGGTGACCTTGTTTCTCAGCAAGAGGTAGAATGGACAGATGATATGGTTAAACCAAGAGGGCCGGTAAACTGGGTCAGGACCCGCATATGGGACCCCAGCTAAAAATGCATACATAATGCTCTGAAAGAGGAGTGGTGTAAACGTACAGTACTCTGACAATGTGACCATTCAATAAAAACAGCCACACAAATTGTAATCTCTGATTTCTAAATGAATTTTTACAGTTTATATCCAAGTAATTAAACTATGAGCTCAAACTCTGATGTTTGTGACTTTCTGGAGAGCACTGAGTGGGTCTCGGGGTATCCTGGTAAAGCTTTGGCCTGGTCAAGGTTAATACAAATGGGCAGAGTTGTACAGGACCTTCCAGCAAGCATAAAATACCCCTAGACGCATGAAGTTCCTGGATCATGTTCACCCCTCTCACAGGACCAAGGGAGAGTGAGAGGTTATGTTAAGACAGCAGCATGCATGTTTTGTAGCAATGACAATTACTGCACTTCTAGGGTTGCTGTAGGCACTCTATCATGCCTCGAAATACACCTGTCGCATCACGTGTGTCATTAAGCTACAGTATAACACACAACAGCATGTATATGCTGTCGTGGGATAACACCAGTGTGTAGTGAGGCAAGAGGCATAGCCAAGTGCCTTTTAACCACCTAAGAATTGGCATTATCCCAAATGACATTCTGCAGTGTACTACTCTATTATCAAATGGATTTCAGCTGGTAAAAAAAGGGACTGGCAGAGCTTTTTCCAGGCTGTGGTTTTTGTCATGCGATCATACTAACACACTAACACGCCAGCAGAATAGGCCTAACAGTCTTTTCTGTCTGCTCGTTTGGTCAGCACCCACCCTGAGAGCTGACCTTACTGCCCCCTTGCCCTCTCTGGCTTCTCCCTTCCCAGTCCCGGATATTCCTACTGCACAGGACTTTGCTTCCAGAACCCTTCCCCTGTATCTGTCCCACCCCCTCTTGAACCCCTCCACCGTCTCTGCCTCCACCAGCCCCCTGGGCAGCGCATTCCATGGCTCCACCACCCTCTCAGTGAAGTAGCACCTCCTCCTTTCTCCCCTGAATCTACCCCCCTCCAGCTTCCACCCATGCCCTCTAGTTTGCCCCCTTCCTTGGAGCACCCTGACTGTTCCTCCCTATTTAACTCCTTCATGTTCCTGAAGACCTCTATCATGTCCCCCTGGTTCCTTCTCTCTTCCAATGTGTACATATTTAGCTCTTCGAGCCTATCCCCATAGAGCTTGTCCCCCAGGCCCCCAGATCATTTTGGTTGCCCTCCTCTGGACCCTCTCAAGAGTTCAATGTCCCTCTTTAGGTGTGGCCTCCAAAACTGCACGCACCACAGCTTATAATGCTCTTGGCAAATCAAGTATGAAAACATCTCTTACAAATCTAAAGTTTGTTTATTTTGGTTTGTTTCTTGATCTGTTTGTAATTTTTGACTAGTAAAGGCACACTGACCTGTGACAGCTCATTCCACGTGTGTCCCAGGAGCCGGAGGTGGGCTACATGGCCTTTTTTAATGGATGAGGGAATGTTGACCAGGACACCAGGGAAAACCTCACACACTTTTAATAAGTGTCTATGGGATCTTTAACTTTCACCAGGACAGCTACCAGAGATGTGCAGAAGGGACCTCGGCTTAACATCTCATCAGGGTGGGACAAATCAGTCTGAGCTGGTGGTCAATTAGACCACTAGCTTTCAAAATGTGATAGCCAAACCAATATTTGTAGTGGCCATCCTTTTTAAGGGCTCAGAAAACTTTGTAGGCAGGTAACCAAGTTGGCCAATAACTTTCAAAATCTGGTAGCCAAACCAAATTTTTAAGTAGCCACTGGTCACCTGGCTACAAGATTTGCCCCACCCTGCGTCTCATCTGAAAGACGGCACCCCAACCATGAAACAACCCCCAGCACTGCATTCTAGTGTCAGTACTGGGTATTAACACAAGTTCCTGCAGTGATACATTAAAGGAATAATGCACGCGATAGATTGTGTGTGGTTGGGATAATGCCACGTCAAGAAGTACTTAGGCCGTAGTCGAAAGTACATCCAATGCCCCAGGCATGGTGTTATCCCAAATGACACACACACCCTGGAGTGCATTATTCCTTTTATACAATGGCTCATTGTTATACAGAATAAAAAAAAAAAAATTTTCAAGATGTTTTTGTGTGGAAAAATATTTTTTGTTTTTTTAAGAGCAGAGGAAACAATCAAGGTCAATGGGCTCAAGCTCATCTACAGGTTCACAGTGCTGAGAGTAGACCTGTGGCGTCATGCTGGGATAACGCCATGGGTCCAGCCCCAAACTGACCAATCACAGTCCAAGATTCTTTTGTATAATAATCATTATAGCATGATCTGCCATATCTTATTTCCAAGACTGAAACAATGCAGTAATCTACACAGCACATGTGGCCATGGGTTGGATTCCCAAAAGCCTGACAGTGGATCAATCACACCAGTCCATGTTGGCTGCTTTATGTAGTACACTCCTCTGCCGATCTGCAGAAACCTGTAGCCTTTCATTGCTTCAAAAGTAAAATGAAACTGTGCTACCTGCGTAAGCAACCTCTCTGTACCCAGTTCCATTCTCCTGCAGCCTTGCTGGCGTATGTGATTTGGGGTCTGAAATACATGTTTATACCCCCTTAAATATATTTTCTTTGAGTCAACTACACCAAAATGTATACAAAAAATACTTAAGGCAAATGTTCATCCTAACAGAACAAAAAAAAAGCCTACAACAGAGCATTCCATTAACCAATGCCTAATCGTCATGATCGACTTTTGACAGTGCACAATTACTCTCCTTCGCTTGGAAACACCCCTTGTAATTATTTATGATGCTTCACCTTCTTCTTAACCAGAAGCAATTTCCTAATTGTGGTGAATTAGCTGTGCCTTAGTTCCTTACCACTACACCAGGGGGGAGGGGTGTTGGGCATTACATCAGAGATTCTTTTCAGAGCAGACACTTAATTGGACTTGCTGCCAATCCATCTCCAGCTGTGCTATTGAATGAAAATGATCTGTGCCCTCTGATGAAATCCTTGTAATGGCTTCTGTGTGCCCTGTGAAAACATTAGCATTAAGTCCGGCAGCTAAAGCCAGCTGATTAGGTCCTTTCCCTTTGCAGCAGGCAACACTGGATTTTTAACCCACGTCTGGCTGGCACTTGACTGACTGGTAGGACCAAGACTCAAACCTGCAGTCTCCAGAAACAACAGGATCCAATTAGCATGTCACAGTCTGCAACTATGAACACCAGGTTCTACCGTCAACTCAAAGTGTCGATAGCAGTAAAATGTTGGAAGCCAGCAATCAAGCTGCAACAGTAACTACTACACAGATCGAAAACTGCTTTGGGATAAAAATTCAGTATTAAAACAGATAGAGCATAACTGGTGAACTGCATACTTGTCTGGGAAAGCATAAGCTGATAAATAAAAGCTTTTTTTTTTGATTCAGCACCAATGTGTATTTACATATTCATACTGTTAAACAGCTTCAATATATCCACTGGGAATTTCCTACTGCACTCTGAATAATTCCTGGGCATTAAAGGACCTGACAGCTCTGTGAAAACCAGAGAGAAAAGTGGTCTGCAGCCTTACAAATGCACACGAAAACTAACAGTTTTCAACTCTGGTGGACAGCCCCTAATTTGCTTTTCGGTTTTTTCTTTCTTTAGGTGACCACCCTAAGCAATCACAGTGCCAAAAGCATAAAGCTGCATTTTGCAGACTCGTTCAGAATAAATGACATGTGCCCCAGGGCAGCAGACAAAGGCAGCATCAGCAGAATATACACCCAAATTTGGCCCCTCATGACTTTTTTTTTTTTAAATGGAATAAGTCTGTTATGATGGAAATATATTCCCATCACTCCTAATGGATTCTGACTGCTCCAAAACTCTGCAGAGGAGAAAACATCCCATGGGCTGAAGCCCAAAGCTACAGCTACTAGAGCCTGTAGCTATTAAAAACACTGCCTTAAAGGGGCACTGTCTGCTTTTCCCTTCGATTTGTGCTCAATTTCCATGTGATATTGCACAAGCACATAATTGTAAGTCTGTGACTGTAGAATGCATACAAATAAAAGCACAAATAAGCAGCTTACCAATTTTCGTGATTTAAACATTATTTTTCATTACTGGGCATTCCCGACTTGGAAACCTCCATGCCCTAGAAGCTGTTCCGTGCAGAAGATTGCATTTACCGTGACCACATGATCCCGACAACACATTTTAACATTGGCATGCCAAAAACATTAAATCCACAACAGAAGGGTAATCTAAATTGTCTGATGCATTTGCGATTAAAAACCGGGCCTCGTTCTAACAAAATACTTTCAAAGCTAGTACCCAAGTCTAAGCATGTGCAGTAGTGTCTTGGAAAAAGATCGCGCATGTGCGAGATAGTGCAGTGACTGCGCCCCGCCGCGATGTGTAGATAGTGCAGTGACTGCGCATGTGCTGGATTTGGGCACCAGCTTTTGAAAGTATTTTGTGCTAGAACGAGTCCTCGGTTTTTAATCGCAAATGCATCAAACAATATAGATTACCCTTCTGTTGTGGATTTAATGTTTTTTGGCATGCCAATGGTAAAATGTGCTGTTCGGGACCGCGGTCACGGTAAATGCGCGTTCTCTGCACGGAACAGCTTCCAGGGGCATGGAGGTTTCAAGTCGGGACGCCAGTAATGAAAATAATGTTTAAATCACGAAAATTGGTAAGCTGCTTATTTGTGCTTTTATCTGTATGTATTCTACAGTCACAGACTTACAATTATGTGCTTGTGCAATATCACATGGAAATTGAGCACAAATCGAAGGGAAAAGCAGACAGTGCCCCTTTAAGACTGCACAGTGGGGGTTAACTGGTTACACAACTGTAGGTCGAAAGGATGCCTGGTCACTGTGGAAAATGTCTGAGATTACATTATATTAAAGTTTACTGGCTTGGGGCATACACTAGGAACCTACACCTCGGGACAGCAGGTAATCTAACTGCACCAATAAGGTAACATATTCTGTTTCCTGTTGCAGAGCATCAAGCGTCCCCGCTGACCAGACATACAACACTACATACTCAGCTAGCCATCTGTGGACCAGTCCATCCTCTGCTGGCCAACCAAGGAGATGAACCCGTATCAGCAGTAGAGGGCCAAACAGTACCGTTACACATCCTGCTGGCTAACACTGGAGCTGCACCTGTGTCAGCGGTGGTAGACCATTCAGTACCTCTACAACACCTGCTAGAAGACACTGGAGCCAAACTCGTGTCATCAGAACACAGAAATATGGACACTGCTGGCAGATAAAGACCAGTGGTCCATCTAGTACCTGTGCACCCCCTACTGACCGTCACTGGAACATCACCAATCCAATCAAGTGGGTACACTATCTGCCAGCCAGCCATAATGCAACATTAATTTTGATTGCTTGTTCATCTTGCATTTCTGTTTGCTCTGGCATCTTACCATGTCCCTCCCATCCAACACCCAGGACACATCTGGAAACAAGCTGTTACCAGCTCGGTATGTCTTTCCTGACAAAACTTTAGAACTTTTGAGTTTCTATGAAATTAAACATCCACAGACCCAACCTTGCAGCATGAGCACTGGTTGGCCAGTATGGGTGTGTCTGGCAGTCAACCAAGAGGCAGCATGCACGTCAGACAGAAAAGCAGCCAACAGTCCTACTCTCGCTACACGGGTAAGATTGGGGAGGGGGTACCCCTTGCAGTATCAGAGCACCATGTACAAATAAACATCTGACACAGTATGTAGAGTTAATGAAGTAAGACCATAGGGCCACTGAGTATATCTTCCTTTTACACTAAGAGTAGTAGCCTGGCATATTGCTGTCCCCTAAGAATTTAACATATATAAACAGTGCAAGCTTAAATATGTTTGTTTATTTTTTTTTGAATTTCAGATTTCATTGTTCAGTGGCACACGCACTACAATTATGACATTTCATTTCCTTGATGTTGCAGAACATTTCTACTCAATATAGTTAAGGTTCAGGTACTAATACTTATATTGTTATACAAGAAAGTCCTAAATTCTTGTCTTTATATTTTTTCTTCTTTCTACTGTAGATTGAAACATCCAGATCCTCCCTTTCCAGAATTGTGTTGCTGGAGCGTACCAATTGCATTCGTTCAAACCGTCCATGTGTCCTTTAATATTTCATGCACTTGTATAGAAACTTGCTAATAAACAAAAACTTTGATTAAAACACAAATTATTCAGCTGGTATAACACTTTTTTTTTCTTCTTTCAATTAAATGCAGTACAACATACCCAGGGCAGTCTATCCCTTCCTTTAGCCATCTGCTTAGGTATCTTTTGGTCCTTATTTTATGTCGAAGCCTGCCGAGATAAAAATTGTAGTTCCCTTCCTTTCCTCTATGAGATTCATTAATGGAAGCAATATCCCATTGAATTTGTCTGTCTGGAGACGAAGCTTCACTGTGAGCTTCTCCACCTTCTGTATATTTTTAATAATATCAATCCAGTCTTAAACTGTCTGTGGTTCTGGGGAGAGCCACCTTCTGGTAAGTGCTTTAACAGCAGCTGCCAACAGCGTCCCCTGAAATGACTTCTGACCACTGGTGCGCCTCCCTTTGGTAGGGGTTCCCAAGATCATATGTTCGAAGGAGGGGAGTGTGTCCATCTCCAACATCCTGCTATATAATTCTTTTACCTTTGCCCAAAAGTGTCCGATTATGGGGCAATCCCAAAATACGTGACAGTACGACCCAATCAGCCCAAATCCTCATCAGCAGAGTTCTGAGCTCTTAGGATTAAAGTGTTTTGTTTTTGAGGGGGTGTTGAAAAACCTACCTATGAGTTTCCATCTAAACTCCTTCCAATTTTGGGATGCTGACGTACGAAAGACTCCTTCCCAGATCCTTTCCCATTTTTGATCTCCTAGTTCCTGGTCCATCTCTTTCTCCCATGCTTTTTGACATTTAGAGGGTTCTCCTCTCTTACTTTCACTGTATGCTTTTACCAACTTAGACATCAGGTGTCCTTCCTCTGGGTTGGTTACCATTTTCATAATTAAGCTTTCTATGGGATGGGGATCCTGTTGAATTCTTTATTTTTGCCTGTGTGTAAAAAGGACCTTACCTGAAGATATCGGAAAAAATGAGATTTAGGTATTCCAAACTACTCCTGGATTTGTGTAAAAGTTTTAATTTGGTTATGGGCCATAACCTGACTAAAATGGGATAATCCATATCTACGCCAGGTGTGAACCGTGTGATCTTGTCAGGGGGGAGTAAAGTTAAGACACTCTGAAATATGGGTCTGACTGGAAAGTGATTGTGTTATGTTAAGTTCCCTTTTAACTGTTCCCCATGTCTTATATAAGTTTTCTTGCCAAGGATTGGGTAACTTTGGTTTTACTAGGATTTTCAATGGAGCCGGGAAATCTACTCTGGTCCCACCATTCGTAATACTAGTCCTCCATATGTACCCAAACATTACAAGGATCCTTCTTAAGGTATGCTACCTAAGGTTTTATCTGTGCAATTTGATAATTGTCTTAAATTAGGCAACCCTAAACCCTCCTGAGGCTTTGGTCTCTGAAGCACGGTCCATGCTATTCTGGGTTTTTTTCTGGTCCCACACAAACCCATGTACTGCTCTATTTAACCTTTTCCAGTCTGTTTTGGGTATGTGGAGGGGCAGAGAACTGAACAGAAATAAAAGCCATGGTAGGATGTTCATCCTGATTGATTCTATTCTCCTCATCAATGATAAAGGTAAAAGTCCCCATTCTCTGCAGGTTCTCACACACGTCCTGCATTAATTTGTTGTAGTTGACCTGATATAAACATGCCAAGTTTAGTGGGATATGAATTCCCAGGTATCGGACACTGTTCGATATCCATTTAAAGGGTAGGGTCTGTATCAACTCTGTTGTACGGGAACCACTCACCAATAGGACTTCTGTTTTATCAAAATTAATCTTAAAACCCGAAATTTCACTATACCGCTCCAAAATATCTGCCAGTATAGGATAGGTTGCCACTGGATTTTGCAAGTATAACATTGTGTTGTCCGCATACGACGCGGTTTTCTTCTCCCCTATTTTTATCCTATTTAACTGGGAGTTTGTCCTGATATGTTCCGCCAGTGGCTTCGTGCTCAGGGCAAACAGTAACAGCAATAGGGGGCAACCCTGCCTCGTACCCTTTGTACTGCTATTGCATCTGAAATGGTACTATTTACAGTACTTTCACCTGGGATGTTGGCAACTTGCATATAGCTCCCACCCAATTTAGAAATTTCTCCCCGAAGCCAAATTTGGATAACACTTTTTGAAGACAGTACCATCGAAGGCCGAATACCTTTTCGCATCTACCGTTCTTGCAACTTGTTGGACTTTAGATTGTTTTCCCATTTGTAAGATGCTTAAGCATCTTCTGATATTATCTTAAAGATGACTTTGGGGGACAAAGCCCAAAAATTTATCCGTGCTTTCTTTAATTTGTTCAGTGTTTACTTAATCAGAATACAGGGCAATACAGTAATTCCTAAAAAAAAAAAAACTCCGCTATCTCTTTAGGGGTATACACCTCCGTATGTTTGTTTCTCTCAGTCTACCTTTTGGAGCTTTTTAATGCATCTCTCTGCTTGGAGTTTTCATAATCGGAAGACTAACAGCCATCCCGACTTATTCCCATGTATTTTGCAGTACATGCACATGTAGTATTTTTGATGTGTGCAGCACAATTTCCCTTCCACTTATCTAATATTTCTTGCAGTTCCTCCCTTACTCTTTGCATCTCTTTTTCAACTTCCCTCTGGCCTACTGTTTTATGTTCTTTTTCTAACCAAGCTAATTTTTTCTCTAACGCAGCTTGTTTTTCCTGGCGTTGTTTTTTCAGTTGGGATGAGTATGAGATAATCATCCCTTAGTGCTGCTTTTAAACCATCCCAGTACCATTTCCATCCGGTCTCATCAGGTTTATTATGATGTTGGTAGCCCTCAATAACCGATTTAATCTGTTCTCTAAATTCCTCCCTTTCTAGTAAAGAGGCATTAAATCTCCAGGTAGTAACTCTGTCCCAATTCCCCATCTGGAAACACAAAAACACTGCTGCGTGGTCGGACATCCACCTGGGTTGTAGGGTACATTCTTGTGTTCTATGTCTATCTACCTGGCTACACAGGAAGAAGTTAATTCTGGAGCAAGTCTGATTAGGATTGGAATAAAAAATAAAATCTTTTAACGTTTGGGTTCAATTACCACCAGACATCCACCAAGGCCAACTCCCCAATCCCCCTTAACTATTTTACTCATATTCTTATTTGTTGCAGAATTTTAGGAGGAGCGGTCCAATGTGGGATTAAGAACACAGTTAAGATCTTCCCCAATTAGAATCATCCCCAAACAGTTTTTTGTAGAATGAGGGATCATCCTGGTTTGGGGCATATAAATTAGTAAGGTGTGTTCTGTGGGAAAATAATCTCCCCAATATCACTCCCCTACCATCACCCCATGGCATTTCTGAGTCAATATCTAAGGGTAGACCGTTTCCAATAATTATGCCTGCCCCTGCTTTTTTCCCTTTGAGGTGAGAAGAACTCACTACGTGACCCACCCACAATCTTTTTAATTTCTCATGTTCAAGGGGGTTAGTTTTATTTCTTGCAGGAACCGAATATCTATATGTGATGTCTGCAAATTAGTGTAAGATCTTCATTCTCTGAATTGGAGAATTACGTCCTTGGAAGTTCAGGGATGCTATTTTGATGGTACCCATTTATATAATGTCTAGGATGTTCCCCTCATCCCACTTTTCCAACCCATTTCCGTACTTTTCCATATTATTAAGTACTCCCCCTTGTCTGTTTAATCCTCGTGTTGTCTGTTTCTTTAGTTACAGTATCCATGTTTATACCAGCCTTGAATAATAAACTTTCTGCACAACAGGTGCCTAAAATGAACATTGCGCCCTTTACCTTTAAACTATAAGGTTCAGGACTAACCCTTTGTAACAGTGAAATAACCTTGAACATTAAAGGAAAACTACACCCAAAACTTGAAAAAATATATGTTGTGCAGTGTGTTTTAATTTGTATGTGAAGTTCTAGTGTTTCCTTCCCTCTGACTGGTATTAGGAGTTTTTCCCAAATTAGCCTGCTAGCTTTATGCTAGTTTTACGACCCCTGGGGATCTTCATACCTGACAGTGTAATTGTATTTCTTGTTCCCACAGTGCATCTTGTCTCATGTGACTGTGATGTAAGAAAGACCCAACATTCAGCACACACATGCCAAACAAACTAAATATCTTGGAAGCTTTACAAGCTGCACAAAAATTACCAGCAGCAAAGTTTTTCAGGACAGTAAAACCTTTAGGATGAGGGTGGTCACCAAGCTGAATTCTACAGATTTAAAAAACAGCCATCTCTATTGTTGTGAACTGACTGTAATGCAATGCTTTCTGCTGGATTTATGGGCTCTGCTACATCACCTTTACATGAAACAAGGTGCACTGTAGGACAAAGAAATGCAATAAAGCTATTTGATATGGAGATCTCCAGGGGTCGTAAAACTACCCTAAAGCTAGCAGGCTACTTTAGTAAAAACTCCTAATACTAGTCAGAGGGAAGGAAACACTAGAACTTCACATACAAATTAAAACACTCTGCACAGCATATATTTTTTCAAGTTTTGGGTGTAGTTTTCCTTTAAGGTTTCAAACAAATATTTGCTTCCAAGGTTTAAATCAAGATGCAGTGAAAGCTGCTTGGCTTGTTTAATCCCAAGCTATACCCACTATAACTGTGGGTAAAGGAGAACTGTAGCCCAAGAGCAGAGTGCCTTTTGATAGAGGTCAGCTGCACACAACCTCGGCTTATGTGTTATTTAACTATGAAAATAGTAAAATAAGATACATTTGGGACCACCACCCGCTTTACTGCTTAGTCATAATGTTGTAGAATGTGAATTCTTTCCTGCCAGCCTCCCTATACGGCTGTTCATTCGTAGTGCACCATAGCATTAACCCCAGGCCTACAGAGGCCATCTTAAGGAAAAGAGTTGCGTAAACTGTGCACTTAAGGCACTATGGAAAGCCCCAAGGAAACAACCCTACCGGTCACCAAAGTTATCAGAAATCATTAAACGGGGGCTGTTGAGCACTCAACTGAGAAGACGCAGTTCCTACTAGCTCCATTGAATTGATACAATTTCAAGATATTTTTCATTATCTTAAGCTGAACTGGGCTCTGAACTATAGTGGAGAAATATCCAGTATGGTTTTCTGAATTGATTTATATCAAACTTCAGTATGGGGAAGACTCAGCGCAACACTCCTGGAGGCTCGAAAGCTCAGCCTACAACCACTCCACAGGCCTCAACATCTGCGCCTATTGAATCAGGCACCAAGCCCCTGTGGAAGGCCTTACACATTTCTACTAAAGCCATCGATACAAAAATGGAGGCGCTGATTCAGCGCTTTGGGGAACAGGACGTCAAGATAGAGACTGGCCTAAAGACTGCTTCTACCGACGAAAATAGTGCAACACTAGCCTTGTCTATGTCGGCTAAGCTAGTCCAGAAAAACAATCAGTTACGATATAGGCTTGAGGCCCTTGAAAATGAGAATAGGGCCTCAAATGTCAGATTAATTGGTCTGCCTGAAAGGGCTGAGGATCCAGATTTGCTTACCTTTTTCAGTAAATGGTTAACGGAAGCTCTACATCTAAACCCAGATCTTGGAACAAAATTAATTAAGGCTTACAGAGTTTCCCTGCGATCAGCGGGTGCCCAGAAAGACTTACCCCGCACAGTTTTGATTACCACGAGCAACCCGGGCATGAAAGAAGACATCATGCGTGCTGCAAGATCCACAGACCTCCTTAGTTATGAAGGCCATACACTCCGTATCTTTCCGGACCTAGCCTATACTACCCGAGCTCACCTAAAGAAATTTGATGGGGTAAGGGCCCGGCCGAAAGGCTTAGGGGTTGCGCATTCGTTCTTAATGCCCACTCGCGTCCGTATTTATTATGGTGGACATACATTCCAATTTAACGATCCGGAGGAGGCTAGCAAGCGAGTGGAAAAGACCCAAGCTGAATTTGAGGCCTCTCGAAAATCCACACAATCTGAAGAGGATTCGGAAGAAGAAACAGACACTTGAAGTTTTTTTTTTTTTTTTTAATTTGCCCTTTTTCTAATATCCTCCAGTTTGAACTGAGGGAAGTATAATCTTTCTATTAGGCTGAAGTTAACAGCTCTCAGTGCTGTGACGTTGTTGTACAATATAAGGATACTCTAGTTTTTTCCTTTTACTAGAGAGTTCGGTACAAATTATTAAAATGGTGTAACGATAGATTTGCACTGTAAAGGTTCGGGGTTACAGACAATATAAGATTTACTACCTTTTTTTTTGTTTGAGTTAATTGTTAATGGAGCTGTAGAGGGAATGCTTAACTTTTTGAGAATTACATGGGTTGGAGGTTAAGGTCTAAGCAACACTGGCTGTTGAGTAGTACATATTCGATTTTAGTTTTCTATGTTGGACTGACCACATACTCTTGTTGAGTGCAGCCATTACTTTGGACTCTGATGGACATTTTTTTATTCATTTAATAGAATATCCCCCATATCCGTAACTAAAGCATTTAGACGGAGACTCCTATCATTTGATATTTGTAATATAACCTACTGTGAGGTCTGATACATGGAAATGAGACTGTATGTTTGCTATTTTTAATAAACAGAAAGTTAAAAAAAAAATCATTAAACTGTTGCCTTGACTGGAATATGTTCAAGTAGGTGATCCTGCCGAGGGAGCCCTCGTAGTGTTACTGATGTCATCGCCCAGTTTATTCTCCCGAGCCACTAGTTCTTGCATGTCTGCGCTTAAATGCGAAGCCAATGTGACTGATGTGGGCTTTCCTTTGTGGGGCCTACTGACCCTGCGCCACGACACCTTTGCAATGCTCTGCTCTAATGTCACCACGGGGAAATCAGGGACTCTGAGGCCTTTCTTGCATAGAGTAGGTGCAGCGTCATGTAATGAATCATAAGTCAGTGGCCCTTTTTCTGTTCGTATTTGTAAACAGGCTGGGTAGAGCATTTGTATTTTAAGGTTCTTTTCTCTGGCTTGCTTAATGATGTCCCGGACTTGCTTCCTCTGATTAAGTAATCTGAGAAATCCTGATCAAAGGAGAGTCTTTGTCCATACAACAATACCTCTCTCTGTTGCCAGGCTGCTCTCAATATCAATTGTCTGTCATAGTTTAACATTTTACAATGATAGATCGTGGCCTTGCATTTTGTTCTTTTGGTCAGGGAAGCAAAAGAGCGGTGGGCCCTCAATCATCATGTGGTGCTCCTCAGGTAATTTCAGCACTGACCTGGTAATGTGAAGTATGAAATCCTCCATGGACAAGTGAGATTCCTCCATGCCCTTCCGGAACTCCATATAGTCAGAAATTGTTCCGTCATGATCGATTTTCCAAGTCATCAAGCTTGAGTTGAAGCTCCTTTTTACGGATGAGTAGGCAAAGCAGTGTCCGATCGTGCTTGCTTGTTGAATGAGAGAGGTCCCCCACCGCTCACTTGACTGCTGATGTCCTTTTGTCTATTTGTTTAATGTCAGCCCGAACGTCCGCTACGGATAACACTACCCAGTGCAGGGTTTTTATTATCCCGTCAAATTTTGCCATTACTGCATTTGGGTCCAGCGGTTCGATGCCCTCTTCGGAGTCGGCTATACTTGCGACTGGCGATGGCAGGCGTGAGTCACTTTGGGGGCGACCTGTGTTCCATCGGTTTCCATCAGCATTCTTATTTTAGTTGCCTGAGAGTTTCTCCCTTTTAATTTTGTTGCCATGGTGTTCAGATTGGCCTTCAAGCGTTTTTTTGCGATTCTGGTTTGTTTTGAGCTGGCAAGAATATTTTGCAACGCTGGTCCCCGGAGCGTTCGAGGAGATCAGTTGCTCATTTGGTGACATTTGAGGTGGTCTTTTTTTTTATTTTTTTATTGATAATCTAGGATTAAAACCTTTGAGAACAGGTTCATTACATAGGTTCCACGTCAAGGTAAGACAACAGACACGACATAAAAATTATAAAATTCACTTAGTAACTTTAAACCATTAGAATAAGAGGAATGCCAACAATGTGTGGGCATTCAAATCAATAAAGAGTGGAAGGGCAGTACCAATAGAACAAATAGGATAACGTCATAAAATCCTAATTCGGACCGAGCTTAAGGAAAGAAAGAGGAGGAGTGAGGGGGTGTATGTGACCAGGAGAGGTTTGCACAGACAGAGGAGCAGCAAAGGGAGGTCAAGTCTCTAGAGAAGGTATACTGCTAAATCAGCCCAGGAGTGGGCCTCATAGTGTGAAATGCCAGGATTAACTGGAGGAACAAGGCTATGGGTGGGAATAAACAGAAGTGAAATTGAAGGTATGAAGATTACCTGGAAGGTGCAGGTCGTTTGAG
Organism: Neoceratodus forsteri; assembly: GCA_016271365.2. Classification (NCBI taxonomy): domain Eukaryota; kingdom Metazoa; phylum Chordata; order Ceratodontiformes; family Ceratodontidae; genus Neoceratodus; species Neoceratodus forsteri. The sequence continues at coordinate 283,269,657 of CM028136.1, read as the reverse complement.
GAGTATGAAAGACCAAATAGTAAATTAGCTAGTAAGAATTCAGAGGATAAGAGATTAAGAGCTAAATAGTGTACCCTGGGGGGGGATCTAGAGGGGTGGGGGGAAGGAGGTGGGAGTAAGGGCAGGTATGATGGTTGGGAAGGGATGGAAGAATAGAGAGGGACGTAGGATGTTTCAGGAAGGGATGGGGAGAGAGTAAGGAGTGGGGGAGGAGGCAGTGGATGATGGTATGTGGTAAGGCTGTAGTAGGCAGGTACACGTATTATTCACAAATACTACTGACAAATGAACACAGTTACAGACAGAAACATGTTTACACAGTGCCAGCAAACAATGTGGTAAAAAGCATGTGAAAGCTCATTCTGTGCAACTGCAGTATGTCTCTAATTTCATCAAGTGCTTACACACACACACACACTCGTTCTCCCCCCCCTCTAATTTCTCTTTAGTAAGACTTTAAAAGGACACAGCCAGCCTGTTTTTCATCATATTATTTCCAGTTAAAATCCTATATTTTATGGTTGCTTACCTTCCCTAACATTCACTGATGTTGCTGTTTGTTTTGAGGTCTCCTTGTTTAGTAGAACTGAAATGCATGCAAATGTACATTTATAAACAACCTTGTTTTGTTTACAATTCTGGAGCAGTTCTTACTGCATACTTCCCGAGCATCAGAAGCCCCCGCAAACACTGCAGTCACTCATGAGGCAGTAGCCTCCTAAACTCCCACTGCATCATGAGGGGCTAGCCTGTGTTGTGGGTGTTCCCAAGTCCAGGAAAGCTGGAGCTGATCAAGGAATGTAAACAAATATGTGTTTGTGTGGTAACACCAGTATGGTGGGCAGTCTATTTTTCACTTTTTTAAGGAAAAAAAAAGTGTCAGAATCAAGCTACCAGCTACATCAGCAATCTTTACAGTATGTTGTCAATCATAAAATGTATTTTTTAAACTAGGGACACTGCGACCTAAGGGGGTTGACAGTGTCCCTTTAACATTAGATAATTCATAGACCTTGTACATCTATATAACATTCCTTTTGTGGCATTTGGTCTTCTCACCACTAGATGTTCAAGGAGGTTCTCATCTCTGGTTGCGTTTCCCCACTAATTATTTCTCTAATCTGTAACATTCATGTGTAGAATGAAAGTGAGCTCTTTTTAAGAAAACCTGCTACTCCCTTTCTGATGAACTCTGTAGGTTTTCCATAAATCTCCGTTGGTCCAATCAAAGGTATCACATCACCTATTTTGTGCATCCAGCCTGGGCTTTAGGCAATGCACTCTAATACAGCACATATTCTGGTAGGAAGCACCGAGGCAAGGGTAACCCAAAAAGAGAACTGGCAACAAAGCCAGGTTTTCAAGAAATTCAAAATCACACAAATGCAAACCCCGTAATGCAAAGCATCATGGGATATATATGCACATCACCATGAACATTTAAGCCGATTCCAACAAAAGCAAGAATGCATGGTGCCACAGGCATAAACCTCTCATGTAATCTGCAGAGATTTAAAAACAGCAGACACAAACATGCGTTTTGCCCTACACAGAACCATTCAGTGTGCCTCCGCTTTGTCTCACCCCACAGAACAAGAGCCAACCCTATTGTGATCTTACGGGTTTGGGTCATGGTGGACCCAAAATACAAAACCAAGCTAAAAAGACAAAGAACCTCAGCACAAAAGCACAGAGACAAGAGTGACACAATAAGGGTATGGGCAATAAAGCCAGGTTTTCAAGAAATACAAAATCACACATACCTACATAATGAAACGCATCATGGGACAGACATGCAAATCACCATGACAATTTAGACAGTTTCTGCTTTACGCAGGAATGCATGGTGCCAAAGGGCCTCACATACAACCTGCAAAGGGTTAGAACACAGTCTGGTACCCTGCTCCAAAGCCCTATCACCCTCTGAATGGAAAAGGTTTCCTATGAATTAGAGATACTGTGGCCTACATCTCCAATCAGGCATCAGTGGAAGCTGGAAGAGAGCATGCCCTATGATGGCAAGCTGCCAAACATGGTAAATTCTGAAACAATGAAAAAAATGCTACAACTGCATGACAGATCAACTTTGCTACTGTTGTTTTGTATGAAATGGAAGCATCTGTTTATTTCAACTACCATTTACTCACTGGGTGACCTTGAGCAAATGAACCTTTAATCTCTCTGTAATCATTCTTTAATATATCCACACAAACCAGAGCAAACTTGGGCCTGGCTCAGCTCCACCACTATATGTAATTGAAAGCCAAGGTCAAGCCAAGCCAGTTATGCTCGAAGTAAGCATTTCTGCCAGCCTGAGCAGTTAGCGAAGTGTCAGAAACATTCAACTCTTATGTAGAGAGCAGCCTGCAGTAGCCAGGGCTTGGCTTGTGTTTTGGCTCATAAAGTAAAGTCAGACCTCTAACTTGGCTCTAGGTGAAAACTTTTTGGAATACCCACCTCTATCCTTGTGTTATTTGACTCTCCCTGTTCGCCAAAATGGCAGCAACAGTCTCTCCCTTCCCACTCCTTGACTGTAAAGTGCTTTCGGATACAGACTATATGAAAGACACTATATAAAACCAAATTTATTTCCTTCCTATTCCTGGTCTCTCAGGATAGCTAAGCTGAGCTTTTACTGGCACAGCCTTCCCATAAATGAGCAGGGGAGGCCCTATATGTTTTTGATTGGTAGACTAACCCACTGGTTCAGTTAAAATCGGCACATCTTACACTGGGGACCTCTTTGTATACGAATAGAGTGAACGCATTATGATGGTTATCCTGCAACCAATGGAGACAGTGAAACATTTTGATCCAAAATCCAAACTTCCTTGCTCAACCCTAGGAATTACTCTGTACATTTTCCTAAAAACAGTGAACAAATCATTTAAAATATTCCAAATCCTCATATTAAATTATAAACAAATCCATTTCTACCTGGATCTAGGGGAAGGTGTGTTCTTTTTTCTTTTTGGGAACTCTGTTTATCACTCTTAACGACGACCCTCAGACTCTCCAGTGGGAACTCTCGACTCACCTCCATCCCGCCCGGCCTGAAGGCTCAGTCCTGCCATCTGGTTGGCTCAGCTCCAATTCCACCTCTCCTGGTGTCCATTCCCCCAGATTTAAGCCTCCTGGGGCGGGACCGCCACTTTCCTCCTTGACAACCTTTCTGAGATCTGGACAGACATCCAGGGAATGGATGGAGCACCAGAGGCAGACGACGCACTCTGCGTTGGGTGGTCCCCGGTCCCCACCTTCGCCTACCAGGGCTCGGGGATTTTCCCTTTAACTTGTTCCCTCAAGCTCGGACATGCAATGATGTCCTGCATGCAGTGTGCACACTTCCGCACACCCTCATAAGACGTCCACTGCAGCTTCTCCCCCACACTGCAAGCCACTGCTGTGACCCCAGCAAGCACTAGGGGCCCCCAGAACAGACCTGGCCTTACTCCCCACCCCTGGGAAAGGAGAACAGTCCTCCGGACACGCAATCCTTTCCCGCCCCAGCCAACCCCCGATGTCTGGGCTCGTTCCTGAACCTGGGTTGCTGGCGTGCCGTAACAGCTCAACCCTCAGTGCCACCAGGTTAGCCAGGGAGGGAATGTAAGGTTGAAAAGTCCAGCACTTGCCTGCGTTAATAATCCAGAAATCACTCATGGACAACATGCTAACATAAAAAAAAAAAAAAAAAAAAAATCTGTTTAAGGAAAAAAACTAAGTGGTGACAGTATAATGCAGAGGATCAATAACATTTTTGTCATGGCGTATACTACCAAAAAAAAAAAAAAAAAAAAAAAAAAAAAAAATCTGAAAGCCTAGTGCCACAAGCAGGTTACATCAGAGCTCTGTCACTCTTGGGATTGAGTCGGCTTACAACAGGGGCTTGCTATGTGTTTTTTCATTAAAGAACTAAAACATCAAGAGCACACATGAAGAAACCCATCTCCCAGCAGACCTCTTTAATGGAGCTTATCAAGGATCAAAATCAGGCTATCCAAAATGGATGAAGCAGCTGAGTTCCAATTACAAGAAGCCAACTTTCTGTTATCAGGAACTACGCCGCCTAACATCACTAAAATAATAATGCATATTTAGGGAGTCCAGATCCCATCGCCACCATTATGAATCTGGTAGGTGGATAACTCAGGGAGTCAACACCGCATCATTACTAGGTAATGCAGGGAATCAGTGGTCCATCACCACCATTATGAACTGGGAACTGGATGTTTTACGCAGGCGTGTGTAACATGCATCATGATGTCCCTGCAATTCTGCTCTAAGGAGAGAGAGAAAAAAAAAAAAGGTAAATCCAAGACAACAAGATGATTTGGTCACCCACAAGCCCTACACTGATGACCTTGGTCAGCAGCTGTGACACCAGATCCTTGGTGGGGGTTGGGGAACCCAGTCAGAGGGACAAAGCCCTAGGGGGAAGACGTGGCCAGTAAGTCCTGGGGGAAGTCAGGCTGACGGGGCTGGGCTGACGGGCAAATAGGGCTGCTCGGAACATGGGGGGAAACAGAACAACAAGGGGGGAAAAAAGATCCGCTGTATTTCAGGGAATCCGTGGCCCATCACCACTATTATGAAACAGGATATATTTTAAGGAGTCCGTTATTAGGGAACTGCACATTTTATGGAGGCCATGACCCATCTCAATACTGTTGGACTGGATATTTTATGGAGTCCGTGACCTACTGCTGCCATTACAGAACTGGATATTTCATGGGGTGCATGTCATATTTTATTCTATTTAAAGATGCTATTTTTTTTTTTTTTTTTTTGGAAACCTTGCCGTAATAAGGACAAAGGAGGCAAACAAAATGATCCAAAGGCAGCAGGGGATGAGTACAAGGAATGGCTGACTAACAATTGTATTTCATGGTGGCCAGTATGGAAAAGGGGAATGATTTAAACTTTCAAATATCTGAATAGAATAAAAAGGGTGGACTGCCAGCAACTCTTCAGACAATGCGAGAGGTCTGCGAGAAGAGAGTATATATGTATAAGCTGGTGTCGTAAAATGGGGGCGGAATCAAAAGGGATGTGGCTGATAATGCAGAAGTATGGTGAAAATGATGGAGGGAGAGAGGGACAGAATGGGGGTCACTTGACTAACAAAGCAGAGCTAAAAGTGGGAGCTCCACGCAGACCTACCACTGCTCGACTGGTGGGGACAAAGGTAGGGGACTGGGCAGACCTGAGTCGAGGGTCATTTTTTTGTCTGTAACATTCTATGTTCTATTGTGACCATTACGGAACAGGATATTGTAAGGAGTCCCTAGCCTACTGCCACCGACATAAAACTGGTACTCTCCAAGGGTCCATGGCCTATCTCCTATGAGACTGGACATTTCAAGGAGTCCCATCATCTGTTATAGCCACTTTAGGAATCCTCTTCCTGTCATTACCATTCCAACCCTGGATATTTCTACCTAGGTCCTTGATTGCCAAGGCATCCTAATGTCTAACCATGAGATTCTTTTCCATAGCATGATGGTTACAGTTTGATCAGTCTGAAATCCCTAATTACATACAAAAAAACTTCCAAACTTCAAAACACAAACACTCTTTATGTACTGTATTCCTGCCTGCACTTTTTCTAATTATTTTTTATATCAGAATAGGCAAAATCCTTTAATTTCTTAAAATAAATCACATGCTATTTCTGCTCTCTTGTTAAAGTTAACAAGGTCTCCGTGGATTTGGAAAAAATACACATTCAAGTTGAAGCTAATTTAATTTACATGTTATTCATCTATCGACTCATCCTAACAAAGCTTGTGTTGGACTTTTGTTAGCATGACAGTAACTTCATTAAAGCATGCAACTAACTTGACTGACAGCAAATGAAAACTTTTATTTGCCCTTTGCACCAAGACTTAAATCACACCGCATGTCTTACTCAGAGCTGTCAGCTTCCAAAACAGTGTAAACTAAACTGATATTGAGGACTCATCTGATTGAGAAACAGGCCAGAGGAAAAACCCACTAACCCTACTTTAAACATACTAACATACATGCTAACATACTAAAAGCCAGCAGAATAGGCCTAATGGTCTGTCATGACTGCTTGGTAGCCAGCCACCTAGTGGGTGCTCGCTATCCCACCCCCCAGCCCCCGAGAGGGTCTTCTTCAGCTTCCCCTTGTATCTGTCCCACCCCTTTCTGAAGCCCTCCACTGTGCCCTCCTCCAGACTCCCGAGCAGTGCATTCCATGGCTTCACCACCCTCTCAGTGAAGTAATGTCTCCTACGCTCCCCTGTAATTCCCCCCAGCTTCCACTCGAGCCCCTGGTTGTTCCCCTCTTCTTTATCCTGAACATCTCATTGGTTCCGCCCTTGATTATTCCTTTTACATATCTGAAGACCCCTATCATGGCCCTCATCTTTCCTCCAGTGTGTACAGCCCGAGGTCTTCCAGCCTCTCCTCATAGGGCCTCCCTCCCCCCATGCCCTGAATCATCCTGGTCGCCCTCCTCTGGACCCTCTCCAGCAGCGCAATGTCCTTCTTAAGATGAGGTCTCCAGAATGACACACAGTACTAGAGATGCGGCCCGACCAAGGCATTATACAGAGGGAAGATCACCTCCCACCTCCTGGACGTAATGCCCCTGGCTATGCAGCCCAATATCCTCACTTCATCCCCGTCCGCCAGTGCTCCCAGTTTTGAGTCATCTGCAAAGAGACTCCGCTTACTCCCAACCCCCTTCCCCATATCAGGGACAAGGCATTGAACAGGAGTGGCCCCAATACCTAACCTTGGCAGACCCCGCTGATGATCTTCCTGGGGGAGGAGACTATCCCACCGACAACTACCCTCTGTATTCACCCCGTAAGTCAATTTTCTACCCACATAAGCAACTGCCCTCCCCATCCCCTCCCAGCTTTGTTAACAGACCACTGTGGGGTATCGAATCAAACGCCTTGCTGAAACCCAGGTACAGGACGTCCACTGGCCTACGTCGGTCCAGGGCCCCCATCACCCAGTCATAAAACTCTACAAGGTTTTTCTGACACTATCGTCCAGGGACGAAACTATACTGTTTGTCATCCAGGTGCCCCAGCCTTTCCAGCTGCATCCCAAGCCTCTCTTTGATAATGCCCTCCATTACTTTGCCTACCACAGACGTTAGGCTGACAGGCCTAGAATTTCCCATTTCCTCTCTAGATCCCCCCTTTGTGGATAGGCACATGAGCCACCCTCCAGTCTTGAGGCACCCATCCTATCTGCAGAGAGGTGAAAGAGTGCAGCCAGTGGAGCTGCCAACTCATCCGCTAGTAACTATTCCCTTGGGACAGACTATGTAAATGTGTAACAAATGCAGTTCTTTAGCTACCTCTTGGACGTTACAGAAAAAAATATATACGTACACATTTCCCAAGCCAATATCAATCATTTAAAATAACACAGAAATGCAGATTCACAACTCAAAATAATGCACAAATTCTTTTTTATTCTTAATATTTTAAATACATTTTAAAGACAATTAGATTTAAAAAAAATTTTAGACTCCTCCACATTAGGAAATTATTTTGTAGGTCTCAAGATGGTCTCTCCATGTCCTTGAGATACTGTAAACACAGTACAACATACATTTACATCGGGCACTCAAGACAAGATTGCCCTGTTAAATTTACAGTAACTGTACAGAGCACAGGAATTGTGTGCATTCTAATCTAAGTATAAAGACAGATACCTGGTAAAAGAACAGACCTGTTAAATGCGTAATTTTACTAGGTACAGAATAAATGTTTCCGTCAAGTACATCAAAGGATCCATGAGAAAGGAACAGAACTGTTAAATGTATGATCATGCTACGCACAAATCTGTGTGCCTGCAATTACAGGGAGTAAAACCCAATAACGAAATAGGGGCACTATATTCAAAGGTCTCAGTCTGCGCTAACTGAAGTCCCTATCCTAAGCATAAATAGCTCACTGAATAAATCATTAGCACACTGTCCTAAATGCGCTATACAACAAGCCTGGAGCACAGGGTGAGTACCCAAACCTGTCTGAATATACCCCAAACAACGTCTTTAATAAGGGTATTAAAAAGTGCACTCTGCACCAAGCACAATTCCCTGCTGCCCAGAGATGCATGCGTCTATATTCAGCATGGGCTGTCAAGGAGCAAAAGCAGTTAGGATGTCTCTAATCTCTTAGCACGCTGATCTAACTTGCTATATTCTAAAGGTCCCCATGCAAATTACCCTTAGCCCACCCAAAGTGCCAAGAGCTCATCTGCATACCACAATGCCTTTATTATCTTGTGAGGCACTTGATTTTGTTCCATGAATTAAGTGTCCCCCCACTCACCCACTGGGAAGAAGGCGGCAGCAGAGGTGCGTGCGCGCACATGCGTGTGTTTATTTTTAAAACACAAAATACAGTGTATGTCCCAGTCCCTCTCCCCAATGCTTGTTGGAAATATGACTGGTATCATGTAAACAGAGTTCACTGCAAGGAAGGGAGGGTGACCAGCAGTGTGCCTCAGGGATCAGTACTGTGAACAGTCCTCTTTAAATGCCTTTTGTAAGCGACACTGCAGAGGAGCTGGAAGGGAAGGCCTGCCTTTTTGCAGAGGACATCAAAATCTGCAATAGGGTGGACATTCAAGGGGGGGATAAGGAGAGACCTGAGAAAACTAGTGGTCAAGAGTATGCCAGCTGGGTGTCAATGCGAGAAAGTGCACAATTATGCACTTGCGGCAGAGTACAAAATGGGTGGAGTGGTACTGACCACCACCAAGCAGGTAGTCATACTGGATGACCTAAAAGTGGCCAGGCAGTGCAACAGGACAGTAGGGAGGGCTAGTGGGATGCTGGAGTGCATAGCGGGGGGAATCACCAGCAGAAAGAGGAAGGTGACGTTGCCGCTGCGAAGAACCCACCTACAGTACTGCGTTCAGTTCTGGAGACCACATCTCTGAAAGGACATAGACAGAGTAAAGACGGTCCAGGAGGGCAACTAAAATGGTGCAGGGTCTGCATCAAAAGTCATACGAGGAGACACAAAAGGATCTCAATATGTACACCCTGAAACAGAGGAGTGAGAGAGAGTGGGATATGATAAGAGACCTTTAAACACCTCACGGCAGGGGCTGAAAGTTTTACTGCCACTAGCCCACAGGGCTAATGACTGGAAAAATCCACTAGCCCCATAGCTTTTTCCACTGGTCCAGCTAGTGTACTTCTTGAAATACCTTCTCCAGTAGAAGCCTGCAGGGCTAGTTAAAGGAAACTCTTACTAGCCCAATACAAACTACCAGCATTTGGCTAGTGGGCAGGTGCGCGTTTCAACCCCTGCACAAAAGTGCACAGGAGTAAATAAGGTACAGGAGGGAAGTGTTTTTCAGAAAAAAGGTGCTCATTCAGTGGTCCATCCTGGCAACCTTGATTAGCTTAGATGCTGACATGGTTTCCTGGCGTTTTTTGTGGCAGACCCTGTCCTGGTTCGACTTTCCAGATGAAGTGCTAGGTTGACTTCAGAACATTTATGCTGCGCTTGTAGCGCACCTTCAGATAAATGGTCACCTCTCCTCCCATCTCCTTAGCTCGTGGAATAGGCCCAATGGTCTCTCAAGTCTGCTCGATTTTCAGCACTCGCACTGAGGTCCGATTTTGGTGTCTCCCCCCAACCCTCTTGGGTTATACTCCCCCCAGTCCCAGGTGTTCCACCTGTATTGGGCCTGGTCAGATTTACCCTCCCCTGTACCTGTCCCACCCCTCTTAAACCCGTCCACAGTCTCCACCTCTACCAGCTCCCTGGGCAGTGCATTCCATGGCTCCACCACCCTTTCAGTGAAACAACATCTCCTCCTCTCTGAGCCTGCCCCCTTCCAGCTTACACCCGTGACCTCTTGTTGCCCCACCTTCCTTCCTTTGGAGCACCCTGACTGGGCCTCCTTTATTGATCCCTTTCATGTACTTAAAAGACCTCTATCATGTCCCGGGAGGTACAGGAGGTAGTGAGGGACAAGAAGGTGGCCTACAGGCGCTTGAAGTGCTCAAGGAGTGAAAGGGATCAGGAGGAATATGAGCTGACAGCCAAGAGAGTCACCAGGGTGGTGAGAGCAGCAAAGGCTAAAAAGGAGCAGTCCTTGGCCAGTGGGATCGGAGGGACAAGGGGTTCTTTAGATACATAGGGGGAAAAAAGGAAAGTAAGGGGGCAGATCAGCAAGATAAGGATAGGGGATGGTTGGGCACAGGAGGCGGGGGGACCAGGCAGAAGTCCTAAATGAGTATTTTGCCTCAGTTTTTACCAGGGGGAATGGAGGAGCTATGTCTTGCGAGGGAAGCGGGAGCAAACCGGAGGAAGGGGTGGGACTGGTAGAGACCAGGCTCCTGACGGGTCTAGGGAAAGGAGAGGCCACTACAAACAGGGGGCGCCAGCAGTGCAGGGTGAAAAGGGTGAGGACGCGGAGGCTGAAATCCCGGAAGAAAGAGTAAAGGAATCACTAAGGTCCCTTCGGACAGAGGAAGTACCTGGGCCAGATGAGATGCATCCCAGGGTGCTGAGGGAACTGGCGGATGTCCTGGCAGTCCCTCTAGCAGAGCTTTTCAACATCTCTCTGACGACTGGGTGGGTGCCCCAAAACTGGAGGGTGGCCCATGTTGTGCTGATCCACAAGGGGGGTGGAATCAAGAGGAGGCGGGAAATTACAGGCCCGTTAACCTGACATCTGTTGTCAGCAAGGTGATGGAGGGTATTGTCAAGGAAAGGCTAGGGAGGTTACTGGAGCAAACTGGGTACTTGGATGATAGGCAGCATGGCTTTGTCATGGGAAGATCCTGCCAGACAAACCTTGCTGAGTTCTATGACTGGGTGATGAGGGCCCTGGACCAGGGTAGGCCAGTGGACGTCCTCCTTCTGGACTTTAGCAAGGCATTTGATTCGGTACCCAACAGTGCCCTGCTGGCTAAGCTGAAGGAAATGGGGGTAGGGAGACAGTTAGGATGTATATGAAATTGGCTCTCTGAGCATACTCAGAAGGTGATGGTTGGAGGGTTAGCCTCATCCCCAAGGTATGTTACTAGTGGGGTTTCCCCCAGGGGTCAGTGCTGGGGCCACTCCTGTTCAACGCCTATGTCTCGGACATCAGGAGGGGGATCAGGAGTGAGACGAGTCTCTTTGCAGATGACTCAAAGCTGGGTGCAGTGGTGGATGTGGAGGAGGGGAGGGTGGCCTTGCAGGAGGACCTGGAGGCTCTGGAAAGGTGGTCGGGGGAAAATGGAAACTAAAATTGAGTGTGGGGAAGTGCAAGGTTCTGCACCTGGGAGTCAGAACTCCAGGCCGGGGAATACCCTGGGAGGAGACATGATTCAAGTCATAGAGAGTGACAGGGACCGGGGGCAGTGGTGGATGTCAAAATGAACAACTCTGAGACCTGTAGAAGGACAGCGGCAAGGGCAAATAGGATGCTGGAATGCATCGCCTGGGGGATTACCCCCAGAAAGGAGGACGTGATCCTTCCTCTGTACAACTGTTTGGTTAGGCCACACCTAGAGTACTGTGTGCAGTTTTGGAGACCACATTTAAAAAGGGACATTACAATCCTAGAGAGGGTCCAAAGGAGGGCAACCAAAATGATCTGTGGCCTGGGGGAGAGGAACCATGAGGAGAAGCTCAAGGAGCTCGACATGTACACCCTTGAGGAGAGGACAGCCAATAGAAAGTCTTCATAGAAAGAGCGGTGGATTCCTAAAACAGCCTTCCAGAGGAGGTGGTGGGGGTGAAAACAGGATTCAAGAATGCATGGGATAAGCACAGGGGAATCGCAGTGTAAAGGAAGGGAGGGCAGGTTGAAAAAGCTGTAGATTGGGCACGGTCTGCAGCAATAGTGTAGATAGGGAGAAACTGGCAGACTGGCTGGGCCAAGCAGTCCTTACCTGCCATTATCTGCTAGCAAATTCTATGTTTCTAACTCATGCTATCCTCCCTGGTAGCCTGTTGACCCCCTACCCCATCCCTCCCCCGATTTTCATTGGAACTGGTAGTTTACATCTCACATGCCCTAGCAGTCCACTGAATTCCCCCACCTGCTCCCATCGCCCTGTAAGTGCCCAATATTGGACTTATCGCATGGTCCAGTGGTCCCTCGCAGTTTTTCTTGCCAGTATGCCCCAAGTGTCTTTCCATGGTGATCCGGTGAAGGCACCCACCCTGCAGCCAGCAAAACATCCCTCTGAAACCTGCACTGCCTCAGTCTGCCTCATAGAAGTATAGTCCATTTCTGTAAAAGTCACTATTAATAGTGTACTCACATGTACAATATCAGAGTGACTTGAACAGAAACTGACTGTATTAGTGTGAGACAGCTGGCAGTGAAGGTGTGTGCATGGGGGTTTCACCAGCCGCTTGGGAGAGGGAGACAGCATCAACACTGGACCACCATGGAATGAAACTTGGGGTATACTGGCAATGAGAACTCAGGGGACCACTGGGCCATCAGGTTGTCCAACTATGGACACTTACAGAGAAGCAGGAGTGGGTGGGGAAGGGCACTGGACTACACGGACGGCTAGCATGAATTTTACATGGTACCAATTGGAGTGGGAGGGAGCTAATGAGCGATATCAGTTGTACCACACACTGAATCACATGCGCGTTGGGGGGGGGGGGGTATTATTGTATTATTGCACCATTGTGCGAGTTTATAAGGTAGTATTTTGGAAGTGTTGAAGAGCGTTACGCAAGCAGCCTGTTAGCACTTTTCAAAACCCACTGAATATGCCAGTGTGCCCTCATTTGCACAGTGCATGTTGTCTGTTAACCCTGCACTAATTGTGAGTGTCTGAACATAGCAGTGGTTGCACTCACAGGCTGTCAGCCACATGATTCACACTTAGCTTGGTGCTAACTGTTTCAGTACCTGGCTCAAGACCTGTAACAAGAATAATCATACTGCTCACAGTTATATATGGGGCCTGTAAGTACAACCAAGCCCAAAAGTACCCAACGAAGGAATATAATTAACAAGTACGAAGAGGAGAGAAGAAGAGAATGGTTTTCGACTAATACAATGTATTTGCTGCACTTTCAGTGTTGCCCTCTTACAAGAACAGCTTATAAAAGAATAATACCATCTTTTCAAAGAAATACATTCTCAATGCACCAAGGCTGTAAGTTTAACAGGTCTCCACTGTAGTAACGCTGTCCTTATCAAAGCAGAAAGTCATGAGCCAAGTATTTTAGGCCTGGAGAACAATGCTTGAATTTCATTAACTCCCAAACAATCCTGCTGGTTCTTTTCAGAATGGTAACAAAGGTTAGCCAGAGCCCACTAGTTTGCACAGACTTGTTTGGAAGTACAGTCGTGGTGAAGCAAGTTAGTAAAATGAACGAGAGTGGAAGGAGAGCGCTGAAAGGCATTTCCAGGAAGCAATCTGCAACCACTCAATGCACAGGATTGGAGACACGCCTCGTCTCAGCCCGTTTTTTTTTTATAGTTTGCAACTAAGAGGATCACATCATGGGGGTCATTAGTTTGTTTCGAGACATTTAATAATTGCTTTAGGTTTGAAAACTAACAGTTCATACAATAAAAGATCAAAAGACAGTACAGATGCATACAGTGATGGAGAAGTAAAGAAACTACCTACAGGAAGGCAAGATTAACATGCAAGCGAGTAGCACAGTCTGCTTCTTCCAAGGCATTAGATCAGAGTGTAGGCAGCGAACAGTGACAGTGGCTCAACAGGTTGCACATTCGCGTCTGAGACCAGAAGACTGGCAGATTGTGGGTTCTAGACCCACACCAGGTACATGGGGTAAAATCCCAATACTGACACTGTAGTGCATCATGAGAAGGATGCTGAACTCCTGAGGCGCTGTCTTTCAGATGAAATGTTAAACCGAGGTTCCGTGTGGTTGTTCAGGTGGATGTTACAGATCCCATGGCACTGTTTGAAAAGAGTAGGGGAATTTCCCCATGTCCTGGCCAAATTTTCCCCATTAACTAAAAATACCACCAACAGCTTAATCTGGTTAAATTTCAGTTGGTTACCATCTGTATCTCCCCCCCCCCCCAAAACGAGGCTGAACATAACATCTAGCCTTCCTTTCCCAGTCAACAAAAACTAAATAAAGGTGAAGTGACATGGGTCTGTGCGGTGTCTCTGAAACAAAGTCAGTCCTGATTTACGGCATTTTCTGGATTATTTTCAGAGTGCATGGCGGGCCGCCATGGCTGCACAGCTGCAGGTGGGGAGGAACATTCCGGCATGAATGCAACATGCTTGTAGTGTTTCCACTCCCCAATACCACAGTGAACTAAATCATTCACGTCGGAGCACTTCTGCAACACTCTAATCCCTCACACTGATCTTCTGCGAATGTGTAAGCAACTCTGCACCATTCACAATGATGCAGCCAGGCAAGTGTAAAAGAAGTCTTTGTAGCAGACATTCTTAGAAAGATTGCATCACAGAAGCTACGTGCTGAAGGAAAAAAGCCATCATTGCTGTTCTAACCGGTAGACCTCACTGCCTAGGATCTAAGCTTTCAGCTTTAAAATAATCTTCTCTGGCTCAAAATGTATTTATGGAAGGCAACTGCCACACAGCTTACGGTAAAAAAATACAAAATTGTGTATAAGTGCCAAATGAGCAGCTCTCCTTGCAGCAAGTGCTAAGAGACATAGCTTGCACAAGTGAAAAACTCCATATTCAGCATCAGACAGCCTGCGGGACATCTGGCACGTTTCCCGAACAGGTCAGACTTGAGACCTAAATAGGCAGCTAGTCACGCAGCAAGCAGGAAATAAGAGAATAACTGTACAAGTCCAGTGGGAGTTGCACAAAAATGGAATGAGCACTCCGCAGCTTGCAGGAAAAATCAGGCACGAGTCCCAAGCAGGTAGCTCCAGAGGCAGCAAGCATGAAATCACACCGTTTGAATGAATGTAAAAATAAATCAAGGCATGTTGCGGCCACTCACCTGCTAGGCCCAATGGCCGGAGCAGGTTTCCTCAGCAATGACTTTCTTCAGCTTTTTATGCCTCCCCCCCACCCTCCGCGATCAGCTTAAAGTTCAAAGACGCAGTAAATGGTGGCTTCCAGGATGTTGCTCAGCACAACAGACCACTACAACAAGGTAGGATGCAGAGCACATGGCAGCGTGGAGAACAGAAGAAAACAAAAGCTGATCACAGACCCCAAGAAACTAACCTAAACTGAAGAAGACTCAGTCCCTGATAAGGCATGAGACGAACTGGGGAAAACGTAACAGTGGCCTTGGGATGACACCATGTTGAGGTCTTTGCTTTTTTGAATCCCACCAGTCCCTGGCTCATCAAGTCCTTCAGTCGTTCCAGCTGTAAAACTGAGTAAAGGCAGGACACCACTGAAAATGAGATGCAAGATAGTACGTGCAAACTAAATGCATAGAACTATTACAGCCAAATCACTGGAAATTATATTTCCCAGTGCAGGACACATCAGATTTTGTCACTTAAAATGGATCACATGTGACTATTTGAAACAAACTTTTTTTTTTTTTTGTTTGTTTACATTTTCCACGTGCATGCTCGAAGACAGAAACCAGCTTATCACCTGTCATGCAACTGTCATCCACATTCATGCAGTCCTGATTTTACATGCATTAAACATGACAGCAGAAGCGTGCGCTTGTCACCAGACCAGATTCCTTCTACGTCTTTCCAAAGTCAGCCATTACAGTATTAACTGCACATTGTGTGGGCTACAGTACCCCACCCCCCAAACATCACAGACGTCAGCTTCACACTTTGCTGAGCTACCAAACCTCTTAAGGCCAGCCACTGCAACATCAGCTGCACTCGTCTGGGCTACCAATGCCATTCATTACAACATCAGCTGTATGCTTTGCTGAACTACCAAAACCCATCCAAGCAGATTATTACAGCAGCACACTTTTCTGGGCAACCAAATTCCCCAGAGCCAGTCAATGTGTGTTTTCGTTTTTTTAGTTTTTGTTCTTATTATGCACTTCCTTTTTTATTTATTTATTTTATCATATTTCTATTTTTCTCTCCTGCAGCCTGACCAGCTAATTCCAGTCATCGCTTCTCTTCTGAGGGCAGCCTGTAGGCCCGCCCCATACACCGGCTGGCATATGCTGCCGTACCCTTGAAGGGGACCTTCCCTAATCCCTCCGACAGGCCGGGAACCAATACCATAGTGCGACCTGCACTACAGGCTTCCACTGGGCTAGGAAGTTGCAGCCATCTAGCTGCCCGGTCAAGTGCTGCCAGTTTTCTCCTCCTTATTTTCCCCCTTGGAGGGCATACGTCCAATGACGTCTGAGGTACAACGTGCCGATGTCCGCTGCTCTCCACCCCCAACTGCACCAACTCTGACAGTGCCCCAAGTCATCACCAGGGGCTGCTGCAGAGCAGTGAGAATCTTCAACCCTCCCCGGGATAAGAGAACAGTCCTACGGACGCTCGATCCCATACCCCCCTGCCAACCCAGGAGCACATCCGAACCCGGGTTGACAGCATGGCGCGAGTTGTGGCGTCCAGCGCCTCAACCCTCAGCACCAACGGGGCAGCTATTATGCAGTTCCTTAAGTAGATTATGTGGCATACAAGGGGTCTGGTATCAAATATAAGCATGCCTACAATGATGAGAGGGGGGTGGCCAAGAGGCTCCAAAGGGTTCTGGCTTACAAGTTTTACATTTCCTAGCTACACTACTGAAATTTACATGGGCGGGAGAGAGAAATGTCAGTTGCCTCACCATGTCTAAAAATCAATAGCTCCGCTTATACACTCAGAAACTCCCAAAATGGATACTACCCTTTTGTGTAACTAACAGTCCGGCAAAGCAGCCACAACGCCCCTCAGTCGTTTAATTGGAGTCAGATTCCAAATGAATGTCCTCCACGCTGGCAAGCACTCCTTTTGAATCTTGTCAGCCAGTTTCCCCGCATCTGCTGGGTTTGCAAATAAACACCTCAACACCTCAGTGCACCTTCAGAAAGGCTGGAAAAGGCAGACAGTAGTCCAACCCGGGTTCTCTGAGGAATGCCCTAAATTCACTTATGCCCTTTTCTTTATGTACCAACGTGTTTCCGTAACAGAGTTTGGGGAGAAATTGGAGAGCAGCTTCTGCATTTCATACCTCACCACTCTGCTTCGTCTCCAACAAGACATCAACTCTGCCTCTGACACACTCAGTCACTATTAGAATCGTGTGGCAGGTCTTCCCTCCCAATGAGGCTCTCCTGGGCGTTATCCAGTAAGATCAATAAATGTTCAACTGCAAAGTCAGGGACAACACTTCTGGTAACCAGGTTCTCAAAGTCCCTTTGCCCAACTTTGTTCTTTTACTTTTGGCTCTACTAATTCCAGCCTAGGTGTTCATGCAACTCATAGGGACAACAGTTTCGCTAACAGTTTCCTGGGCCACGATTCACATGCGTAACAACTCTAGTGACCCTCCTCAAACAATGGTCCCCCCTTACAGGGATCAGCGGAAACAAAAAAGTGGCAATCTCACAACAGATGGACAGCCTCCAGTGGTGGACAGTGAGGTTGAACATAATGAAGGGCCACAAGGTGGGCTGTCCACAATAGATACAATCCACACTGATGCCAACCTCAAAGAGCAGGGTGCCAATCTGAATCATCTCTCAGTTCAAGGCAAGTGGACGTTACAGGAGTCACGTCTCAGCATCAATGTGCTGGAAATGCAAGGAGTACATCTGGGAACTACAAAGGTTCAAAGGCACCATCTGCAACCAAGAGCTGCACAATCGGGCAGACTTAATAGACCTGTAGGCCTTTTTCTGCCATCAATTTTGTATGTTCAATGTCTTGATCCTCATGGATAACAGCACTACGATGGCGTACATCAACAAAGGGGGTACAAGAAGCATCCGCATGCTGAAGAAAACTCTGCTACTGCTACACTGGGTCAAACTTCACCTCTCCAGTCTTCCCGCCGCTTACATCCCCAGACAGGACAACTTTATGGCGAATGGGCTCAGCCGCAGGGACATTCTGCCAGGCGAGTGGGAACTGAAGGACAGTGCCTTTCATCTAATGACACAGCAGGGCGGAATACCACAGGTAAGTTTCTGTACCTCCAGACAAAACGGCAAGGTTCTTTAGTTCTGTTCTCTAATAAGAGACACTCAAGCAGCGGCAAGAGATTCAGTCTCCCTTCACTGGAGTCAATATGAACGTCTGTACACTGCTGCCCCACCACCACCACCACCACCACCACCACCACCACCACCAATTCCAATCCTGTCCAGAGTATTACACAAAGCAGCACAGAACAAAGCAGATTTGATATCTTGGTCTGCCAATACTGGCCACGTCGGCCATGGTTCCCACATCTAATCCACATGGCACAGGAGCTGCTCTTCAAATTTCAACTCAGTCAGGACCTTCATCATCAAGGGCCCGTAATGCATCTAAATCTCTGCAATCTGTCCCCCTTGGCTTGGAGACGGAATGGGAAGCTGTCAAAGACTTGCACCAGTCCACTGGCCCGGCGGTACAGCTATTGCTTGCGGTACAGACAACCCGGGTTTGGAACAGACCCACAGCTTCAAACGGCCAGCCGGGGAGAAGATGCGCCTCCGGTGCTGTGCTGCTACCTAGGTGACTGCAGGTGGTAGACAAGCACTGGAGCCAGGTGTGGGAGGGCTGACGTCAGTGTGTGTGCCACTAACGTCACGGAACAGGGACAAAACCATGGAAAAGCCCCCAGCCTGCAGGATGACGCCACCTCTCCTTGCAGGCCCCACACCTGCCTACTGGGCTCACTGACCCACAACCAAATTAAAGGACCGAAGGACCTTCCGGGAACTGGTAAGCTGTGGGGCACTGCAAGGGCTGGGACAGGAAAATCCCTGGGATGGTGGGGTGATGGAGCTGGGGGAGAGGAGGGCAGATGGGGGCACAATGGGTGATCAAGGGGAATAAAGTATACCAAGGAAAAAAGACAAACGTATACTACAGAATTATGTCCCCCAGTAAAGTCTGTTGCACCTCCATGGTGTCTCAATCTAGTTCTCAAAGCTCTAACCCACGCACCTTTCAAACCTCTGTGAGAGGCACCCCGTATCCACCTCACAATGAAGGTCACCTTCCTCACTGTTATCACCTCAGCCAGAAGAATCAGCGAGACAGGGGCACTCTCTTCAAAGAACCAATACAGTTTTTCATCAGGATTCAGTTGTACTATGTACAAACCCAGGTTTCTTACCGAAGATGACCTCTGCACTGCACTGCAATCAAGAACTGATCTTACCTTACTTCGGTCCTAAACCCAGGAATGACAAGAAAAGAGAACTGTATACTCTGTATCACTGATGTGCCCTTAAGAATTACCTCAAACAAATTGAGCCCGCTAAGCAAGACTTCGAGCATTCTGATCCCATGGCAGGCCAGAATCTGCGCAAAAAGGCTTCTAAAGACTATCAACAGATGGATCCCCAGATGGAGCTGCTTAACCATCATCCTATCCTACAGGCATGCTGGTGTTCCACAATGAACACTCACTCCACTTGAGTCATGACTATTTCATGGGCCAAACTGAGGGACGCATCTCCAGCTGACATTTGCAGAGCTGCCACCTGATCCTCTCTGCACATATTTACAAAGTTTTACAAGCCAGATACTGCCACATCTGTGGCAGCCTCTTTCAGCCATGGGGTACTACAGGCCACTGTAGACACATATGACTACAGTCTTCCCACCCTGGGGTACACTAGTCTAACTGCTGTTATATATCGCAGTGGTCCTAGAGCCCTGCGACCAGCACAAGCACAGAGAAACTGAAATTTAAATACCTGTAAATTTTCCTTCTCCAACTGCTGGTCGCAGGGCTGATTTGTTCCCATGAATGTATATAGCTGGCATCATTTTGGATCTGAACTGTTAACTAATACTATGTTTCTAGTTTTACTTCTACATGGATTGCATGGTTTGGTTATCTAACTTTTCCACTTGCTTTGGAACCAACTGGCAATCCATGATAGTTGGTGCTGATGTCCCAGATACTGCAGCTTTGACTTCCTGCCTAAAGAACAGCATTAAAGGGAGATGAGAGTGGTCCTAGAGTCCTGCGACCAATTTACAGGCATTTAAATTTCGATTTTTCTTGGTGTACTACTTGGTGGGATGGGGGGCGGGAATTGGTTCCACTGGGTTTGCCCTTTGGTTGCGTCTCATTTGCATGATCAACAATTCAACCGAGTGGTCATACTGAAAATACAGAGGATAATGTATGGGCCACTGTGCACAACAAGATGGTGCTGGCTTCAAGAAGTTGTGTCGGCCTGGTGGCACCGAGGGTTGAGGTGCTGGACACCACACCTCATGCCATGCCGGCGACCTGGGTTCGGAAGCAAGGTCGGGGATCGGCGGGGGAGGAGAGGATGGAGCATCCGGAGGACTGCTCTCCTCTCCTGGGGAGGGTTGGTGGACGACTTCCCCAGCATGAGCATCTCCCAGCGGTGGCTGGGAGCGCAACAGCCAGTGGATCACGCTGGTACAAGGAGGAGCCTCGGCAGATGTCCGCAGAAAGTGTGTGGCAGCACGCCTGGTCGCACGGGACATCATTGCAGGTCCGGGTTCCTAACAGGAACGGTCACAAATACAGGAATACACCTTGGCTGGGTGGTAGACGTCACCTGCCCCCACCTCCAACACCGGACCCTGCCCACTGGGACCTCGTCTCGCTGGTCACCTCCACCTAAGGAGCACCGGAAGAAAGCGCAGAGGAGCAGATGGTGGCCTCACTCTAGGGGGTAGATTCTGGGGGTATTGCTCCACGAGTGTGTAGCAGGTGAATGAGAGACAGAGGTGCAGCTGGGAGGATCTCAGGTAGGAGGTGAACACACAGGTCGACTGAAGGGGCCCCAGCCAGCGGTGATGGGAGGGAAAACTAATTGAGAAAAAAAAAAGTTGCATCAACCTTCAGACTTCAAAGTGAGAAGTCTGCGGTTGCCATGATAACCTCAAGACTCCAACTGAAAGTTTCAGAAGAGAGAGAGAGAGAGAGACACACACACACACACACACACACACACACACACTCTTCCACTATTCACGTCACACAGTTTGCCAAAAATTAAACAACTGGTTGGGTCCAAGAGATCTGTACAAAAAAAACCGAAAAGAAGTCTCCTACTTTTTTCACTGAACAAGCAGATGTTCCTGACGAGTGGCTAAGCTGCAAGTAAAAAAAAGGCGAGGACAGCGGTTTGTGATGTGAAGGGCAGAGGGTGGGGTTAACCTCACACTTGCATCTCTCATTCATCGTCTAACTGTACTTAGGTTTTGGGGAAACAAAAATACCGCTGCTCTCTCTAATCACTTGTTTCTTGAATCAGAGACTGTGCATGACAAAAAACAGTAAAATGTAGCAAGCGGAGATGAGGTGAAGCAGCCTATAGCATTAGGGCATTCAATCTTGTTGTACAGTAGTAGTGATGCACTCTAGAGTATACAGTAATCTTTTGATATCACAACAGTGATACAACACAAAGGATTATTGCTTGGCACTTTATAATACACTTAGTGGCAGGGAGTACACAGCTCCAGAAGGGAGTTTGATAAAGTAGAGGGTAGTCAAATGTGACTGGCTGTTGACCACTGAGAAGGCAGAACTGGCCAGAACCCTTCGTCTTTCATTCTGTTTATGTCCCGATCATTGGCTGGCCCCGTTTCCCTGCCTCATCACCTACCTTCTCTGGGACTTGCCTCCTCCAGAGTTTCACAGGGATTACCAGTCCATGGCGGGGCCATCGAGACTGGCCTGGCTCCTCCAGAGCACAATCCAGATTATGGAGGGGAACCCAGTCAGTGGTGCATGACCTGCGGGAGACTGGAGCTTCAACCAGCCCTGTTGGGGTGTTTCTGCCACCATATTCCTCCCTACACTGCAGACTGTGCAGCAACGCACTGTGCATGGACGGGCTGAGCCACGCATACAAAGCAGTGGACAGAAAGCCTGCCCCTGAAGTTGATGCTTCCTCTATGCTGCCACCTGGCCTACACCAAGGGGCAAGCAAGCCGAGAAGCAAACTGTACTTCCAACCCGGAAGACGAAGGCAGTCCATGGGATGGCTCCATCCTCTCGCCCTGGCCAGCTCCCAAGCAACCCAAGATCATTCTGGAACCCGGGTCACCAGTGCAGCAGGTAGTAGCACTACTGGTGTGCTACTGGGCCAAGCCAGACCCTATTATGAAATACAGAATTCAGGGTAACGCAAGGAAGCATTTTTTACCCAGAAACAGTAGTAAACCTATGGAACAAACTCCCAAAAGAAGACCATGCAAGTGGGGAGTGATTACAACTTGAATTGGGTCAGCTTCTCATGGAGATTAACATTACTGTGTACGGCAGTTAATTCACTGGGGGGAAGGGAGGGCTTCCAGAGGTTTCCAATTCTTTACTAATATAAAGCGCTACAACTGCCTGGACAGCAGGAGACAAGTGCAATGGACCCTTGCTCTTTTTATTTGGCTCTCATTTCCTATTTTCCTATTTCTCAAAGACCTTTTTTTTAGAATCAATCAACACAAAACACTCATATTTAAGAATGACTTACCATCAATGTTGACAAGCCAGACTGTCAACAGAGCTCAGTAAAATCTCAAACAACATTCCGTGTTCACTGCAAATACAAATCTCGAGATTAAGAGAAACTGAAGACCTCGGGGATTCTGACAGTATCCGTGCAACTACCAGTAACAATATATCACTTACCTGATTAATATTGATCGTTTGCTCAGCCACTTCAGTGAAATAAACAGAGGCACAGTGACTAGGGCTTCGTCAATTAATTTGTTTAGGGTAAATAATCAATGCAAAATCATTGTGTTTCAATTACTTCCACTGCAGTCACTGGATAGCCTTCTATATCTCTTATTGGACAAACATATGTACTGCCCCAAAGATGTTACACAGGCTTTCAGGGTCCTATAGGTGCCTTCATCAGGGGCAACTATTTTGAGATCAAATACCTTTTCATATAATAAAGAACAGTCCTTATGTTGTTAAAGCAAAAAACAGAAAAAAAGGCTTCTAAAGAAAAAAAATGCATATATTATTTCGAGTTTTTCAGTGCCCTGAGCCTACTGAAAATATGTTTAGAGCAGGTCAGTACCAGATCAGCCACCCCTGGGACCACAGGGCTTTTTGTCAAAGATTATGGTACATTTGCCCCAAGACTCTCATTATATCAGAAAAACACCAGAAGAACATAATTGATTTTTAAGCAATAAATATTCCAGTTTGTAGCACTGAAAAAAATTGCATCTGTGGTTTACCGTGAGCTAGTAGCGCCACCAGTGATCATGCAAGGGTAACAATCTCACAAGGACTGCTTTAGGGTGCTAGATAACAGGCAATGTTAGCTTTACTACAGCAAAACTGTTTCAATGTTTATGGAATACTCTGGCAGAAATCAAATTAGGTTTGGCCCCCGCTATGGATAGATTTAGCTCAAAGCCAATGGAAAGGCTAGGGCAGGAGAGGGGAAAGTAGCTGGTGTGTGAAGAACCTTTAAGATATTAGGCAGACCAGCATGTTGTGCTGAGCATCCCATGCAGGTTAGACAGGTTTACGCGATTCTAATGCAAGCTAGTCTCTGTAGTCTGGTTCCTTCCATGACTTATGGGGGGCTGTGGACATGGGAGGCCCATCTGTGCAGCTTTATGTTGTGTTTATAAATTATATCATGGTATGAGGTATGCCCATGTCACTTTAACACTGACACAGCAATTGACAGATCAATGGTGAAACATTTCAATAAATAAAATGCTATATATGAGATACACACACACTTACAGAATGAATTCTGTCAGGCTACCATCCTGACTATTAATATCAATACAGTCAACAAATGTTAGCGACATTCAAGGAAAGCAACATCAGTTTCCCACATACACACTTTATTAATCCCAAGCACGGTGGGAGTAATCAGGTAGCCATGTGGCAAGCAGTCACTAAACAACTGGTATGCCTATTAGATTTCAAAAGTTACCAGTCAACTGGCTACCTGCCTACAAAATGATTTATAAGCACTTGACTACGGCCACTAAAAATATTGATTTGGCTATGAGATTTTAAAAGCTGGTGGCCAAATGGATAACCAGCTCACAGCTGATTAGCCTCACCCTGATTTTGAGTAGTAATACCAGTACAGCAAACAGTATTAGTAACCTGACTCTCCAAATGTACACTTTATACATAGCATTATTAGAAGGGAAGCCCTCTCCATTATCTAATTAAACAAAGAATAGGCCAGTGAGCATAATGTATGCTCAATGGTTCTTGATGGTCAATTATAAAGAAATTCACAAAAATCTAGATGGAGTTCAAAGTGGAAGATCAGACATAAGGGCATCTTGCCAACAAAGAGCATCAACAAAACCATTAATGGCAAGTGCCTTCAGGTTCTGGAGTTTAAGTGGAGTGATAGATCAAGTCATTACGACAGGCTGATGCTAAAGCTATGGAACACTTACATTCATCAGCTGCTTCCGAGTCCATTACATCCAAAGAGGAAACAGAACTGAAACAATGGAATGTGTAAATTGTAAAGAATGAATTTAGAAACAACCTGCTGACATAGTTAAGGAGCAGTCAACTAACCAGGAGGAGTATTTAGGTTTAGTAATTTTTTATTTTTATTTTTTTTTTTTTTTTTAATTACAATTTTGTTACCCCGGACAACCCCCAGTTGAGATGCTATTCCTCTTTTACCAAAGAGGCAGTTTTGTCTAGTGGTTAAACCACCAGCTTGTGGGAGGCCCGTCGGCGCAGCAGTTGGATTTCTGATAGCGACGCTGAAGGGTGCCGGCCAGGGGAGAAGGCGCGAGCGTCCCACGACTGCTTGCCTTCTCCAAGGAGGGAGGGGACCAAGGTCTGCAGTCTGCCCGACCCTGGGTGGGGTTCAAGGTATAGCAAGTCCTGCAGTTGCAGGAGGAGCCAGTGGGAGCTGTGTGGTGCACATCGGCGCATAGCGCCTTGATGTCAAGGCACACACCACACAAGGGGAGAAAAGGGGAGGAAAATGCACCACTGGAGCATGGTTAGATGGAGCTCCAGTGCCGACCCTCATTACGGTTGCCTGCCTGACCACCAGGGGACCCGACAAAATATAGAAGATATCAGGGTGTCCAGACCCACCCATACCCACCTGGGGGGAACAGCCACAGCTCCACGGGGGATCCCCAGGGATTCAGTAAAGCAAGCTATGGGGTGGTTCACAGGCGTCTCCCGAGGCGTACCTCCAGGTTGGGGGGGGGGGGGATAAACAGAGGGGAAAAACCACCAGCTTGTGAACCAGGAGATCCTAGGTTCCAACCAAATACTCTGTATAAACCTTGGGCAAGTCACCTATCCGGCGCTCCGGTCCACCAAGCTGTGGAAAAGGGTAGACGCAAGATCTCACAGGAGATGTTGCATCTCAGTTGGATCATCCTAGGAGTGAGACTATACATTCTGTTTCTTTTTAACAGCTGAGTGGATTGATGCACTTTAAGAGGCCAAGTGATTTACCTAATGAGATCTCACAAGATAACATTCTGCACCACATGTTGTGGTGCCTTACCTCTGTGACACACAATCTGTGATTAAAATTCTTTGCAGTACTAACAAGCTTGTTAGTCTCCAGGTGCCCTTGGTTAATGACAAAACTACCAATATGATATATAAAAAACGTTTAAAAAGTTGTCTCCCATAGACTTGAATGGAGCACGTCCTCACGCTCTCCCTGGGCACACGTCATTACGTGCTGGAGCATGAAGGCGGGACTTCAGCAGCTCCCAGAATCGGGAAGTGGAAGGGATCAGCTGAGGAGAAATTTACAATCCCTTCCACTCTTACATACTGCAAAGAATTTTAATCACACGTAGTCAAATTGGGTGTTGCAGAGGTAAGGCACCACAACATATGGTAAAAATCTATTTTGGAATAACTTACTGAATCTAATGAGAAAGTCCCCTCAGCTTTTTTTCTGTATACCTGTGTAGTCTGTAGGCATGAACAATGATTCCCTCTTTTGCATTCCCCTAATTTCATCCTAATTAAATATACATGAGGTTGTTTCCGTCTGCACCGCCGACATCCAGAGAGGCGGAGGGCCGGCTGGCAAAGAGATGGATCGAGTGTCTGAGGGACTGCTCTTCTCCAGGGGGAAGGTGGTTGAGTGCCTGGCGCAAGACTGACCTCTGGTGGAGGCTGGGGGGAAAGCAGCTGCCAGCACCTTCATGGTAAGTGGAGGCAGGACAGATGTCAGCGTACGCGCCCTTAATGTCACTACATGTCCTGCCTCCCGGGCAAAAATGGTGGAAAATGGGACAGAGTAGGACGCCACCCACCTTGCGCCAGAGATCCAGCACCACTGCCCGTGGCACCACTGATGTATGCCAGCGTCCAACGGGAGGACGAGACCCCTCCCGTAGGCCCTGCCTTTGGGGTAAGCCAGAGTGTAACCTCAGGATGGAACTATCCTGGGGCAGAATACCAGCGTCCGACGGGTGGTTGAGGTCCCTCCCGCAGCCCTGCTCTTGGGGGGTAAGTCAGAGTGCATCTCCAGTAGGGTAAGTCCACGGGAGGTAAGTGGCAAGGCTGGGCTGATTAGGGCCAGTCCTTGAAGGAGCAGAAAGTACAGCAAATGTCCTTTAAAATGTAACAGACAATTTACACTAAGCTGTGGCATGGACACCTCAGGGCAATGGCTTTATTACAGACTGTGGAATGGACAACCCAGGATGATGACTTCATACTAGGTGGTGATGGCTTCATGTCAGTAAAAGGGATGGGAGCAAGATACCCAGTTCAGTTTCACAGATTCTCCTTATAGACAAGCCAAGGAGCTTCCCCTTTAGCTTTCAGTAAGAGTTCTTGAAGTTGCAGGACAGCGGTTTCAAATATGGGCTTTTACAGTCACCACATTTTGTACATGTGTTGAACAATAAACACTCTTTTCTAGTTTTATTCTAAAACAAATAGTGCCAGCTCTGTGGCACCGAGTAGTAACCCGGGTCCATACTCCATGTCCAGGATGACAGGAGCAGAGGTCAGCAGGGAGGACAAATGAACAACCCACTTTCTTTTTGGAGAAAGGTACTGTGGAGCACTGCTTGCAGGGAACGGGAACCTTGGCTTGGGGTTGTGACCATGTGCTGACCAGCTCCATCTCCTAGACTCTGGACATGGCGTGTGCCTTTTTTTTTTTTTTTAAATTCAGTTGTTTGGCCCTCCCCGTCACTATCTCCCTCCTTGGTGATGGGGCCTAACATAGTGGCACTGGCAGGCAGCTCGGCCATCCCTTGGAGGAGTCTGTCTCCATCTTCCACCTACTGATCCCACACCCTCCCACCAATCCCCACGGTTAACCCCGAGACCACTATCTAGACTCGGGGCCCCAAGTCAAGCATAGTGAAAGCCATCATGGGCCCGAGGCTCAACATTTTATTTTTCTTACCACTCCTTGCCATGGGTGCCTGCATGCATGTGGAGGCACACGCACGCAGCAATCCTGCAGCACCCTCCCTATCTGAGTTGCTCCCCAACTGCACCACCTCCAGGCCTCTATCCGGGAGCAGCCTTGCAGCGGGGAACAGCTAGGTCCCCTCACGGAAGTGGAGCGCCGCTTGACAGCAGTTCAATCCATCTCCTGGCCCCTCCCACCCCAAGCTTGTTCCCGAACCCGGGTCACCGGCATAGCGCGAGCTATGGCATCCAGTGCCTCAACCCTCAGTGCCATCGGCCCGGCATGGAATGGTGTGTGACTCTGAGGTGGAGAGGAGTCTAGAAAAGAGGCAAAAACTCTCTCAGTGAGTCGGATGAAGGCCTTCTCCAGCCCCCACCCATGCCATCAGGCCCCTCACTGCACAGACTCCACCCCATTGCCATCTCGCACCTGAAAATAAGCTTTGACTTAGTGTGCCTTTCCTGGTGAAACAATTTCCTCTTTCCCTTTACACTGCCATCTGTGCCGACATTCAAAGGTGCTTCTCCGCCCCAGTGCAGAGGCTTGGCTGTGGAAGGGGCCCCCAGCAGGGAGAAGCTGGAAACCTGAGGATGGACAGATACACCCAGGGAGCCTGGATGTGGACCCACAGTAGAAGGGCGATTACCTGGGGGCAACTAAAGGGCCTGACGGACTGAGCACTAGGGGGCATGGAAAGAAAGGGAGAGAAAAAAAAGATCAAGCTCAGAGAATAAAGCGGGGGCCACTAGCCAGAAGGGAGCTTCAAGACTGCAAGTAGTTCAGCACACCTAAATGAATGCAGTGGTGGTAAGTACTTTGTGAAAGGTAAATTACACACACTGAGTTTTACTGGTGTAACCCCTAGATGGCGCTGTCCCAGGGGCTACTACCCCTGCCTGATTTGCCACTAACAGGTTGAGGGGCCTGGATCCAATGGCGGGCGCCTCCACCCAGAGGTCAGGGTTTGCAATAGTTAAACTAACTTGGTCACAGCCCTCTGGGACACTGCAACCCCCCTTTCTTCCCACTAGTGGCCCACACAATATATCAGAATTACCTTCACAGTATACACTTACCCCAGGTCTGGTTCCGCACTGGGACCTCCTGTGAAATGAGATACAGTGCAACAATCACAGTACAGTACTTTAACATAGACAAATACCTCAGGCAGTATAACTTTGCTGAAACAAGCAGCTCTGATTTATTTAGGGGATATAACAAGGACAGGGGAAATCAGGTTAATTAGCTTATCACTCTAATAATCTACTTTATGGCTCTGTGCACAGGCCTATCCCTATCAGTTACTGTCCCTTGGGTACCCAAGCCCTAGTGGCTAGTCCAAACCGTGGCAGCTGGTAGGGGCCCTTTCACACAGAGAAAAGGAGAATTAAACAGTCAGCAGTACAGTAATTCCATTTGGATTTAATGTGGCAATTCAACAGGAGCAACCCTGAATTAGTACTCCGACCTCCAAATAAGATAGGGTCCTTCAATGTCAGCAGGGCTCACTTGAGGTACACAAACCTCTTCACACATCCATATAAAAGAAAGTACTATACCAGGCAGGCTGCATCTGTATCCCGATCGCAATTACTGCACAATACCCGGAGAACACACAGCAGATTCAGTTCCTGACAGACCGAGTGCAATTTTCAGCAATTCTTCCAGTCTTCTACAGGGTGAGCCTGGTTTCTACTCTTCAGAGATCCTTTGATTCTTTCACAGGACCAGTTCAGTCCTAACAAGCTGCAGTCCGAACTCTGGGCCTTACACACGTTTTCACTAAAACTGCACACTGAAAAGCACAGGGCTCCTTCCTTCTTCACTGCCAAAGCTCAACTGAACTCCAACTGACGAAACGGCACTTCCTTTGAGTTCCTCCCAGTTCTTGACTGGATTGGCTGTCACTCACAATAGACTGCTGCTGTTGGTCCAAAAGGCACTGAAGTCTAAACTACATCTCCCAGAGTCACTACCCATACAATCCTCTTGTGGCTGGCTCAGATTATGAGTCCAAGTTCTGATTAGGTCAAGGCATCATTTTAGAGCTAGCTTACCCACACTGATTGGTCCAGTTCAGCAGTTCAAAACTAGAATGGGGAACTAGCAGACACAGTTCTGACTGCAAAGAAAGCAGGTTAGACAAACTGTAATTTCATTATTACTCTAAATAATTTCTGGCAAACAGTTACATCTTTCAGATAGGTTCCTTTGCACTCCTTAGTGACTGCAAAATGAAGTGAATTGGCAGCAGCTTGAGTGGTACTCAATCAAAGAAACACACAGTCCCCATACAAACTAATTATGTCTGCAAGCAGACAGCTCTTAAAGAGACAGTACCAGAGGTTCTAAAAACACTCACTGATAAATGGCTTAAATGCCAAACACCATTCAGGCTTGGAGCATTCCAAGCAAGATCCTGAAGTCTTTTGGGAACCCCCATTTGCAGGGGTTACACCTTCCTGGCCTGGGAAAGCTTGACGTCTGCGTCAAGCAAGTACCCATAAGTTTCAACTGCAACCATATACATTTACATTAGGCTCACATGTAATCATCAGTCAATATATCATTTTACCAAGAACACATTTCTGAAACATTGCAGTCGTCACTCTTTACACAGTATTACATACACATTGTACCATAACTCAAGTTATTACCTCTTGTACATGAAACCTGAAGAGAGGGGCCCTTCCTATCAGTTACCTTGGGGCTGGATGGGGCAAGGGCACCATACTTAGAGGGCAACACAAGTAACTTGGAGTTAGCACTGATGCTCAGTTTGGGCAATGAGCTCGGGGACACATACACTCCTTTATGGACAACATTGAGAGGCAAGTCCACAGGCCTCCCAAGTGAATCATAACTGAGGTGCACCACAGGCTTTACAGCTCCTAACCAGTCTTCTAGGGGAACTGTTACAGTCTCTGCACTCTGAGCCTCATTTTCAGCATTGTCCTCACTTGTCAGGGAGTCTCCATGGGGTAGAGGCTATAACTTGGGGCACTTTCAGCTCCAGGAGTTACAGTTTCTGGAGTCCACAACATTTGGCTCGCATGGAGAGCTTCGGACACTGGCAGTGGACTGTCAGGGCACTCAAAATACTCTTCTTGTTCGGTGTATCACCAGTCTGCCCCAATCTATCATTTTCCTCCTGAAAGCTCAAACAGTTCAACCATGCACAATGATTCCATTTCATCTGATCTGATGCTTTGCACTTCACTTTCTGGGAGCATTGGCCCAGGGATGAAGCTGGGGCTTAGACAGTCCAGAAGGCCCAGCTTCATCTCCAGTATTGACTAGGGATTGCCCGAAACAATTGACTCAGTTCGTAAGAAGGATAGTATTCAAAGTCACTCTCACTTTCTTCCGATATGGACTGACAGTCATGCTCAACTGGGACTTGTGGAGGGAACACTTTAACTTTGCTTCTGTAGGTGCAGACTTTCTTGATCTTTTCTTAGCAGCAGCTCTAGTCACTGGTCCAGAGGGGCATCTTCTAGGGCTCAGACTCAATTAAGATTTGTCCAATGGGCAGTAAATGATTTCTATGCATTGTTTTTACATCTTTTGAATTATTCTCAGGCCTTACTTTGTACACTGGCAGATCATCTAGTTTGCCCACTACAATGTGAGGGAGATGGTGCCATCTGTCAGCAATCTTGTGCTTGCCATGCAGCCCCAGATTTCTTAGCAATACCCGATCTCCCTCCTGGAGTTCCTGTGCTTTCACCTTTTTATCATACCTTTCTTTGTTGGCCAGATTTCTTTTGGCAGCCATGGTTTGAGCCAGTTAGTAGCATGAGTTAGCTGGGCCTTTAACTTTGCACATACTGTAAATAGTTGTCAGCTTGAACCCCATCAGGAGAGACCCCAAAACACACATCTACTGGTAGTCGACTTCTCTTCCAAACATCAGGCGGTGAGGGAGAATCCAGTGGCATCACTTTTGGTGCAGTTATAAGCATGTACCAGGGTGCTAATTTGTTGGCTCCATCTAGAGCTTGTCCTTTGGGTGCAGGTGCCCTAGCATAACTAACAAAAGTCGCGATTTGAAACGTTCAGGCTGTGGGTCCTCTGGGGTGGTAAGGAGTGGTTCTGACTTTCTTCTGACCCCACAGAAAAGCATCTCTTTGATCAGGACGACTCTCAAAGTCTCTCCCTTGATCAGAATGGATTCTTTGTGGAGCCCCATAGTGAACAAAAAGTTTTCTACAAGTACTTTGGCCACAGTGGATGCTTTCTGGTCTTTGGTGGGAAAGCCTGGGCATATCTCGTGAAATGGTCAGTGACCACCAGCACATTACTGATATTTCTTTGATCTGACTCCAAACTCAGAAAATCAATACAGACCAGCTCCATGGGTGCACTGGTGGTGATGTTAACAAGGGGCAGCCCTCTGGGGCAAAGCTTTCCTCTGTAATGAGCGACTACAAGTTCGAATGTGTTGCTCCACATCAGCCCCATCTTAGGCCAATAGAATCTGGATCTCACCAAGTCAAGTGTTCTGTCTATACCAAGGTGCCCCATGTGGTTGTGCAAGGACCTCAGTACTGAGTCTCGAAGGCAGTGGGCAGCACTGAGTTGTTGTTTGTCTACTTGTCCCCCTCTGTCTACTGTTTCTCTGTATAACAGTTTATTGATCAGTTTCAACTTAGGACCTTCTTTGTATAACAGTGCAGTTCTCAAATCAGTGGGCGTAATTTGGACACATCTTTTCCTGCATAGAGGGCTTCTAAAGCTTCTTTGATCATGGGATCATGGGATTGAGCCCGCGAATACTGTCATTGTCCAGCTGAGGCAGTGCACCAATGTCTATTGCAGAAAGTGGCAATAAGCAGCAGGTATGCAATTCTCAGAGGCTCCCAAGCAATCCACCATGAGTCCACTGCGTCCGTGGACATTTGTTCCTCCCTGTCAAACTTCGGCAGAGTGCCGAATGTCAGGTTCTGCCAGTCGGACCCAATCATTCTGGGGAACAGGCCTCCGGAGAGAGCATCAGCATCTATGTGGTTCAGACCTGCTCGATTGAGAGCATAGTCATATGTAGATAATGCAGAAAGCCACCTATGGCCAGTGGCATCCAACAGCTGAGGTCTGCACATAGGTCAAAGGATTATTGTCAGTTTTACTAGTATTTTAGCCCCATACAAGTACTCATGGAATTGGTCAACAATAGCCCACTTCAAAGCTAGAACTCTAACTTATGTACAGGATAGTTCTTTTCGGATGGGGTCAGGCTTCTACGGCAAGGCCACTGGTCTCAGGCCATTCTCATCTCTTGGTACAACACACCCCCAACCCTTGCAAGCTAGCATCAGTGTGCAGGACGTAAGGTTTTCTTGTATCGGCATAGGCCAGCACTGGAGCATGGGTAGTTGATATATGATCTCATGAAAAGCAGTCTCACAATCAGGAGTCCAGCGGGCCCCAAATACTTCACTTGGATGAAAATACACTCTTTCAGTCTTGAGGGACGTTGACTTTTGGTATTTTTGTGGGTTGGAGGATACCCTTGAGTAAGGTTAAGTAAAGGCGGATCACTCTTGAATAGTCCTTGATGAGCGCCGATAATAACCACAGAATCCCAGGAATCTTTGCAGTTCTTTTAGATTTTTGGGCTGTGGCCAGGTGGTCAAGGCCTCAACTTAGCCGGGTGGGTCTCTATTCCCTCGGTGGATACTATGTGTCCCAATACTTTACTGATGTTTGAAAGAATTGACACTTATCAATGGACAGTTTAAGGCCAAAGTCCTCCAGTCGGTCCAATACCTTAAATAATCTGCTCTCATGTTCCTCCAGTGAGCTGCCAAACACAATAACATCATCTAGGTATACCAGGCACTCTAGTAAGTTCATGTCCCCCTGCACGCTCCATCAATCGTTGAAAAGTGGCTGGGGCACCTGAAATCCCTGAGGCATCCTCATGAATTCATAGAAGCCAAGCGGACAGATAAAGGCCGTCTTCTCACGGTCCTCTGGGGCCATCGGGATCTGGTAGTACCCACTGCGAGATCCAGCACAGAGAACCACTTGCTCCCGTTTAGGCAGTCCAAAGCATCCTGAATGCGGGGCATTGTGTACTGATCAGGGATAGTCCGCCCGGTTTAGGTCGATAATCCACACACATCCTTACTGTTCCATTCTTTTTCCTCACTACCACAATGGGAAGCATAAGGGCTTCTGATTCTTGTATTACACCAGCAGCTAACATCTCTTGCAGATGCCGTCTCCACATCATCTATGTCAGCAGGTGCGACCGAGACCTCTCGAAATGGTCTTTTCGTCATGCAGCGGGATATTGTGCTCAGCTCCTTGCACGCATCCTACATCCCATTCCTTTAAAGAAAACACCTGGTCTCTCTGGGCAAGCTTCTCACTGATCCTCACTTTCCATTCAGCTGGCAGCGGGGAGTCGACGAAATCAAACAAGTCAGGCGTTACTCTGTCATTCTTCCTTGAACTCTTGCTGCTGGGTAGCACTGCAGTGTCTGCACAATGCACATTAGCCAGGATGCAACCTCTGTTTACTCGAATGTCTCTTTCAGACACATTATGAACTTGGACCATTACCCTTCTGGCATAAGCATGGGCTCTAGCGGGCAAAATACTAGGCTTGACCAGCAGTCCCTCAGGCAATTTTCCATCGCCTGGGCATCCAACATTAATATTTTATTCTTAACATCCTTTCTGATCTGGACCTCTCCTGTAAGGTACACTGGGCATTTGGCGCCAGGATCAGAGACTCAGGATCCTTCTTCCATACAATTCCGACCGGTTCCTCTGGTTCTGTTTTTCAGCATCTCTCTGTGCCTCATAGGCCTTCTTAATTAAAGCCGAACTCTTAAGCTCTACTAGTCTTTGACCCTGTTTTTCATAACACAACTGTGCCAGCCTTCCAGACATATGAGCATTTGTTCCAATCAACAAAGGGACACCATCATACAGTCCAGTGGGGGACACACTAAGGCTAGGGTCTCTACTTGTTCGGCCACTCCAGCCACGGAGGTGGGGAAAGACAGCCAAATTCGGATATACCGGAATAGGGGTAGGCCTTCTCACTTAACCCCCATACATGCAGTCCTTCTAATGGTTGTAAGGGTACGTCTGACAAATGCTTCTGATACCAATCCTGGAACATAATTGTCACTTGGGAGCCACTGTCTAATACAGCTCTTGTAGACACTCCATTCACCTTTACAGTGGTCTCCATGGAGGGACCCACTATTCTGGACCAGTCTGGAGAGGCGGTAGTGGGGGCCTGGGCAACTGACCCTTGCCACAAAGGGCGTGAATTAGCATTTTGGTGCCCTCACTGGGATCATGTCGTGCACCTCTTAGCCACTGATTTCTTCTCCAAGCTCTCCTTGTAGCCCATATGCAACTTTGTCAGTGTCTTTTGGGGACCGGCATCCCCCTCATGTGCCCATCCTTCCCACAACTTAGCAAAACATACTTTCTGGAGTTTGAGCTGGCCAGCGCCACACTGGGAGCCAGAGCGGGGTATTACTAACTGGAAACCTGGGTGCCATCTCTGTCTGGGCGTGATAAGCATTTGGAGACATCTCGTCAGTTTCTCCACTTCCATGGTCAAGGAATTGAGTTTGGAGCTGTTATCAGCAGGAGATACATGGGTGGGTACCCCACCCCATAACAGAATGCAGTCGGATATAGGTCAGGGCCCATACTTGCAAGCGTGGCCTTCATAAAGGGACTGTTTTGATTCCCGGATCTCTCTCAACAGTTACCCCATTGTGGCATATCTTTTTCCTTGTCAGAGCACTCATTGACTGTCAACCTCTGCCCCTGAACTTCACTTGATGGGTCACCCTCAGTCACTCGGGTCGTAGCCACAGCTGTTGGTGCAGGTACCTCCCGAGGTCGCCTTTTCTCAACTCCTCGAATTTCTCTCATTAACTCATCATAGGAGGGTGGGGATTCCAGTCGATTTGCCAGGCGTAACTGAAGCAACAGCAGTTCTGAGAAGGGGGCAGACTTAAGGATTCTGTCCAGTCTGGTTCGGTCCAGTTCAATCGCTGGCAAACTACCCTTTCTGAGGCATTCTTGCAACAATTTTTCCAGCGAGGACATACACAGACAACAACTCCCCTTGGTACTGTTGTGCATTTCTTACTCTCCACCATAGGTCCTCATCAGAATCTGGGCTCCATACAATTCTCCAAGGCCTCAAGATAGGCCTGTGCAGTCGCTTCAGGGTTACTGGCCCGTTTATACGGATGGTAGCCAGGGCAGGACCTCGGAGGCTCTCACTAACCCTCTTTCGCCGCCTTCCCGAGCATTGCCATTCTAGCACTTGGGGGCAACATAGTCTATCCAGGTCTTCCAGTCATCCTCCCTTGGGGGTGGGGAGGGTGCCAGAGAAGATCCTCAACCTTCGATAAGAGTCGTGACTAATGGCAGGTGCAGAAATAGAGTCTGCATTGGTTCAGCCACCATTCACGGGCACTGGAGCAGGAGAGGGTGTTGGGAGGAACACCCCAGGTGGCAAGAATAGTTTCTTCAAGTCCTCCACAGTTTTCCCCTCTCCCAGCAACCATTCAGCAAATTTCTCTCAAAAGTTTCAGATAGTGGTGGGGCTGATTCCTTGGTCTTTACTGTCCTTAGTTATCACTCTCCAAGCAGTGAGGGCTCCCTCTGGGGTAATGGTCTGTGGCACTTTGGAGCTATCTATGGGATCCTTAAACTCTACTAGGGCCAGGAAAGTGTGGGTGAGCAGATTAGCATGCCGACCCACCACCACAGGGTTTTGTAAACCTTCCACCTTGGAAGTACTCCTGCACAGTGTCCTGTATTGATACAGGGGATGTCCAGGATAAGCATAGCATTTGGGGTCGATCTCCTCCCAGTACACCACTCCACCAGCCGGTGCACAGCCACTTCTGTCGGGTACCCATTTTTTCTTAACAGTGGTTCGTGAATATGGCCACTAGAGGACACACAATCCCAGCGGTGAGCCTCAAGATGTAACCCTAGATGGCGCTGTCCCAGGGCTACTACCCTGCCTGATTTGCCACTAACAGGTTGAGGGGCCTGGATCCAATGGCGGCGCCTCACCCAGAGGTCAGGGTTTGCAATAGTTAAACTAACTTGGTCACAGCCCTCTGGGACACTGCAACCCCTTTCTTCCCACTAGTGGCCCACACAATATATCAGAATTACCTTCACAGTATACACTTACCCCAGGTCTGGTTCCGCACTGGGACCTCCTGTGAAATGAGATACAGTGCAACAATCACAGTACAGTACTTTAACATAGACAAATACCTCAGGCAGTATAACTTTGCTGAAACAAGCAGCTCTGATTTATTTAGGGGATATAACAAGGACAGGGGAAATCAGGTTAATTAGCTTATCACTCTAATAATCTACCTATGGCTCTGTGCACAGGCCTATCCCTATCAGTTACTGTCCCTGGGTACCCAAGCCCTAGTGGCTAGTCCAAACCGTGGCAGCTGGTAGGGCCCTTTCACACAGAGAAAAGGAGAATTAAACAGTCAGCAGTACAGTAATTCCATTTGGATTTAATGTGGCAATTCAACAGGGAGCAACCCTGAATTAGTACTCACGACCTCCAAATAAGATAGGGTCCTTCAATGTCAGCAGGGCTCACTTGAGGTACACAAACCTCTTCACACATCCATATAAAAGAAAGTACTATACCAGGCAGGCTGCATCTGTATCCCGATCGAATTACTGCACAATACCGGGAGAACACACAGCAGATTCAGTTCCTGACAGACGAGTGCAATTTTCAGCAATTCTTCCAGTCTTCTACAGGGTGAGCCTGGTTTCTACTCTTCAGAGATCCTTTGATTCTTTTCACAGGACGGATTCAGTCCTAACAAGCTGCAGTCCGAACTCTGGGCCTTACACACGCTTTTTCACTAAAACTGCACACTGAAAAAGCACAGGGCTCCTTCCTTCTTCACTGCCAAAGCTCAACTGAACTCCAACTGACAAAACCGGGCACTTCCTTTGAGTTCCTCCCAGTTCTTGACTGGATTGGCTGTCACTCACAATAGACTGCTGCTGTTGGTCCAAAAGGCACTGAAGTCTAAACTACATCTCCCAGAGTCACTGCCCATACAATCCTCTTGTGGCTGGCTCAGATTATGAGTCCAAGTTCTGATTCGTCCAAGGCATCATTTTAGAGCTAGCTTACCCCACACTGATTGGTCCAGTTCAGCAGTTCAAAACTAGAATGGGAACTAGCAGACACAGTTCTGACTGCAAAGAAAGCAGGTTAGACAAACTGTAATTCATTATTACTCTAAATAATTTCTGGCAAACAGTTACATCTTTCAGATAGGTTCCTTTGCACTCCTAGTGACTGCAAAAATGAAGTGAATTGGCAGCAGCTGAGTGGTACTCAAAGAAACACACAGTCCCCCATACAAACTAATTATGTCTGCAAGCAGACAGCTCTTAAAGAGACAGTACCAGAGGTTCTAAAAACACTCACTGATAAATGGCTTAAATGCCAAACACCATTCAGGCTTGGAGCATTCAAGCAAGATCCTGGAAGTCTTTTGGGAACCCCCATTTGCAGGGGGGTTACACCGGCATTACCTAATACCATTTAATGAATCTGAGCAAAATTTGCCGATTAGTGACATGCAATATTTCCACCATAAATTTAAACTATTAAATCTATTTCTCCAGCTTTGTTAGAGTCCAGGACCCAGTGACACAGAGTACTGTATGCATGCCAAATTTTAGGTAATTACCTGCAACAGCAAGGTATCTACAAAATTAAAAATTTGGGGAATATGTTCACAAAATTTCACAAATAATTAGACCCCTGTAACATTTATTTAACCAGCATACTCTGGTGCCCAAAGGTTTCTAGGCAACAGACACCCTTGGATCCAGGACAGCTATAGGGCTACAGACAGAAGTGGCTGCACTAGGGAACAAGTGACCAGTAGTGAGTTAAAGAGCCATCTGTTCTTTTCCCCTGCTGGTATTTTGGAGTCCAAGAAGTGGTGCCACCTCTGCCCATAGGGCACTGGGCAGGGTCAGAAATCGTTTCCAGCCACTCCGGTAGTATTTGACGACTATGGCTCTATGGAGGACATGGCCTCTTAGAAGATGTGGGGCTAACTAGCCCACTAGCACACTGGGTGGAGTAAGCAGGCCCAGCTGCAACATTAAAAATAAACAAAAACCCACAGTTGAATGTCCTAGTCTAACCGCCATTGATGGAGTTTGTGCACTGGAAACAGGAGTGGGGAAAAATACAAATTATGTATTCCCTCCGTGGAACCCGACCCTCAACTAACTTCTGAGCCGGTTATCAAGCAGGATGATGGGACCTGGCATGCTCCCAAGTAGATTACTGTGCAATCAGCAACTGCTGTTCAGAATCTTCTAAAAAAAAAAAAAAAAAAAAAAATCGCCCTGTTGCTGGTTCCTGTTGTGTGATCCAGGGTTCTATCTGTAAACATTGGCACTCTAGCTTCACACAGAGTCCCACCCTGTGCTGCCCTCCTTGTGGTGACGTTAGGCAGGCTGACCGGGCCAGTCAAATGCAAAGTCTGCATTTCAAAACTATCACACACACACACACACACACACACACACACACACACACACACACACACACACACTTTATGCCAAAGCTCACCATGGCCTGTCTTCACTGCAGGGAGTCAGACAGGCTCAGGAAAAAAAACAAAATTTAAATACCTGTAAATTTTCTTTCTCCAACTGCTGTTCTCCAGGCTTCAGTACTAATGGAAGGCACCTATTTTTTTTTTTTTTTTTTAAGTTTTTGTTGATCGGGTAAGTGCACTAGGCAAATCCTGCCTATTTTCAGACACGACCCAGGGGAAGGGGATACAGATGAATGCCAACTGACCTTGAACCAGATTAAGCTGTTGATGGTATTTTTAGTGAATTGCCACATGATAGGCAGGAATTCAAAGCTCTGCAGCCTGGATATCCTCCCCTCCACTTCCTGTGACCACCAGTTCTTCCTAAAGCAGTTCCAACCAGGTAGTACTATATAAACTTGGAAACAAAGAGAAACATTATCTCGAACATTCCGCCAACTGGTCGCCAGCTTGTTACATTCTAAGAGGGAAGAAGCTCAGAAACCAGCAGTCGGAGAAAGAAAAAATTTACAGCCATTTAAATTTCATTCTCGCTCTCCTTATGCTGGTTTCTGGCTTCAGTTCTACTGGGATATACTAAAGTAGTACATACCCCCCCCGACTTCCCGGGTGGGAAGAATGTAAATGCTCTCTTAAAGGGACCACCACCACCTGGAGAACCAAGATGCTTTAGTCGAGGCAGTCAAATCCAGCTGGTAGAATCTGGAGAAGGTGTGAATAGGTGACCAAATAGCCGCCCTGCATAAGCCCATCGGAGAGGGTTCACTGAAGTCCACCCATGAAGTGGCCTTGGCCCTGGTTGAGAGGGCCTTAACTGGACCAGGTAAAGGCATCCCACTTGCTGGTAAGCAGTGGTTATGGATGAACGAATTCATCTTGCGGCAGAGTCTTAGAAGCCTTTACTTATTTATTTTTAATGTTTTGATCCTTGATGAGGATGAATAAGCTTGAAGTTTTGCATATTGACTCAGCCCTTCTTAATACAGTGCCTCGCCACTCTTTTAGGATCCAGAGCGTGAAATTCTTTCTCCTTGTCATTTTTGGGAGGACGACAGCAGGCAGGAAGGCTCAACTCCTGGCTGCAGAGAAAAAGGAGACATTGCCTTCAGTAAAAGAAATCTGAGCCTATTCAGAGGACCACCAAGACCTGATTAAATACGATACAAGGATCCATATTAGCGAGATCTCCTAGCTCACTGATGCGACTGGCTGAAGAGATGGCTATAAGAAATGCACCTTTCATTGTCAGGTGTGTTAAGAGATGCCTCTTTGACCAAGTTGAGTCTCCATGAGGGAAAACTGGCTCGAATGGAGGGTGATTTAGAGTTGCTGCCCTCAGGAATCGGCTCACCTGGGGATGAGACTCTAGGGGCTCTCCTAAATCTATCAACAAGAATGCTGCCAATGCGGAACTTGAACCCGCAAGGTGGCTGGTTGTAGCCCTTTGTCAAATCCTTCTTAGAGGAAAGTACAGTTACATAAGAACTTACCATAACAGTAGATCTTCGAGAGGAGCTCTTGCAGCAGGCTATAAGCATCAGGACTGATGCCGCAGGCCTTAGGACCCACCGGAAAAATTCTTAACTATCAGTACCCAGCAGAGACTGCCCCCCCTTACGCTGGCTCCACCCCAACGTCGGTCACAGTACATAATGGGGCGGACTCAGGCTCCACCCTAGTTCCCCCAAGACCCGCGAACAGGCCCCAATGAGGGAAAGAAGCAAAGCCTGTAGATGATGTGCTGAACACCTCACTCGGGGGATGGAGGGCGGGAAAGCAGCGCCTGCTGCAAGAGCGCCTCTCGAAGATCTACTGTTATGGTAAGTTCTTAGGTAACTGTATTATCTTACTTAGAGTGGGAACACTTGCAGCAGGCTATAACCATTAGGACTGAATCCCAAGCAGTCCCGTGCCAAGGAGGTGTCTAACCCCGAGAGGAAGAAGGATGGAATAATGCTGGCAACACAGGAACTCAGGACAGAAGTCCCTTCAGGACTGCCAAGCCAAAACCAGCACGGCGTCTGGATGCAATGTCCAGGCTACAGTGCTTCACAAATGTGTGCACAGAATTCCAGGTGGCTGCCGCACAGATGTCTCTTACACAGACATTCTTCAAGGTGGCAGAAAAAGCCGAGACTCCCCTGGTGGAGTGACCCCTAACCGGGCCCGGAAGGGGGTTGTTGTGTTTCTCATAGCAAAACACAATGTGGTGGACAAGCCACTTAGAAATGGTCTGTTTGGACCCCGGTTTGCCCAAGTGTTGTGACGCAAAGGCCACAAACAGTTGCTTCGATTTACAGTGTGTAGCTGTGCACTTGAGTTAGTACCTCAGCGCCCTGTGAACGCCCAGTGTGTGAAGGAGAGCTTCTCTCCTATTGGAAGGAGAAGAAAAATAAACTGGAAGGTCAACCAACTGGCTGAGGGTCAACTCAGAGACCACTTTAGGAAGGAACTTAGGATTTGTTCGAAGGGAAACTCTTTCCCTGTGAAAAACCAAATAAGGCTCTTTACACATCAGAGCCTGGAGCTCAGAAACTCTTTGAGCTGAGGTAACAGCAACTAAAAAATTAAAAAGCCTTCCAGGAAAGGTAGTGCAGCTCATAATCAGCCGCTGGCTCAAAAGGGGAGAGAGTGAGCTTCTCCAGCACAAACAGAAGGTCCTAGGGAGAGATAGGATCCCTAATGGGAGGTCTCATATGCAGAATACTGTGTAAAAAGGTGCAGGCCACGTCCAGTTGGGCTAAGGTTCTATCCCCCAAGAGGACATGATATGCAGAAATGGCCCACATGTGCACCTTTATCGAAGAGTAGTTCAAGCCTTGATGGTACAAGGAGAGGAGATACTGCAATGCTGAGTTCACCGGACAGGTAAGGGGGTCCAGACGGTGAGACGACACCCATAAGTAGAAACACTTCCACTTCATAGCATAAGTGGAGTGAGTAGAGGGCTTCCTCGCCGAGATGAGGACGTCTGTCACCTCCTGGGAGACCACATACCTGGATTTTGCTATATCTGCAGGAGCCAAGCATGAAGGTGCAAAGACCTGAGATCGGGATGGACCAGCATGCCCCAATCCTGGGACAGCAATTGCAAGCATACTGGCAGCAGAATTGGAGGTTCCGAGGACAACCGCTTAAGTAGTAGGAACCAAATCTGCTGAGGCCACAATGGGACGATTAGAATCATCCAAGCCCCCTCAGCCTGCATCTTCAACAGTACTCTCTGAATGAGAGGGAAGGCGTAAAGAAACCTCCCTGCCCAACAGAGGGACAATGTGTCTGGCCAGAAGGCACCAGGCGCGAGCTCTCGCGAGCAGAAAGTTGGCAGTTTGGCGTTGCATGGGGACACAAAGAGGTCCAGCTCTGGACTGTCACAGATTCACTCAGCAGGTCAGGCTCTCTACTCTCAAAGTGCCAACCTCTGAGCGCAGTCTTGTGAACAGTGTAACAGACAAGGTAAGCCTCTTGTCTGTTTTTGTGAGTTCCAATCAACCTTTGGTCTCAGTTCTGGAGGGACTCACACTGTAACCTCTTGCTAGCATACCCAATGCACAGGCTCGGATATATCTGTCTTCGGGGGGCCAGATATCTTTGCCTACAGGCACCTAACCAGGTATTCAGAGACGAACCCTTAAAACTTAAAAAAAGAACTCAGATTTAAAATGCTTCTGTTTCCAGTTTGGTACCACCATACAAGCTTATGTTTGCTGAACCATAAATATTTCTTAGCAAAAGAAAGCAATTCAAAGACAGACCAGGTTTGCTCTAAAATTAGAGTTTTTACTAAAATATATAATAAGTCAAACATACAATACAGAACTCATATCAAAAGACATACAAATCTTTAAAACAAAACAAGGTTTAAAACAGTGCAATTCCTACAACTATATTTAGATTTTGTCTAGCTTTCTAAATACCTGTTTTCGGTGCTCAGATGTTTCCTTAGTGTCAGATACAATGCCTCTCTATAGTGAGAGAGAATAATCTTTTCAAGCATTACTGGCCAGACCCTTTTTAATATAGTCATCCAGCCCCTCCTCTAGTCAAATATCTAACAAAAATATATTTTTATAGAACGACAGGATGTAATTTTATTAATCTATACTATATAGCTATACAGGATGTATTAATTCTGCAACCTTAGCATAACTCGAGTTTCAATGACACCTCTTTTGATCTCATGCTGTACTCTCTTCACACAGGCTTAATAGGGTCATTTACAACCTTACACCTCTACGTAACATCTTAGCTTTCCTTATTTTAACGTCATAAACCTAGTTTATGATTTCTCTCAACAAAATTAACTTAACAATTCTGTAATTAGCTCAGAGAAACAGAATCCTTAATGAAAGTCTTCCAGTAACACATCGTCTCTAAAAAGACTGAATGTGTGATACAATGCTGTCAGCAGTTCTCTTAGCCTGCAACTGTCAGCTAAAATCTGGGGGTGAGAGGTCATTCCTAGAGCATTTGAATTTTCAGCAGAAACATTAATACATTTTATAACAATATAATACAGCACTCAGAACTGGCTGTCTACGTCACATGGACGACCCCATGTGTCGAAGAGCTGGTCCTCTACTGACTGTAGCAACTCCCACTTGTGTGCCTTGGACTGAGACCTGCTTACGCTGTCTGCCAAGTCATTTAGGATGCCTGGAACATGCACTGCAGATAGAGATGTGACGCTCCAACACCCAGTACCAGACTCTCATCGCCTCCCTGCACAGAGGGTAGGAGTGCATTCCCCCTTGCTTGTTGATGTAAAAGACGACCGCCATGTTGTCCATCTGAACTAGGAGAGAGCATGGGACAAGGTCCTCTTGAAAGGCATACAACGTATTGAGGACCGCTCGCATCTCCAGGACATTGATGTGGAGATTGCGCTCCTCTGGGGTCCAGACCCCATGTGTTTGGCGGGCCTCTAGGTGTGCGCCCCCCCATTCCAAATCTGATGCATTCGTTATTAGGGTCTGATTTGGGGGCTCCTGACGGAAAGGGACCCCTATCTCTAGATTGAGGGTCCAGCCACCAGAGTAGTGTCCTCTTGACCGGCTCTTCGACTCTGACCATGTGGTCTAAGTCAGCTGAGCATTGATCCCACTGCACCCTGTGCATCCACCATGGGATTCTCATGTGGAAGTGGGTCAAAGGAGTGACTGGGATGGCCGCCACCATGTGCCCCAGAAGTCTGAGGAAGGTCCTGGCCTGGACCGGAGGGGTTACTAGGACTGATCCGGCTATCTCCCACAGGCGACTGCCCCTCTCTGGAGGTAGAAAGGTCATGCCCTGGATTGAGTCCAATCCACCCCTATGAAGACAAGCATTTGGCTGGGCTCCGGGGAAGACTTTGGAAGGTTCTGGGTGATCCCCACCTC
Organism: Neoceratodus forsteri; assembly: GCA_016271365.2. Classification (NCBI taxonomy): domain Eukaryota; kingdom Metazoa; phylum Chordata; order Ceratodontiformes; family Ceratodontidae; genus Neoceratodus; species Neoceratodus forsteri. The sequence continues at coordinate 283,225,191 of CM028136.1, read as the reverse complement.
TCGGAACAGAATATAGGTGTCTCCGAGAGCCTGAAGGAGAAGCGTCCTTGACAAGGCCGGAAGCAGCCAATTGTCGAGGTAAGGGAGACAATCCCCCTGACGCCTTAGAGCCACAGCTACCACTGCCAAGCATTTGGTGAAGACCCGAAGAGTGGAGGAGAGGCCGAACGGAAGAACCCGAAACTGATAATGCTCCCCCTGGAAGTTGAACCTCAGGTACTTCCTGTGGGGGAAGGGGGGAACCTGATGTGCATGTACGCATCTTGCATGTCTAGGGAACAGAGCCTGTCTCCCTGGTGCAGCAGAAGAATAAGACCTGGAAGGGTCACCATCCTGAACCTTTGGTACTCTATATAGTGGTTTAAGGAGCTGAGGTCCAGGATGGGCCAAAGATCTTGCGTCTTTTTTGGAACTAGAAAAAATTGGGAGTAATATCCCTTTCCCCACTGCTGCAGAGGAACTGGTTCTGTCACCCTTTTTCACAGGAAAACCCGAATCTCTCCTTCTATAAGAGGTATGCGAGAAGGAGGATATCTTGATGACCTTGGTGTAGCGTCTGGGGGAATTTCTGTCAACTCCAGCGTATGTCCCCTCCTTATAATGTCTAGGACCCACTGGTCTGCTATAATAGAGCTCCAACCCTTCAAGTGAAGGCAGAAGTGACCCCCCCCTACTGCCTCCCACGGTACCTCCTCTAGGGGGGCGGGTCGGGTGGGACTCATTAGGCAGAGCCAGGAGTGGGCAGAGAGGCTTGGGAAGACTTGGGACCTCGAAAAGGAGCACCTCCAGGTTGCTGGTTGCTGGCTTTCCTTTTGAAGCCACCTCTCTGGCTCTGTTGGTTTCCACAGGCTTAAGCACCCGAGGGCTTTCGAAATGGCCGACATCTCGCTCATTTCTGGTCCCCTCTGTACATCTGCCTGATGGACCAGATAGATTTGCCAGACTCCTGGAGACGAGAGATAAGAGACTCCGTCTCCTGCCCAAAAAGGATGGAACCCTGGAGCGGGAGGTCCCAGATTCCGGACTGCAAATCCTGGTGGAAACCAGAGACTCTCAACTAGGCATGGCGCCAGAGGCAGACACCTGCTGCTACCATATCTGCAGTGTCGTACGAGTCACGGAGAACGTGCATGCGTACGTCTGAGCCCGATTTTAATATGTCCAGAAGCTCCGTCTTTTGTGTGGAGTCTGGCAAGGCGTTTGCGAGCTCCTGCCCTGTCTCCCACAATGCATTCTGGTACTTGACCATATGCGTGAGGAAGTTAAGAGATCTAATGGAGCAGGTGGAGGCAGGGTAGACCTTCTTGCCCACTTGGTCCAAGTAGCGGGATTCTGGGTCAGGAGGCTGGGAGCTTAGGTGCTTAGGCTTGTCGTGAGCAACCGTAATGACCAATGTGTCCACCTGAGGGGGGGGTTACGCCACGAAAGGCTCATCCTTAGGGGCTCTATACAGCCTATCTGACTTCTTCAGAACAGCCAGGACTGAGACTGGATGCTACCAAGTTATCCTGGTAAGAACTTGGAAGGTGTCCACTAAAGGAGGCACCATCAGAGGCATGGGCTCCTTTTGCCTCAGGTAATGGGCCAGTCGACGGCGTTCCGGATCCAGGTCCTCCATCTCGCATTCGTTGGGAGGCCTGGATATGCCTTACAACATCCATAAAAGTCGGACTGTCAGAAGGCGAGTGGGGTTGGTCCTTTCCTGGGGAACTCCCAACCCCCGAAAGGGATGAGGAAGCAGGAGGAGAAAATGACCAGCTACTGGGCTTAGAATAGCTTGAGCTGCCATCTAGGACTCCCCCGCTCGAGCGTCGGTAGCTGCTGGACAGACGTTGGACTGAGGACCAGCGACGGAGCAACGACTGACGTCAGCCTGGGGACCGGCGTTGGGAGCAGGCCCGCCTGGGAAAGCGGGATCGGCTCCTGGGCTGAGACCGGGACCAACAACGGCTGCCCAATTGAGAAGGGCGTCGACGGCGGTCCTCAGACCAGGATCGAGCCTTTGAGGGAGGGCTAAGTAGCAGCCGCTCGGGGGGTCTTCTGAGGAGGAGCAGGAAGGACCTTGGGTTCAAGGTTGTCCAGTCAGTCAGGAACTGGTGTCAAGTCCTGCTTCGGTAGAGTCACCTCTTTCTTCACCTGACTCCACCAAAAAAAGAAGAGCTCATGCCGCTGCTCTTTGCAAAAAACAGTGGCTGCTGTTCCCGGGATGGGACCCGGGGAAGCCGGAGGATCCAGGAGGGCATGAGTGGGGGAGTCCCCTGAAGATCCCTGTGGAGTGTAATATCTGGGGTCACGGAGCGTTAGCGGGACCCCTTTCCCTAGGCGTCTTCACAGGAGGAGCCTCCACCGGCGTCAAGTGTTGGGACTGGCATCGGTTTCACCGGAGGCAGTATCTGGGTGTCACCCAATGGCTTGTCTAAAGCCAGTGGGGCAGAGGCCTTGGTCACGTGAAGCAGCGCCACCTTAGGCTTCGCTTATTTTTTGCCGGATGGTCCCGCCTTGACTGGTGTTTTTTTGGAGGGAGAACTCTGCTTCCTAAGCCCTTGTGATGTTCTCCCGAGCCAGAGGATGAAGAGGCTTTTCTTTGGGAGACCGACTATGGTCCCTGTCCCAGTGTTTACCCTTGTTCCCAGAGGTGTGCAGGACATCCATTTTCTTTTCTAGGAGGTAGGCTTTAAGGCCTTCAGGTGGCTCAATTCTCGTCCTGCTGGTGAATCCTCTACAAGTGCTGCAGGTCGCGCTGTCGTGCTCTGGACCCAGGCAGAAGACACTTGGAGTGGCCATCTTTGGATGGTATCTGGCGGCCACAATCACACTTGTTCCTCTGTGGAACAGAGGAGGATATCATCGACGGGGACGACATATGAAGTCGAAAAGGGAGAGAAGAACGGCCAAAATCCCAGAAAAGAATTCAATTTAGCTAGAAACTGCTCTGTCAGCATAGAACTTCCTCAACGTGAATGGGTCGCGGCGGGAAAAGAACTGGAGTAGAGCCGGGGTGCGCCCCTTTATGTACCGTGACCGACGTTGTGGAGCCGACATCAGGGGCAGTCCCTGCAGGGTACTGCTAGCTAAGAGTTTTTCCGGTGGGTCCTAAGGCCTGCAGCATTAGTCCTAATGGTTATAGCCTGATGCAAGAGCTCCCACTCGAAATAAGATCTGAAGAATGATGTGTAGGGATACCAGCTGGCCCAATATTTGCTGCAACTGAAGCCAGAAAAGAAATCTGCACTGTATTCTGTAGACACCTTAGATGAAGATGAATCATCATTTCGATTACAGGAGGTATATATCCTAGCAACTTGAGAGGCTCCCGCTTAATCTCCATGCTGAGAGAGAGAGAGAGACTGCTCAGACTGGAATGTAGAACAGGGCACTGACGTAGAAGGTCCGGGCTGATTTGGAACCTTATTGGAGGTACCTGTGAATCAGACGTGTGACCATGGACGCCGGGGCCAGTGTAGGCAGACTAGAAGCAGTTCTGCCTGATCCAGAGTTACCTTGTGTGGAACCCTGGAGAGTAGTGGTGTTGGGTAAAAGCATAAAGGAGGACGAACAGACCTTAGATTAAGATGAAGGCATCCTGTGCCCGTGTGAACTGGTCCTTGACTAGGGAGCAGACCTCGACTCTGGAGTTTTGTCAGCAGGTGAAAAGATCCACCCAAGGGGAAACACCCTTGTGCAAAGAGGCTGCTGAAGGCGTCGTCCTTCAGTTCCCTTTCCCCCAGTAGGAAGTCCCTGCGACTTAGTCTACCAAGTTGTTTTCCTGACCTGGAATGTAGATCGCCATCAGACTTGCCAGGTGCAGTTTGTCCCACTGAAACAGCAGAAGGGATTCCTTGCGCATCCCTGAGCTCCTTGGTTATATTTATATCATTGTTGCTTGACTGACCGTTATGCTGGATCTGTTCTCTGTCAGAGACCACTTGCCTTGTGCTGAGACCTGATCTAGATTAACTCCCCAGCCCCATAGGCTGTCCTCGGTAGTGACTCTTACCCGCTGAGGATGCCCCAAATTGTGACCTCACCTAATATTGGTCCTCTGAGCCCACCAAGAAAGAGAGGCTTCCACCTGGCAAGGAATTGGGATCTTTTGCACCTGGCTGCCTCTAGACTGAGACCACTGTTTGAGAAGGTTTGCCTAGATGGGCAGTACTATATGTGAATCAGTGACCAGGGGACTCTGCGAGGGACAGTCTGGTCCCTATGAGCTTCATGTAACAGTGATCAATCAATCAATCAAATCTTTATTTATCCAGGCGATTACCATTGAGCAAGCTCATTTACAAGGAGGAAAACTGTACAGTTACATATAAATATACATAATACAAAAGTAACATGTTTACAATACTGATAGAAGCAGAGTATTTACATTTCAAGTCACATATACAAGAAAGATATACATAACACAACCTGAACGTAATATGTAATAAATATATATATATATACACACACATATATATATACACATATATATATATATATATATATACATATACATATATATATATATATATATATATACACATATATACATATACACATATATATACACACATATACATATATACATATATATACACACACACACACACACACACACACACACACACACACACACATATACATATACATACATACACACACACACACACACACGCGAGCGAAGTTCCCACAGGAGCAGGATGTGTATGGATGTCATATACAAACCATAGAAGAAAAGAGATAGATTATTTATATTCCTGTCCAGCAGAAACGTTAAAGGCCTGGATAGAAATTCCTAAGCTATGGAGGTTCGCATAACAATGTGTAAGCCTTAGGTAAATGCGGCAGAAGGGGGGTGGTGAATAAGAGGGATGCAGAGGGTGCTAAGGGCAAGTGGGGCAGAGGAAGGGGGAGTAGTAGTGGCAAGGGCTGATTTGGATAAGCAGCTGGGACTAGTGTTGAACAGAGGAACAACAGTCAAGCTGCTAGGAGCGATAGAAGCAATTGCAGATTTCAGCAAACCTTTTGTCACAGAAGGTCTTAAAGAAGGCAGGACTGACAGGTGAGCTAAGTCTCAACGATTTTTGTATCCCATACCAGAGAGTAGGCAGGGCATAGCTTATGGCGGCCCTTCCAAAGCGAGTGTTGGCCCTTGGGACAATGTATTGTGGGAGTTTGTTGGTAAGGGCTCGGAGCGTCCATAGGACTGCATTTCTATATCGCCTGTATTGAAGGGAAGGCCACCCTACGGCTGCGTATAAAGAGCAGTGATGTGTGGCGTATGGGAGGCCAGTTATAAATCTCAGTGCTCTATGATATAATACATCCAGTTTTGCAAGATATAAGGCAGGGCAATGGCCATAAATGAAGTCGGCGTAGTCAATTAAAGAAAGGAACATAGATTGGACAAGCTGTCTTTCTGCATCTGTGGTCAAGAGGTGTTTAATTCTGAAAAAAAGACCAAGCCTCTGCCTCAGTTTTTTCAGCAGTTCTTCTGTGTGTTCCACAGGAGAGTTTGTTGTCTACCCAAATACCAAGGTATTTGAATTTAGTCACAAATTCAAGATTTTCTCCTAATAAAGTAGAGCTTGATGGTAATGGACTAACAGCAGAGTAAGGCCCTGGGCCTGAGGGTGAGAAAAGAATGACCTTGTTTTTTTTTTTGTATTTAGTAGTAACTTTTTGCTAAGGAGCTGGTACTGCAGAGTATTAAAGTCAGCTTATAACTCAGCGCAGGCAGCTTCAGGAGATTCCCGGCTTAAGTAGAGCACTGTGTTGTCAGCTAACAAGTGAATACTGGCATCTTTGATGCCTACGTCCAAGCTGTTGATATAAATGGCAAACAGTAATGGGCCCCGTATGGAGCCCTGAGGGACACCTCTTTTAATCGATTTAAGTGGAGAAATCTCTCCATCAGTCTTAATTTGTTGCTGTCTATCAGAAAGGTAGTCTTGGAACCATCCCAGTGCGGTTGAGCCAATGCCTATAGTTTTTAAGGTGGAGAGGAGCAGGCAGTGGTTGACAGTGTCGAAAGCCTTACTGAGGTCCAGAAACACGGCACAAACTAATTTTTTTTGTCTAGGTCCCGTTGCCAATCATTAGTAACTTTTGCCAGTGCCGTAACTGTACTATCCTTAGCTCTAAAGCCAGACTGCATTGGGTTGGGTAGTCTAGCATTGTCTAAGAAAGATCTCAGCTGTGTATCCACAATTTTTTCCAGAAGTTTTAAAAGTATGGGAAGAAGGGAGATGGGTCTATAGTTGTTTAGGTCACAGGGATCCCCTGCTTTAAAGAGGGGAATGACGTGAGCAGTTTTCCATACCTTGGGGATGGAGCCTTGAGCTAGGGATAGATTGAATAAGTGTGTTATAGGTGTAGCAAGTATATGGTATGCTATTTTCAAGAAATATGGGTCGAAGAAGTCAGCCCCAGCACTTGTTTTTAGTAACTAGTCGTAGAAAAAGATCTTCAACTTCTTTTATGGTGGTAGGTGAAAAGGAGAAGTCCATGTTATTGCTACTTGGTTCTGAAGGCTGGGTGTTGGTCTGAGGAAGAAGGCTACTTAAAGGTGCGTTATCCAACGCCAGGCCAGCAGTGGCAAAGTGATTGTTGAAAGCCTGCAGTATCTATAATTTATCGTTAATGATAATATTATTAGTGGTAATTTTGGAAGGAAGCGCACTTCCTGGAGAGTGGCCAGATAGCTCTTTTATGGTGGACCAGAACTTGGTAGGGCAGTTTGACGCAGAGAGCAGCTCGGTTTGAGTGAGACGTTAGATGGTGAGCTGTCAGACCGCTGATGAGGCTCCGGAGGTCCATGACTTTCGCTTCTGTGGGAAGCGCCTGTTTTGTGTTTCGAAGCCTGCTTCCAGATAGTTTAGGGAGTGGGGAAGAACTGAAGAGCACTTACTCCGGTTCATGACAAGTCTGTGCTTTCAGAGACACTGGATGACCTCTGCAACTGCTAGTTTTGCCTGAGCGAACTGTGGAGCCTTGATGAGGATGCTGTCCAGATAGGGGAGAAGCTGTATTCTTGTTGTGTGAGGATGCTGTCCGGATAGGGGAAAAGCTGTATTCTTGTTGTGTGAGATGAGCAAATATCCCCCCCCCCAGGACCTTGGAAAAAGTATAGGTGATGAGGAAAGCTCGAAGGGAAGCATTGTTAATTGGAAGAGACGTTCCCCCACCTTGAATCTAAGATACTGCTTGTGTAACTCTCGGATGGGTATATGCAGATGGGCATCTTGTAAATCTATTGATGCCAGGAATGCCCCCCTGATAATGGACAAGAACATTTCCATCTTGAAGGAGCTGTTGTGCACAAAGCAGTGCTGCAATTTCAAGTCTAAGACTGGTCTGAATCCTCCCGTGTGTTTGGGGATGTTAAGAAAAGTGAGTAAACGCCCTTGCTCCGGTCTGCTGGGGGAGGGGACCTGCTCGCTAGCTCCTGCTGGAAGGAGGACAGTAATTGCCTGGAACTTTGCCAAGTTTGTAAATGCTTGGAACATTGCTTATTTTCTGGTTGCTTGAAACTGGCGAGGGAACCTGTTGTGCACTATGTCCAGAACCCATTTTGACTATGGGCACGTTCCTCAAGAAAATTTTTAAAGTCTGCCCGGGATGGGACCAGAGGGCTTCATGTGAGACTTTTTGTTGCCGCCGCCATGTCTCAGGTGCCACCTTGTCCTCTCCTGAAGTTACACTGGTTATGGGAGGAAAGCCATGGGCATTTTCCAGTAAAATTCTTATTTTGCCCTTTGCTGTAGTTCTGGGCATGCAAATTCTGTCAGGAGCCTGATGACCAAAATGTGTGGCTCTGCCCCTTGATGCAGCATGCGCACCTTCGCCGCTTCCCCGGATTGTGTTACCGCCTCTTTGAGGGTGGATACAAACAGCAGATTTCCTTCGTATGGAGCATTTACCTCGTGAATTTCTGAAGATGCATCTGCTTGCCAGCCCAAAACCAGAGGCTGCGCCGGGCTGAGGTTTGGTGAAACTTTGTTTTAGTCGCACAGCTGGCTGCTTCCTCTTGACAGATCTGCTGAGTAAGCAGCGACTAGACGCATGAGCTGGAATTGTTGCCAAGCAAACTTATTTTTCACTGGGACTTACTCCAGTTGGGAGGCTAGGTCCGTGGTCATAGCTACATAGAGCAGTTCTAGCTGAGAAAAGGATTGACCGTAGCTGTCTTGAGTGACATTGTGGACGCATGGAAGGCCTTTTTTAGAGATGCCTCCACTTTCCTGTCCACTGGATCCTGTAGAGAGGCTCCTCCCTCTGCTGGAATAACAGTCTCCCTGGTGAGATTCGAAACCAGGGGGTTGAGCCTGGGGCAATGTAGCCACGTCTCCGAATGTTTCCTGACAAACTTGATGAATGTTGCTCCTCCTCGTCGTGCTGTCGAGTGGCCTTCTTGTGGGCCCTCTGCTCTGGGGACTGTGGAGGAATGAAGGGTTCCGTGCGAAGGCCCTGTTCAATTTTTCTATGACATCTGGCAGATGATGCTGGCCCCCCATGGAGGCTGTGACCTCCTCAGACTCTGCAGTCAGGAGCTGCTCCGCTGAGATGGTGGACTCTGCTAGATCCTCTAACTTTGTGGCTGCTGCTTTCTCACATTGTAAGCCTAGAGAGCAGCAAAGGTGGCCAACCGGGGGTGGGCCTGCCCTTGTGAAAAATCGTCTGCCTCTGGAGGATCTGTCAGTTTATTTGATGAGAATTCGTCCCTTGCTGCTGGCAGGTACAGCTGGGGCCCCCATCCCAGTCCGATAATCCACTTGCTGGGGGAATAAGACCCCAATTCTTTTAAATCCTGTTCCATATACAAGTGGGGTTGATGGGATTCAAACCCAGATCTTTGGGACAACAAGTCTCCTGGCTTGCAGTTCAATGCCTTTAACCACTAAGCTATACTGCCTGCATTGGTGGTTCCTTCATTTTGGGATGGGGTCCCAGAGGCTCTATCCCACAGCCATCGCTGCTGAAAGTGCAGAGAGTGCCTTCCTTTTTAACTGACTGAGGAAGCCTCTCCCAGCCACCCCCTGTAGTGGTAGTGGCCTCCGACGAGCAGCAAGTCACCTGAGGCGCTCAATGGTCTTGAGGTGCTGTCATTGATGAGGCCTCCATTTTCGATGAACTGTGCACCCGAGTGGCCTACCAGTAGTGCAGCCTGCTCAATGAGGTCTCCGTTGATGAGCCAGGAGCCAGAGGAGTTCGTTGACAGTCCAGGTGCACTGCCCACAAGGCTAGCTGTGCCTCATGTGACCTCTGTCAACGAGCCTTGTCCCCTGAGGTGCTAATCAATTGAAAATTACTCCGTGGAAGTGCTTTGTGCCCTTGTTCAACTACGGCCAGCGCCACTGCTCACTGAGGCCTCCGCCCTTCAGCCTGGAGCTTAATGGCTTGGGCACGCCACCTGCAAGGCCAGCTGTGCTGCATGCAGTCTCCATCAACAAGCTTATCCCCCTGAAGTGCCTGTAGACAGAAAAATGCTCCATGGAAGTGCTTTCTTGTTCAACCATGTCGAGCACTCCACCGCAGCAAGTTCTCCACTCGTTGACAGGGCAGACTGAAAAGGTGCTCGTCGACGTGGAGCACCGATGACCTAGGTCTGAAGTGGTCGGTTGTGCTCAAAACGGGGGGAGGCTCCGGTGGACCAGCTCTTCTGCTGTCTGTATGTCCCCCTTCTGCACAATTAAAATTCCCCCACTGGGGCAGCTCAACATCCCCACTTGATCGCCTGACTTTGACGTGGGGCAGCGCCACTGAGCCCATTAGCGTGGGAGAAAAACAGAGGAGCCAGTATGTCCAGCATGCACGACGGAGACTGGGACCCCCAAGAACAGGGAGAGCTTTATCTTTCAATCCATCCATCCCTGCTGTCTGTGGATATCCAGAAAAATAATTACCAAACTTACAGTTCTGAAGTCTTCAGCCCCGTCACCACAGTGACAGAGCTCTGCTGCAGAGTACCTGCTCCTTGGAAGGCAGGAAGTAAACTGGTGGTCACAGGAAGGGGAGGGGAGGATATCCAGGCTGCAGGGTTTTGAGTTTTTGTCTATCATGTGGCAAGAGGAGGTGCCTCCCAGTAGTACTGAAGCCCAGAGACCAGCATAAGTAGACAGAATTCCTGTTTAGCCAGTGCTGGGAAGGATCCTGCCATCTGTCACTCTAAAGGGTACTCAAAAAGAAAGGCAAACAGAGGACTGACTGTCCGAGCTTTGCACGGCCGGCGCCCAGAGTAAGCAAGCCTGGACTGTGCCCCCAAGCACTAACATTTTTCAGAGTCAGAGGAATGAGTAGGGTTATCAGACTTCTAGGAGCTCTAAGAACAACCAGTGTTTGGAGACCCTATCATGGGCAAAGCGGTTATTCATACAGTGCTTGGGTGTTGCGTATGCTGGGAAAAAGGTGCATGAAAGTGAGGGACTGCCAGACGTATTAGCTGTGGTGTCCAGGCTAGGGGGGAAAACCCCTCACCCATCTCAAGCTACACTCAGTAAAAGCCATCCAAGCCTTTGATGTGCCCCCACGGCTGAAACAGACGCTGTCAGTTGGGGCTTTTGGGCAAGAGTTTCCATGGGAATGGTTGGATCAACCAGATAATTGCAGAAATACAGAAACCATAAATATTTAAAAAATGCTAGGGTCTCAATATGCCTATCAGGACCGCTTTGTCCTAGTACTTTATTTTCACACATTGTTGAAACATGCCATCTGGCTAGCAGGTTGTAGTGATGGTTTCCAGTTTTTATTCAGCCTGGCACCATTCGTAAAATAGTCTTAATGTGCAGTTTAAAAATAGACATTCTCGGTTCAGAATTTTGATGCTGCATATCTAGCTTGTTCAGCTGAACCTGAGAGCGCACTCGTATCACACAAATCAGAAAAATAACTCAGTTTGAACTTTTACCATGCAGTTCTACTCTCTGAAGAATAAACTCCCTTTTTCAGTTCTGTTTTTAGCCGTAGGCCCAAGGCTGGAACAGCAGCATGAGAAAAGAAAACAGTCTGCTGTAGAGCCGATTTACATCCCCGACCCACGGCATACAAGGCAGGAGATAAACTGTGATGGCCTCATTAAGACACCATTTTGAGTGTCTGTTTTTGGCAGTCCCCTACCTGTCTGTACCAATGGATCATCTACCAACTCAAAAGGAATGACAGATACACCTGGCACTGGAGAAGTCAGCACTTCCAGCTCTGGATTTTGCCCTCAATCCTAGTGTTACTAACAGTTACTACATAGTATCGCTATAAATCATAAAAATTACCTCCCTCCTCAATGGCATCTGTCTTATGTTAGTACCCTTTCTGCTCACAAATAGGAAAGTTTCCCTGAACAAACCTTGTCTAGGGCCAATTATTTTCTGTTCTCAATGGAAAACACTGGTAAAACGCAATTTGTCATTTTTAAACAGCACTTGGGAGTCACTTTTTCATGAAAACCCCCACTCTGCACTGCTTTTGGGCAACCCCTCCCCTTTTTTTTTTTTTGGAGCTATGGCCTCATCCCCCTTCGAGGTGCTAGCCTGTGCCTGCCTCCTCCCTTGCCCAGGATTACACCCTGGGCAGCCCCCCAAAAACGGGTAACTGTGGGCTAGCCCTGCATTCCCTCTGGGTTAGGCCACCTCCCCCTGGCAGATATGAAGGCAGTGGAGGATGGCGGTGGGGCAGGGGCATCATGCCAGGGTTGGCAATTTTTCTTTTTTGCTGCTGTTCGGGGCGAGGGCGTGCAATGGCTAGCAGCATCTGCCCCCAGCGTGCTAGTGCCGACCGCAGTACCCCCAGCCTCTGTCAGGGGGCAATGAAATGTCAGACACTCTTCCCTCCCCCTTCCCCAAAGAACGAGAGCAGTCCCATGGATGCAGGGTCCTGCTCCCCCTGGCCGGCCCTCCGACTCCCAGGTCCATTCCCAAACCCAGGTAGTCAGCGTCGAAAGCGGAAATCCCACCGCTGCACCGGCAGGCCAGCAACAAACCCCTACCTTTCAAGTAAAATGTCTGTACAAAACATGGGGAAAAAAACAGGGGAAAAGAAACGAATTTTAAGATCATGCCAAATGGAACTGGCCATTTTTGAAAACAGAGAATCATTGGCTCTATTTGTGTAGAGTTCTAATCTTCAATGAACAAGAATCCATGGTCCATGAGACATGTGCCAGTGTATTTAACATTCAGAATATTTGAAGTCACTTCATGTTCACATGTTGGACTGGAATCCAAAGGAACTCAAACTCAGTTCCTCCTAGTTCTTATTTCTCCGTCACCTTTCTCCACTACGTAGGAGAGTTCCACTACATCCAACACATGGCAGCCTCTACTACAAATTTAGAGATGAGAGTTCCACTACTAAACATTTCCAGTTCCATGCCTATCAGGATTAACTTTAGCTAATTTATGACTGAATCAAAATGTTATTGACGCAGCAAGAATGAACACATCTGAGTGTCAAAGACATCCTCTTTGTGATTACTTTTAAACATTTAAAGAGGTTTTTTTTTTTTCCTAACCTTGCTGTCACCTGAAAGGGGGTGATATGGATATTTGTTTGGTGAAATCAAAGAGCTCATCAGACCGAGACACCATTTCCTCAGACCACTGAGCTAGTCATGTCTGAAAAGTTATTACAAACAAAAGAAGATGGGAACCCTTCCAAGCTAACCAGCAGTACCGATCAATGGTAACCCGATTATGTGATGCAGAAGATTAAATGGCAATGGGCAAACTACCACCCAAATTCAATCAGGTGATAATGGGATGATATGCTATAGCAATCGCCAAGCGCTTCACGCTCTCAGCAGACTGCACAAGATAATGTACGCTATTACAGTTGGGTTTTTATTGCGTATTACTCTGTGTACACACACACACACACACACACACACACACACACACACAGCCACAACAACACTAAACAAACCACCAAACAGCTTTGCTTGATGCTGGAGAAAAGTAAGTGTTTGTGGATGCATGCAGTTTCACAAACTGATGAATTGCTAAGTCAGTGTGTGTGTCCGGATACCGGTTTTTGAATACTCATCTGAGAATGAGACAGACCTCTCCCTTGCTTAAGCAGAGCCAGTTTCCCTCCCCACCTCACCTGTAACAAACCGAGATTCACAGCGAGGAGACTCACAGGCACAGTACATGCAGCACACTTACCCTCTGCCCAACAGTATGGCTTTCTTCTTTCCTCTCTCCAGCTGCCAAGACAACCCCAAAAAATATCCTTGGGTAAAGTAACTGCCACTTACATTAAGATCCACAAAACACTCAACAAGGAGTGAGAATTTCACATCCCAATCCAAAGAGAAGCACTGCTGGCCAAACCTGCAGCATCCTAGTGTATGCAACAGAGGATCAGGCCATCTGTGTCTTGCCAACTGTACCAAAGACGACAGAAGAAGGTCTTCAAAAAGAAAAAAGGACAATGACTGAATATTTTTTTCAGTATCAGGAAATCTTTTTAAAACCCTTAAGCTGCCAACAGATTTAGAATGTATAGGAATTCAGGATGTGTATATAAGTCCATGTGTGGCACAGCAAGGGTATTCAGACACAAATCATACTAACATACTAAAAGCCAGCAGAATAGGCCCGATGGTCTGTCGTGTCTGCTCGGTAGCCAGCACTAATGGGTGCTCGCTTTCCCACCCCCCACCCCCAGCCCCAGAGAGGGTAATCTTCGGCTTCAGTTTACCCATGTACCTGTCCCACCCCCCTCTTGAAGCCCTCCACTGTGCCCTCCCCCACCAGACTTGCGGGCAGTGCATTCCATTGCCCCATCACCCTCTCAGTGAAGTAATGTCTCCTGCATTCTCCCCTGTAATTTCCCCCCTCCAGCTTCCACTCATGTCCCCTGGTTGTGCCCCCTTTCTTTAGTTTGAACATCTTTGGCTCCACCAGTTTATCCGTTTTACATATTTTAAGACCCCTATCATACCCCCCCCCCCGTCTCTCCTCTCCTCCAGCGAGTACAGCCCAAGCTCTTCCAGCCTTTCCTCATCGGTCCTCCTTCCCATGCCCTTTATCAGCCTGGCTGCCCTCCTCTGGACCCTCTCCAGCAGTGCTACGTCCTCCTTGAGGTGAGGTCTCCAGAACTGCATGCAGTGCTCGAGATGCGGCCTGACCAAGGCATTATACAGAGGGAGGATCACCTCACTCCTCCTGGATGTAATCCCCCTGGCTATGCAGCCCAGAATCCTGTTTGCCTTTGCCGCTGTTCTTCTGCAATTTTCACTGTTATTCCTTTTGGCACCCCCAGATCCCTTTCACTCGTAAGACCCCCCCCAGGGTGTATACAAGGCCTGGGTTTCTGACCCCCAGATGCAGCACCCTACACTTCCCTGGATTAAACCTCAGTCCCCACCTCCTTGACCACCCCTCCAGGGTATCCAGGTCCCTCTGGACTCTCTCGCTTCATCCCCATCTGCCAGTGCTCCCAGTTTTGAGTCAAGTGCAAAGAGGCTCATCCTACTCCTAACCCCCCTTCCCATATCGGAGACATAAGCATTAAACAGTAGTGGCCCCAGTACCGAACCTTGGGGGACCCCACTGATGACCTTACTAGGGGAGGAAACTATCCCACCAACCACTACCCTCTGTATTCACCCAGTTAGCCAATTTTCTACCCATCTGAGCAACTGTCCTCCCACCCCCATCCCCAGCTTTGTTAGCATCCCAATGTGGGTACCGAATCAAGCGCCTTACTGAAATCCAGATATAGGACGTTTACTGGTCAATGTTGGTCCAGGGTCCCCATCACCCAGTCATAAAAATCTATGAGGTTGGTCTGACATGATCTCCCCAGGACGAAACCATACTGTTTGCCATCCAGGTGCCCTAACCTTTCCAGTTGACTCCCAAGCCTCTCCTTGACAATGCCCTTCATTACTTTGCCTACCGCAGACGTTAGGCTGACAGGCCTGTAATTCCCCATCTCCTCCCTAGACGAATAGGCACCACATGAGCCACCCATCCTGTCTGCAGAGATGTGTTAGGAGTGCAGCTAGTGGAGCTGCTAGTTCATCCGCCAGTTCCTTCATAACCCTCTGATGCAGCCCATCCAGCCCCAGTGCCTTATCAGTTTTTAGAGTTCGAAGAGCCTCCCTCACCCGATCCACTGTGATTTCTCCCTCCCAGTCCACCCCCTCATTTAAGTACCCATCCCCTTCTAGGCTTGGCCCGGCCTGTACCCCAGCCTCTTTCGGTCCTCTAGACTCCATCCAACCTCTTGACTCTGTTGTCTCCCCTACCCTCCGGTCGGGCTGGATGAATCCCCTGTCTCCCTCTGTAAATAGAGTCAAAGTACTCATTTAGTACCTCTGCCTGATCCACCTCCTGAGCCCATCCCTGCCCAGTCCTAATCCTGCTGATCTGTGCCCTTCCTTTCTCTTCTCCCTGTGTAGTTATAGAACTCTCCCGCCCCCAAGATATCCTAGCCAGATTTTGCTCCATCCTCGCTGGCTCCCTTCACCAGTCTGGTGACCCTTCTAGCCGTCAACTCATACTCACCCCTCTCCCTATCCCCACAGAGCGCTTAAAACGTGCATAGGCAGCCTTTGTATCCCTCACCACCTCTTGCACCTCCCTGATCCACCAGCACAGCTTGTTGGCTCTACCATGCTTACGCCTTACCCTTGTACATGAGCTAGCAGCCTCCTGCACCCCTTTCTTAATGGTCTCCCACAAGCTACCAGCATCCATGTCCAGCCTAATCTTGTCCAAGCTCCCCAGTAGAATCCTGCCCATGCCCATGAAGTCCACCCCCCCCGAAGTCCACTACTACTGTATTGGTGCGGTTATCCTCCCCCCCGACACAGCAGAAACCAGACCGTGGTATGGTCACCACCTGCCAGCGGGCTGCACACTTCCAGGCCCCTTATCTTGTCACTGTCTGCTAGGACAATGTCCAGTATCCTCCCCTTCCCAGTAGGTTCCCCCACCTGCTGAACCAGGAAGGCATCCTGAAAACACATCCATCTGTCTCGGTTCCCTGGCCACGGCGGATGTCATATTGTCCCAGTCTGCCCCCATCATATTAAGGTCACCCATGATCACCACTCTACCCTTTCCCAAGTCACAGTGCCCCTTGATGTTCTCAACTAGTTTGTCCTCCAGGGCCTCTTCCATCACGGAGGTCTGTACACCACCCCTATTTTCAATCTTACCTCCCCTTGTTTGCAGGGTTACCCCAATCACTTCCACCCCCCACAGCCTCCTCCACTCCACTAACCACTATGTAATTTTTGACAATCAGTACTACACCCCCTCCTCATTCTTCTTCTCTATCCTGCCTGAATAATTTTGTAGCCCTCCAAGTTTAGGTCCCAATCATTTTTCTGGGTGGCCCAGGTCTCAGTAATTGCTGCCACATCAACGTACAGTTCTTTAATGTTCTGTATTTGTCTTGTTTTTTTCCAGCCTTCATCTTAGTCTCAGTGGGGGACACGAGGATCAGATGTAGTTTGAGATGCAAAGATCCTGTTTTCATGTAAATGTCCTCCGTAATTATAAACAAAGGGAGAAATACTGAAAACTAAATATAAGCTAAGTTGTACTTCTGAATATTCTATTTTACAAGGCATCCCTGCATACTGGAAAAAGTCTTGAAGAAAGAAAACATTAATTTTGAGACAGACATGCAAGGAGGGATAAAAATGACTTTAAAGAGCTGGTGACGCGTTCAGGAGAACTTTAACGAAACCTAATATTTAGACACAGTCCAACCTGTATTTCCCCACTAGCGCTGTATTCCTCCGCCCCATTGTTTATTACTAAGGTAATCTGTATGAAAACAGGATCTTTGCTCCAGAAGAGTTCCTCTATTCCTGCTGCTTTCTCCCTACTTAAAGTCAGAGCACTACTTGTGGTAAACATCATATACTCATGCAAAGTTTCTTAGTAATATATAACTGGGAGTAAAAATATACAAAATATAAATGGAATGCAGCAAAATTGTACCCAACTGTTAGGTTTCTTTTTATTTTTATTTGAGACATCAGTAGCTCTTTAAGTGGAGAAAAACAAAATGATAGGTTGACCCTACTTTGTACAATTAAGACAAAGTGGATTACTCTTTCTGTAACTTGACAGATGTGGACAACACTGGATCTGGGCTTCCCATGACTGGCTGGGTGAGGCCCAGAATGTCTGCAACGGAAGAGGGTTGGAACTGCTATAAGCCCTTGTGTATGTGTGACTAGGTACAGAGAAGAAACTGAATTGTCCTTGATACTGCAGAAGCTATCGCCACATGTAAATTAACCCTTGCATTTAATTATAGCTGTTCAGGTCATTCGCTGTCATTAGAGCATAAGCAACGTAACTATCCACACTCAGTTTGTGCCTTTAGCAAAGAGTTACAGTTACCATGCATGTTATAAGTAGATTATGCAACCTGTTTACAAACTAAACGTTAAATACCTATACAAAGGTAAATAGGTTTAGCTTTCTTGAACACAAAAGCATGAGAGACAATCCTTGCTTACTGTTCCAAGTTCCAACACAGAGGTTTCATTTCTTTTTAATACACAGACCATGTTTTCTGACAGCAGTGCTCCTCCAAAGCCCCTCAATGCCCAGCCATAGGTGACTATAGCAACAGCATGACAAAACAGCTAGGCAGCACCTTTCTCAGAACCACAGATCATATTTTCGCCTGCCTGCAGTGCCTTAGGAGTATCAGAGGCTCTCTAGCTACAATCACATGATAAAGAAGAATAGCAAATGGTTTGTATCCCCAAGATTTGCAATATAGCTTGCACTAATTACAGCACAGTAAAGAGAAGAATTATAGCAATCTGAGAAATGTGTAAAAAAAAAAAAAAAGTTAAGCTACAAAGCACTTTGCTAAAAGTCAGTGCCATTAGTTCAGCGTAAGTGGGTAGTCCAATTTCCACTCCATTTTCTGGAGATAATGCTTACTATTCCCCAAAGCGTATATCTAGCACTTTTACTCATGAATCATACCCTTCTCATCAGACTTCCCTCCAAGCCACCACCGCTGCTGCAAATAGCCTCACAGTGCTAACTGCTATACTGTCTGCAAACAGCTGTGTCATAAAGGTAAGAACTGGACATCCAGCTCTGCTTTTATCTGTGGTCCCTGCTCTGATTTATTATTTATTTCACTGTTCAAGTTCCTAGTTTAATGAAATGCTGTTCTGATAGCATTGCTGTATTCCAGGTAGAAAACCAAAGGATCTACTGGTGGAAATTTTCCGTTCTGGAACAAAGGATCAAACTAACTCCAGGCTCCAGCAGGCCCACATCTAACAGTGGATAATTACTCTTTAGACTCCAATCTTAAATGATAATTTCAAAGGCTGGTAAGTTACTTTCAGGGACGCTCTGAACTGTCAAATCCAGATCCAACTGGATTGCCTAGGAATTTAGGAATATATAAATCAATTCCAAAAAAGGACCTCAAAAACAAACAAACAAAAAAAAAATCTGATTTGTAAATCTAAATCCTAAATTATTACGTTTAAAAAATATATATATATTTTAGCTTTAAATATCTGAATTTGAATTTCTGGACTACAATTCCAAAAATTGTTATTCCAAAAACTGGACTGAAATCCAATTCCGTGACTCAGAATCTGAGCAATCCGAGTTGCTTTTTTATGTATGACTGGCACAGAGAAAAATTATCCAACACTACAGTTTCAAAATATCTGCATGTGCCATTTGTTTACTCCAGCACATTTTACAAGGTGTTTTTTTTGTTTTGTTATTTGTTAAACAGCACATTGCCTCCCAAGAAATTCTATAGACATCGTCAGGATTTATAACTCTTGTAAATTCTGGTGCTGTCACTCCAAAAAAAAAAAAGGCCCCCAAGAGTTTTAAATCTGGGACCAAAGTCAGAAGAATGTTTGTAATTTAGTAGATAACAAAAACACAGCTTAACTAAAAACAACAAAAGCTAAAACAGGCTAACTTAAAACATTTAATTCTGATCAATGAAGCCGGAATTTACATATGATGCACTAAAATATAAAAAGCATCTGTCAATGCCGAATGTTTGCTTGCTGGCACTGGCATTGGTAGTGTAGGAGTTACAGAGCTGCATAATAGGAATAGCAGTGAAGTACTGAACTGAAGCCAAGCCCACCACCACCCTGCAGATACTGACAGGCACTGGGGTGTGCCTTTGGGTCATCCGGCATAACAGCCACGCCATTTCATCACACCCTACCGTGCAGACACCAACAAGTGTCATGGTGTGCCTTGGGATCTTCGGACCTTACATTCACCCCATTCCATCAAGAAATACGGTGAGATGGGTGCTGTATAGAAGAATGGGGTGAACTTTGGGTCCAAAGAGTCCAAGGCACACCTCAATGCCTCTCATTGGCTGCAGGGTGTGGGTGGAGGCAGAATGGTATAAGCATTACGAGCGACAATCCCAAGTCACACCCCAATGCCTGTCATTCTCTACAGGGTAGGGCGTTATGGTCAGAAACCCTAACACCTCAGGCATTCGTTGGTATTTTCACTCCAAATTTTCAACATTTTTTTTTTTGTGACCCCCACCTTATGAACAGTGGCAATATTAGTTTGTTAGTCGAAAGCTGCTTTTGCACAGCGACTAGGCCATTTGGCACCACAGGTGCGAATACACATTTCTAACAGGATGTGAAAAATGACAGCTGTACTGTTCATAGGGAGGTGTAAAAAATGGCAATGTTGAAAATTTGCAGTGAAAATATTTAAAAAACTGGTACAGTCACGAGCATGCGTAGAAACTATGCAACGCACACCCGTAATGTAATTAGTTTGGGGATTTTTTACAGCAGATTGTCAACACAGGCATTTTGGGACCTCTGCTCATGAACAGTGTCACTGTGATTTTCTTACTCTGTCCCGAACAGTGATTTCCCACAGCGACCACGCATTTCTGTGCTGGAAGTGCGAAAACAAATTTCAGCCATGGTGTGTAAAATGACAGCTCTGCTGTTCATAAGGAAGGGTGAAAAAATGCCAGTGGTGAAAATCTTGACTGAAAATACTATAAATTCATGAACTTACGAGGATGCGTGGAAACTGCGCAATACTTGCTCGTAACAGTCATTTTATGGACTTTTGTCACCGAATTTTTAACATAGCCACTTTAAAGACCTCTGCTCATGAATAGTGTCACTGTGATTTTCTTAATCTGTCCCAAACATTGATTTCGCACACCGACTGCGCCATTGTGCACGACATGCGCGGAAACAAATTTTGGGCGAGATGTGATAAATGACAGCTGTACTGCTCATAAGGAGGTGTGGTAAGATGGCAATGTTAAAAATCTGGAGTGAAAATAGTAAAAATTTGCGAACTTACGAGCGCGTAGGAACTGCTACAACGTAAGTAGAATCAGTCATTTTGGAAATTGTTTCACCACCAACATAGAGTTTCGGGGCTTACTTATTAACTGTGACACTGTCTTTTGTAAATCGCCCCTAAAGGTGGTTCCATGCAGTGACCGCGAAATCACATTTTGGGGCCAACTAACAGTGCCAGAATTCATGAGGAGGGGTCCCAAAAAATCCATGTTAAAAACGTGGTGCCAAAATTCCAAAAAATGCCTGAGATGTGCATTAAAGTTGAAAACACCTTATTTATTCCATTATACAGCTTACCATCATTTCTTCAGTTTGCGGTCGGCTTTCTCGCCGGCCTCCGGAGGTAAGTATGGGGTGAGGTGGGGGTGTGGGGAAGTGGATGTGCAGAGGGTGGGCGCGGGTTGGGGGGCAAGACAATCAACGAGGGACCTTTTTTCTTTTCAGGAGTACGACGAGGGACTTGTGCCACGCTGGGGTGGGCTCCCAGTGCGGCAACTGGAAGGCTGTTTCTTTTTGGGGGGGGGGCGGGTTAATTGAGCCAACGGGGGATTGGGCACCCCCGTTGCCTCCTCCCAGAAAAATAGTCCTAGGGAAAGTTCACTTCAAACTGAATTTATGTTCTTTAAGTTCCAGGAAGGGAAAGCAGACACGTATACAAGCAGGACTGCCGGCAATATGCTAATCAACACTATCTTACCGCTGCTCACTGAAGCGGAGTTCTCCCCTTTCAACTGTACGGCACTGCATTTTCAACTGCTGTCAGAGAGCTGCAGCATTCATTGGTGAACTGTGGCTGCACCTGCAAACACTCTGAATTGGAAGACGGTGCCACACCTACAAAAACTCTGATGATGGCACTATGTTTCTTGCACATGCGCGCAAGCAAGCATAAAAAAGCACATCTCCAGTGTTTATTTCAGTGTGTGGGATTGTGACAATTGCCATACAATTTTTAATTCTGACCCACCTTTTCTTCTCCCTTGGGGACAACTTGCTCACTGTTGTAACTGTTATTCCTTGGTACCCAGGTAAGGCCTGTTAGTGCCCGTTTTCAGGGGTGACCCGGAAGCACTGGAGAGGTTTAGTGACTTGTTCGGAGTCACACAGTATTCTTTGCTTTTAACCTCTAGGTTATACTGCCAGCCCCAAATAACTGCAGTTTTATGAATCCGGGCTCTGTTGAATAATCCATTATTTTATTATTCTATTTGACTCTCACTTTTTGTACCCAGTGAGTCAATGTTCCACATATATAAATATCTGACATGAACCCTGCATCTCTGCATTCAGCCAACAGTCCGTCAAAATCAAGGAAGTGGTCCTTGGGACTGACAAGCTTAACAGCCAACTAACTGTAGTTAACAGTGACAGAAAAGTGAACTGAAAACAGTTCATCTGTGTGTGTATACATAAAACAGCTGACTTGCTTTACAGATCTGAAATCCATTAAATACATCTGTGGAGTACTGTGGGTGTTTTGGAGCCTTGGGCAGCTTAACAGTCATTTGATCATTTATGTCGTGCACCCTTCATTTTATGGCAACATCTGGCACAAAAACTGCAGACAATTATTAATTTGTACCAGGGAACGACAGTCACTCAAAGCATGAGGGTGTTGGGGCTTTAAAGGCATACCTTCCATTTTCCAGGTTTTTTTTTTTGGGGGGGGGGTAAAGTTATAGAAGAAATTAACGTTTTTTTATCACGCATGAGGGCAAGTACAAATGTTCTTGCCTCATGTCTAGTATAAAATAAATACTTTGACTTAATTCAAAAAGCAAAAAATCTGTTACCTGCCATACTGATGCGACATAATGCTACAAATCAGACTAGTTTTGTCCCATATTATAAAGCCTAATTCCACACTGTTCAGTAGGATTAAATTTAAAGTGATACGGTTACTGTTGTCATTTTAAAATTCTGCACACTAACATAAAGCTCACATTACAACAATACAATACAATACAATAAAATGCCTACAAAATGCCAACATTCTAACAGTTTTACTCAGGATGTGTAGCGAACAGCACAGATGGCTGGAACTGGGATAGGTGCAGCTTTTAAAGCAGCAGTATCTGTTAGTAAAACAAAATGTCATTCAGTTTTTTAGTACTAATGCTGCATTTCTGGCAAAAATAATATGTCCAATTTTGTTTTTATTGCATTTCATTCTTTTTTTGTAACTTCAAGTTTATAGAATACTGAAAAACACATACACTATTCCCTCCTTTGCCACACATGGCAGCATGGAGAGAGGACAGCTGTTAAGACAGTCAATTAACCACACAGATATAAAACTTATATATTTTAACAAAATAAGAAACACACTAGCACCTTTCAGTCCATATCTTAGATGTCGACTTAATTGGTCATAGTTCATTATTCTTTCAATGTTCACCATATTCGTAAAGGGTATATAAACGTCATTGACTGAACTGTAATATACAATTCAAATTATCCAGTAGTGTACCAATGGATTTCTGTGACATTAACTGGACACTAAGCTTTTTACTGATATAACTCCCAATGTAAAACATCCACCTACATCCCCCTGTAGCCTTCAATAAAGCTAAAGTGCTGTGATATGGTCCCTGATTTTCTAGTTTATTTAATTTTTTTTATTACTGTCCCCTAATTCAGATGACCGACTCTTAGGGCGGCTACCGAATGCGCCAGTGCATTCACACATCAATATGGCCCCAGAGCTAAGCTAAACACATGCATGGACCAGTTTGGACTTTTTCTTTTCCAATATGGGCTAAACATGGTTTTAGATAGGGGACACTGAGCTCAGCTTTTTGATCTGTGTGATCTCATTTATAAACGAGCAGTGTAACCCCTCACTACCCCCACGACCAAGCCAACCTCTGGCTGCTTCTATCACTGGACAGAGTCAACCTCTGGCTGCCTTCACCACCAACTACCCTGCTATTATGGCCCAGGACTGCAACAGTGACTCTACTATAACTATCAATCTCCCCTTCGGCAACTCAACAAATGTCACCTTAGTCACTGTATGCAGGGCTCCAGATAAGATTTTTGGGGTAAATACTGTACTTATTTATTTATTGTACTTTTTGCCCCTTGCTCTGAAGTTATCAGCCACCTTCCTGCACCCACCATACTCTCCAATTGCCACCGTCCTCCACTGCCACCGATACTCCCTAACTTCCCCCCCAGGGTGGGGCCATGGCACCGCTGTCCACCCGTCTAAGATGGGGAAAGGTGCCGGCTACCCGGCATTGCCTCCCTGGCTTCCCCCCTCAGGGCGGGGTTCAGTGACTGCAGCGGCCCACGGCACTGTAATTTAGTCGGCTTGGAGGAGTGGTGGACAGCCATACAGGCCAGGCGCAGAGGTGGCATCATTAAATCAGGCGCAGGAATTTTTGTGTACTTTACGTGGGGGGCGGAAACGTGCAATGACGTCCAGTGTCCGTCCCGCCCCTCCGGCCGCTCTTCAATGCCAGTTGCTGCGGTACCCCCAGCCCCCACCAGGGTTCCGTCAAGCACCGGACATTCACCCTAACCTCCCCCGGGAGAAGGAGAGCAGTCCCTGGGAGGCTTGATCCTTCTCTCCCCAGCCGGCCCTCCAACAATCCGGGTCCACTCCCGAACCCAGGTAGCCGGCGTCGCAAGCGGAAATCCAACCGCTGCGCCGGCAGGCCGGCTGTACACCTCATTTTAAAAGTGAGGTGATTAAAGCCAAATTCAAATGCGTACAAATGTCTGGACAAAGTGGATGAGGAGTACATTTTTAAAAAATATAGTTTTTTCTAGATAAGGACTGATCAGGTGCCACTGCTGCAAGATTCTCCTCCTGCCCTTACGTTGTTTATGACTATAACTGAGGTTGTATACTACCTGTTTTCAACAAGTCTGACTCTCTTGTTTAAATTTCGATTTACAGTAAGTACAGAGATAAATACCTGTACATTTTCTTTCTCCAATGACCGGTCTCCGGGCTTCCCTACTCATGGGATGTACAGTACCTCCTGATGCTGATAGGTGGGCAGGAATCAGACCTCTGCAGCATGAGACATCCAGCCCTCCACTTCCTGTCTCCCTCAGTTCTTCCTAACGCAGTCCAGTTCTTGCTAAAGCAGTCCAATGTGGCAATACTACAAGAACTTGGAAACAAAAAACAAGTATTTTAAGGAGTATATGGCCATGAGGCCAGTCAACTATATACATTCTGGGAGGGAATCCGAAGCCTGGAGACCAGCCATCGGAGAAAGAAAATTTACAGGCCTTTAAATTTCAATTTCTCTCTCCTAAGCTAGTCTCCGGGCTTCCTTACTCATGGGATATACAAAAGCAGTATATCCCCTGATGTCCCGAACAGGAAAACTGTCAAGAGCCCTTAAGGGTTTACCACTGCTTGAAGTATTCTGCAGCCAAAGGATGCCTGTGCTAAAGACATAATTTCCAACGAATAAATTTTTTGAAAATATGTGAATGGATGATCAAGGGGCCATAGCTCTGGTGGAATGGGCTCTCACTGGGCCAGGCAAAGTTACTCCGGCCTGATCATAAGCTGTGGAGGTGACAGAATCAGTCTGGCTACAGAGCCTTTTGAATCCTTGTTACCCATTATTTTGGCCCTTAGTTGACATGAACAAACTTGAAGTTTTGTGAATACCTTCCTCTCTCTTAATATACATTTTCATCACTCTTCACAGGTCTAGTGGATGAAATTCCCCTTCCTTATTGCTTTTAGGGAGTGGGCAAAAGGAAGGAAGAATGAACCCTTGATTGTAAGGGAAGGGAGACAATTTTTGGCAAAAAACCTGGAACTGTTCGTGCCTGATGAAAGAGTGTATGGCTCTTGGGTAAACAATGCTCTCAGTTCGAAGATTCTCCTGGCTGAAGTAATAGCTATGAGAAAAAGGCGTCCATTTTGAGATACATGATGGACGTCTCCTTGAGAGGCTCTAAAGAGGGCCTTGGTCACAGCCTTGAGAACCAAATTAAGACTCCAAGGTGGTACCTTTGGTTGACGAAGGCATTTTAATGTTGCTGCCTTTAGAAACCTCTAGACATGGGGACATGAGCCAGATTCCCATGAATCCATCAACAAGACTGCCCCCACGCAAAAACCTGAACTTGTAAGGCGGCTGATTGCAGTCCTTTGTCCATCCATCTTAAAGGAACTGCAATAGTACAGGCAATTATACTGGATAGTTCTGTGTGTGTTTGGAATGAAGCCAGAACCACAATTTCCTCCGGAGTCTATAATACACTTTAGAGGAAGAAGGGAGACACGAGTTCCCCATCATTTCAATAACAGGAGCTGTGTAGCCTAGCTCCTTGAAAGTTTTCTGCTCCATCTCCAGGCCTAGAGAGACAAATTGTTCAAATTGGGATGCAGAACGAGACCTTGACGGAGAAGGTCCGGGCTGAACTTGAAGGTTAGACGTGGTCACCTTGACAAATGAATGATAATCGGGAACCATGGTCCGAAAGACCATAAGGGACAGACTAGAATCATGACTGCCCTGTCCAAAGCAACTTTGTGGAGGACTCTTGATAGAAGCGGTATTGGAGGAAAGGCATACAGGAGACTGAACTGATCCCAGTTTAGGGGAAAGGTGTTCTGAGCCACCGCTGGTTCCTCCTTGACCAGGAAGCAGAATTTTTTACCTTGGAGTTCCGCCAGCAGGCTAAAAAATCTATCTGAGGATTGCCCCACTGTTCTGTTAGGATATGGGAGGCAGTGTCCTTCAGCTCCCATTCCCCTGGTAGAACAACCTTGCGACTGGGCCAGTCTGCTGTGACATTTTCCTGTCCTGGAATATACAATTGCTCAGTGGTGCTCAGACTACTGAAAGAGAAGGGAGTCCGTCTGGACTCGAACCACTTGACCCCAAAGCTGAGGAGCTGAGGAGCGAAAGCTGACAATGTCAGTCTGACTGCTCTGAGCTCCAATAGGTTAATGTGGCATCAGGACTCCTTGGGGGTCCAGAGCCCGTGGGCCCTCTTGTCCCCCATGTGGGCTCCCCAGCCTGTGAGACAGGCATTGGTCGTAAGGACAACCGTTGGCTCAGGGCGGACAAACTGGATCCCTTCCTGCAACCAGTCTGGGGCAGTTCACCAGTGGAGAGTGTCCCATATCTTCTGGGTTACAGTGGTCAGCTGGTTGAAATGACCATGGCGCTGAGTCCACTGGGCGGCCAGCTCCCACTGGAGGAGGTGCATGTGCAACGGGGCCCAACGGACCACTGAGGTGCACACCACCATGTAACCCAGAAGGTGCAGAAAGTCCTGGGCAGGGCGCAGTTGCCCAACCAGAAATGATTGAGCAAAGGAGGAAAGAACCTCCGCCCTGTCCACCAGAAACTGAGCTCTGGCTTGACAAGAGTCGAGCTCTGCCCCGATGAAGCCCATCACCTGAGAACGCATGAGTTCAGACTTGGCCTCACTGATCAGAAGGCAAAGTTGGGAGCAGGTCTGGAGGGCCAGGTCCCTGGACCTCTCCACCTCCTGTTGGGAGGAACCTGCTAGGAGCCAATCATCGAGGTAATGATCAATCCTGACCCCCGAGATGGGCCGCCACCACTGCAATGCATTTGGTGAAGACCTGTGGGGCCGAAGACAGGCCGAATGGCATGGCTTAGAACTTGTGCAGGGTCCCTTTGACTCTGAAGCGGAGGAACAGCTGATGGGACGGATAGATTGGGACATGAAACAATGCGTCCTGCAGATCCAGTGAACAGAACCACATGTTTTGCTCCAAGGATGGTATGATCTGGGACAGAGGGACCATCTGAACGGTGCGTGACCTGAGATATTGATTCAGGTCATGCAGATCTAGAATGAGGCGCCAGCCCTCTGTCTGCTTGGGCACTAGGAAGTACCTGGAGACAAAGTCTGGGTCTGCTGGAGGATCTGCCACTGGAGCTACTGCCTTCTTGAGAAGGAGCTGAGCAATGTTGTCTTCGAGAGCTGACTGAGCGGATACTCTTTCCTCCCGAGAGGCGCGGGCTCTGCTTGGAGGGTACTGCTCGAATTCCAGAGACAGTCCCTGACTGACCACTTCAAGAACCCACCTGTCCGAGGTGACAGAGGACTAGGCAGAAAGGAAGCGGCGGAGCCGACCCCCCATGGGAGGACCCAGAGCCGAGGTGGTGGGAGAAGAGTTGATAGCCTCTGCCCCATCACTGAGCAGGTCTGGAGGAGGAGGATCCAGGACCTGAACCTCGACCTCCTTTACGGGCCTGGGAGGGTCCAGGCTTGGGCCAGGGGCGCCAAGCTTGAGCCTGCTGCTATTGCTACGGTCCACCTTGAAAGAAGGATTGCTGAGCCGCAGGGAAAGAAAGCCGAAAAGGCTTCTTTTTCTTCTGCTGGTTCTTGCCCGAAAAACCCTTGGCAGAAGTGGCATCCAAGGTGGCACTGGGCTGCTCAATGCACTGAAGGTGACCAGCCACTCCTGGGCCAAACAGGTCGGTCCCTAGGAAGGGCACGTCAGCTAGTTTGTGCTGAGTATCTGCCGGGAAGGAGGAGAGCCTCAGTCAAGCCCTGCGACGAGAGGCAACTGCAGCTGCCACAGAACGGGAACAAGTATCCCCAATGTCCAGGTCTGTCTGGAGCTGCTGTTTGGCAACAGCTCGGCCCTGATCCCGGACCTGCTTGACTGTGGTCTGCATGTCCGTGGGGAGGTGTGGGAGGACTTCATTCAGAGACCCTAGAAGGGCATGACAGAAGTGTGCCATGATGATGGCCGAACTTCCCTGACGAAGGCCCAAGAAAGAAGCCGCATAGACCTTCCTGGCTGAATGGTCCAAAAGCTTGAACTCTTTATCAGGAGATTGCTCAGTGTCAGCAAAACTGCCAGTACGCCTGAACACAGAGGCAGTCACCAGGTTCTCGGCCGAAGGGTGCTCTGTGAACCACGCAAGGGACTCCATGGGTACCGCATACTTGCGGGCTACATGGGCAGACGGAGCTGGATAAGAGGCAGGGCACTGCCAGATTTCTAAGGCCAGGCCAACAACAGCCTCGGCCACAGGAAAGACCTCCATCGGGGTATCCCCACTCTTGAGGATGTCCGTGAGACGGTACTCTGCCTTTTTCTGGACTGGCTCCTGAGGCATCCCTGTGGACTCAGAGATGAGGCTAAGAATGCTCTGAAAAGACGAGGGACCTTCCTCAGTCTCTAATCCAATGACCGATTCGTCATCCCCAGGATGAGAATGCAGACCGGTGATGTCCGAATCTGAGGAATCCGGATACAACGGTGGACCGCCCAGGTCACCACTGACCCATCGAGGGCGGTCCAGGGTGACTGACCGACAAACGCCGGGGAAACCCGGTGTCTGGCCTATCTTTCTTGGAAGGAGCCCCTTCCACAGGCTGCTTGGGCGGCGGTTCCACCACGATCGTGGAAAGACCATTTTAAGCCCAACTGGAAGTTTTACCGGCTCAGCAGGCTGGGGAACCGATTTAATTGGCTCTGAAGGAGTCTGCTTCCGCCTAGGAGGCGAAAGTCAAGTAACAGCCAGTGTGGAAGATGGAGTTGGCTTGTGCCTGGTCAAAATCAGCTGTGGCCACATGAGGTCCTCCTAGCGCCGGAGTTTCCGCCGGAGCTTCTCCTCATCCGAGGACGACGACCGATGGCGTAGCCTCTTTCGAGCATTTATGGCTCTTCCTCGGCCTTTCGGTCAAGGGGGTCAGAGACCTCGAACAAGATAGGATAGGCCGATTCGGTCACTCAGGAGACACCAGCAGGACCGGTGATTTCCCGGGGCCAGGGACCACTTCCTCAATGGGTGTTCCAGCAGGCTGGGTCTCCTTGTCGGGGAAAACCAAATTAGGTGTTAGACCAAGGGAATCGTCGACCAGAGTCTGCGATAAAGGATCAATCGGATCAATGACGATTTCTACATCATCAGCTGACAGTTTGGTGGACTGACCAGACGGCAAAGCCGAAAAGCCAGCAATCAAAGAAGCAATCTCAACCGGAGTTGAGACCACATGTTCCCAGGACATAGAATTTGAATTTGATGGCAGATAAGGACCGCTTGGCCCACCCAGTCTGCCCATTTCCCTACCTACTGGATAAGCTGCAGATCCTAGTTA
This sequence comes from Neoceratodus forsteri, assembly GCA_016271365.2. Lineage (NCBI taxonomy): Eukaryota > Metazoa > Chordata > Ceratodontiformes > Ceratodontidae > Neoceratodus > Neoceratodus forsteri. The sequence goes on along the minus strand of CM028136.1, from coordinate 283,195,799 downwards.
ACCAGCAGCCTACTTCTTCCTACCCCCAACCCCTAGAATGGCCTTATGACTGTCCCATGCATGCTTGAATTCCACCACTGTTTTTGACTCCACAACCTCCTCTTGAAGGCCGTTCCATGCATCCACAACCCTCTCTGTGAAAAAATACTTCACAGAGATCTTTTCCGATCCCAAGAGCGTCTCAGTCAATACAAAGATGATCCCGGATCCTTCTCCCACTTACGAGATCGAGAGGAGTGCGTGCCCGCAGGACCCTCTCCCTTGGTCGGGAGAGACTGGCACAACTCTCGGAAGGAACCAGAGAAGGTGGAGCCCAGGTTGAGCAGAACGAAGAAGCTCCAAGTAGTTTCTGCAGCCAGAGCTGCTTCCTCTTCAAACGCCTGCATGTGTTCTAATTGCTCAGCGGATCCCATAGCCGCGGAAGCCGCCTACCGAGCCTCCTTGGATTTCACCAGAGGGTTCAGTTTCTCCGGCCTCCCCAGCTTCAGGCATGTGAGACTGTTGTCGAGGATATTAGGATGAAAAGCAAGACACGTATCGCATTTCGAGGTGTCATGGTCAACACCGAGAAATAAAACGTACGCAATGTGGAGATCGGTGCGTGACATCTTCTGGCCACAAGGGCACCGACGAAATCCGGGGGAAGACTTGTTTTCCATAATCAAAGAAATAAACTTGCGATCGCTAATGCAAACTAGACAAATTTTCGTAATAACCAAAGGTTTTAGAGCCAGGGCCTACAAAATGCGTGAGCACGAGGGAGGCAACCTGAATCTTCCAGCAGAAAACAGGATCTGGCTTCATGGGGCGGAGCCAAGGTATATACTACCCGGGTGGGTGGGACGAGCTAGCTTGAAGACGTCCGGTAGATTTAAAGTGGAAGGTGACATGCCAAAGAGTGTGAATGAACAACATATCCATGCTCCTAGAATAAGCAGGCAGCAGAGGAGCGATGTGAAACTCCTTGATGAGCTTTAGCAGATCCCTAAATTTAGTTTTCGGGGGGAAAAACCTTGTGTCATGATGTCTGCCCCAGGAGGATCAAGGTCGGGTTTGGAGTTAGGGAACTCTTTCTTCAGTTGATGAGAAAACTGTGTGCCGGCGGGCACCAGACTACCTCCGCCACGGTCTGTAATGCTTGGTTGAGCTGTAGGGCCTTTATGTGGACTATGACCACTACTAGCACCTTTAATAATGTCCGTGGATCTGAGGAAGATCCCAATGGCAAAGTTCTGAATTGGAAGTACTGCTCTCCCACTTTGAACCTGAGATAGTGCCTGTGTAATTCCTCAGTGGGGATATGCAAATAGGCATCTTGCAGACCTATGGATACCAGAAAATCCCCTTTTTGTGACTCCCTGATTGATGACAAGGTTTCCACATTGAAGGGTCTGCTGCAGACACAAATATTCAAGAATCTGAGATCTAGGACTGACCTGAATTCCCGTGTGTTTTGGCACGATGGAGAATGGGGAGAAAACCCCCCCAAACCGACCTCTGTGGGGGAACCTAGCCCCCGTTTGCAGAAGGTCCATAATGGCCTGTAGCATTGCCCATCTTTTAGATGGGTTTCCAGAGATAGAGGAGGGCACCACATGAGGTAGTGGAGGCTTGTATTAGGTAACCCATGCTAGTAATGTCTAGGACCCCTCTGTCCGACTTAGTTTGGGCCCATTCCTCGAGAAATGTCTAAATGCCTGCCCCCTACTCAAGGATGTGGCTGGACAGCATATTTTTTTTCCTTAAGTTAGTGTTTTGACCCTTATTGTAACCTTGGTAATGAAAAATGCGTCTGGGGCCTGAGGACCAAGACTGGCCCCTGCCTCTTAATTTGGCATGTGCACCATGGCCATCTCCCCAGAATCCCTCACTGGATTCTGGACAGTGAGTCAATCAAGTCTGATAAGCCCCCTAGCTCCCCCTCCCTGGGGGAAGATGAACTGAAGACTGAGGAGTCCAGGGACATTCCCAGCGACACCGATGTGAGGACTACTGCTCCTCTTCTACCGAGTATGGGGCTTTCTTTTGCCTTCTTGTGCGGTCTCCCATCTGGTGACCATGGAGGTTGCCCGTGAGGCATGCTGGGTCCAGGGTAAAGGCCTTAATTTACCAGTCGATGAGGCCTGGTGCCAGAAATGGGGCTGTGGACTGCTGGGTCTCCCAGTGGCCACTGCTCTCTCAGAACTGGTGGTTGCTGCTCGTTCAGACCTGTCTGTCTGTTGGCTATCAGTCTGAGTCAAGGAAGGGGCTGCCTCCTTTGAGACCTCGACATTCGCAGACACTGCCTTCTCACATATTAGGTAAAGGGACACAGTGAAAATGATTAGAAACGGGGACAAATCCACCCTGGCATTTTCTGCCCCTGGAAGGTTTGCCTGAGGCCATGCCCCAAATGGTCCTGTTCCCTTTTTAATCAGCGTACATCCTCCCCCTGGATGTTTCTTGGTTATGCTGTTGAAGTTGCATGAATTGCTGCTGGCCCTTTAAGGGCAAAACACTGAGCTGCATGAATTGCTGCTGGCCCTTTACAGGCAAATTACTAAGCTGCTCCCCTTCTTTAGATTGCTATAAACGGTAATTTTACTGACTAAGATCCATCTTGTCCCTTAATATTGTTCAGGGGGGAGGGGCCTGACCAACACTGCGAGAGCGCTCCACTGGTCCCTTTAAGAGGGTGGGGGAGTCCCCCAAGTGCTGTGCTCCTCGTTCTGTAGGGATGCCTGTTTGTTTTGCATGAGCCCTACAGCGCTCCAGCCCGTCGACGAGAGATCTGAACTGGGACCACTGCTGATAGCTGACGAGCAGCCTGGCGCTCTCCTCAGCACTCATCGCCGAGAGAGCTGACAGTCGATGAGCAGCTTGGTGCGCTGCTTGGATCCGCATCAACAAGCTGCACCATCAGCAACCGGCTGATATTTTCTCCAAAGCCGCTCGTCAACAGAAAGGCAGTCGTCCCCAGAAGCACTCCAGTGCTTAAATCAGCAGTCCCCCTAGCCTTGAGGGTTTACAGACATCAGTTATGGGGAGCCCAAAATTGCGGGAAATCTTGTGAGCTGCAGAGGGGTGGGGCCAGTCTGTGCAGCTTGCAAGGCTGAGACTGGGTCCCACCATGGAGAGTTTCCAAATCACTCCTTGCAATCAACACAATACACTTGCTCCAAATGTAGAATAAGAATTTATGACTTACAGTCTCTTCAGCCCTGCCACGTGTGACAGGGCTCTGCTACAAAGTACCTGCTTCACTGAAGGCAGGAAGTAAACTGAGGAAGACAGGAAGTGGAAGGCTGGATGTCCCCTGCTGCAGAGGTCCGATTCCTGCCTATCAGCATCAGGAGGTACAGCCCATGAGTAAGGAAGCCCGGAGACCAACTTAGGAGAGAACACACTGTAATCTGACGTGGAACCTATGTAAAAAGAGTCTCAGACTCATAGGTATGTAATCAGACAATTTAATAAATAAATAAAAATAAATAAAACCCAGTTGAAAATTCAACTTAACAATTGGGCTAATAGAAAGTACATCCCCATCCCAAATAACCTAATAGTTATGGTCCCACTCCCAGGGTCCCTGAATTTTTGTCAAGACCCTGGGCCTGATCAGAGGAGCAGGGATTCCCATAAAAAACAACATTTTTCACCTCAGTACATTGACTTTCACTGCCGTGACTTGCATACAAATAAGGTATGTCAGAATGGGACTACTCATCAGAAGATCCTACAGCTCAGATGCTGTATGATTCCATGACCCTGAACAAGTCACATAACCTTCAGAGGCTTTAGTCCCTCTCAGCTGTAAAAATGGAAGCCAACCCAGTGGTGGAGGGCTCCCACCAGATTCAGGAAAGGACTAGGGGCACTCAAGGACCTGATGGAGGAAAGAGGATGAAGCGTCCAGAGACTGCTCTCCTCCTTCAGGGAGAGGCTACAGTGTGCACCGCTGTTAACCCTTAGGCTGCCGGAAGATTTAGCACGCATAGGGTTTTAGGACAAGATATCTTGTCGGCGGCAGCCTATGGCACTCTGTGGAGACTGGGTGGCGCATCAAGCAGTTGCCTACACCGATGGCCCGGTGCAGACGTTGAGGCACAGCCTCTTCACACTGTGTGTCATGTGGAGGGAGAAAAGAGAAAAAACCCTCCAGCGGCAAGATGAAACCGGTGGCCCTGCATGCTCTGTACCACGTACCAGGAACCACTCACCCACAGAGATAAGTAGTAGTGGGGAATTCAGAGGACGGTGGGTGACAAAGCTGGGGGTCACTGGTTGAAGGGGGCTGCCAGAGACATAACAGGGACACAAGCAGATGATTAAAAAAAAAAAAAAAAAGACTGAAGCAGGACCCAGCTGATAATGAGATGCACTGGTACAGAGCTGCCCAAGGTAAAAGAATATAAAAAATTCCATTCTTAAATCCACAAAAGACCAGCAAGGTGTCATGGATGCATGCCATCCTTGCTTCTGAGGGAGAGAGAATATATCCCAGTCATCTCATTTTTGTTTGTGGTTTTTGGTTGAATCAAGATTTCTAAAGAAGCAAAAAAAAAAGTTAAACTGTGCCTTGCTGAATCTTTGGCAAACTGTATGTCAGCAAAAATGTCAGCAGCTTAGCTGTTTTTGCAGACAAATCCCCAAAGAATGTAAGTATGTATGTATGTTCACTGGAGATTTACTTGTACTAACTCTGCATTCTGTCTTACTGAACAGAACAAAAAATTATTGACTTCCTCTACTTATTCAAATTACAAAGAAATGTGTCTTTACCTGGTGGTTCAAGGGAAATTTTACCTATGGGATTCAGAATCATGATAAGACTCAAAATTCTCCAGATTCTGACTTCAATTTTAAAGCAAGCCTCTGCTCACTAGCGAATGAATCACAATTGACATGAGTAGGATTCAGTTACAAAACATTTAAAAACAAAACTGCATTTTTCAGTCAGTCATCCACAATATTGGTGATCCAGGTTCGAGGACAAGCCAAGGAAACTATAGGACAGTTGGGGAAGGGGTTGGCACAGAGTTACCCACTTTTTCAAGAACATCCAGGAATAACGTCAGTGTTACAAAAGGACACTAGCCTCCTCCAGGGTGGATGGCTGCCCGATTCCAATATCTTAGCACCACCAGGATGAACACAAGTGGTACAGCACACGAAATGGCTGGGGAGGAGGGTAGTGGCTAGCTCTGCGCATGCCCGATGCATTCGCCTTTGATCACACTTTGTCAACATCCCACATGGAGGGCCTGAAAAGACAGGCCAGAATGATGTGCCAATATGGGCCCTAAACACTCAAACCAACCCTACGACAGGAATGCTCCATTCGGATCACCAAAGGGGTATGGGGAGCCGCGAAAGTCCTGCAGCAAAGAGTGAGTCACGAGATGGAATGGGCTACAGATGTGTTATGGGATGATATACAGCAGAAACAAATGAAACTATGAAAAATTCTAATGATAGGTACATTTGACAGTGCCAATAACAGTCTGAATGAGCAGTGTGTACAAATATTAAAAATAATGTCAAATCATTGTTCTTTGAGATGCAGATGAAAAGTGTTAAGGAAAAGGGGCTATAAAACCAAATTTGAGGGAACTAGAATTGGGCATTTTTAAATTTTATGCAAAATGTTGAATTCTACACAATTAAAAAACCCTCTTAGCACTATCTGTTTTGCACAGTGAGTCTTTCTACACAAATTATAATGCAAAATAAGACTGCCACTAAATTTGGTGAGAACGTATTTTAACATTTGACCTATAAAACTTTCTTTTTCTGGAACTGGAAAATCAATGGCCCAACCACCTGTAAACATTTTAAGCAACAGGCATCACACAAACACAGAAGAGATAAAAGGGCAGAAAAACCAAAGACCTTTAAGGGAAAAGTACAGTTACGCAAGAACTTACCATAACAGTAGATCTTGGAGAGGAGCTCTTGCAGCAGGCTATTACAATCAGGACTATGCCGCAGGCACTAGGACCCTCCGGTGAAAACTTCTGCCAGCATAACACAGCAAGGATCGCCCCCGACGCCAGTCAGGGTACAAGAGGGGGCGGACCCAGCTCCACCTGAGTTCTCCCGCCAAGACCCAGCAGAAGGCCTGACAAGAGAAGGAGACAAAGCCTACCATGAAGAGAGTTGGAGAAGAAAGAAAATGGATCTGCACACCTTGAGGGGAAGGCGGTGGGAGAATGTTGCTGTAGAGCTCCTCTCAAGATCTACTGTTACAGCAAGTTCTTACGTAACTGTACTATCTTACTTCGAGTGGGAGCTCTTGCAGCAGGCTATTACAATCAGGACTGAGTCCCAAGCAGTCCCACAGCAAGGAGGCAGCCAACCCCGGGAGGTGGAATATGCTGACTCCAGAGGCCTTAGGACAAAAACCCTTGTAAAATGGCTAGGCCGAAGCCAGCCTGGCGTCTGGAGACGATATCCAAGCTGTAATGCTTGATAAAAGTACGCACAGAGTTCCAGGTTGCGGCAGCACAAATGTCCTGTATAGCGACATTTCGCAGGGCGGCGAAAAGAAGCCTGACACTCCTCTTGGTGGAGTGACCCCAACCGTCCGCAGGGGTTTATTGTGATGCTCGTAGCAAAACGAAACACAGCGAACTATCCATTTAGAGATAGTTTGCTTGGACACCAGTTGACACAAGCAATGTGGCGCAAAAGCCACTAATAGCTGTTCCAATTTACGGTGCTGAACAGTCCTTTTGAGGTAATATCTCAAAGTCCTGTGGACATCCAATGTGTGGAGGAGGAGAGCCTCCCCTCTATTGGAAGGGGAAGGAAAATAAACAAGAAGATCAACCGACTGGTTGAGGGTCAATTCTGAGACCACTTTTGGAAGAAACTTAGGATTTGTTCTGAGGGAAACCCTTTCCCTGTGGAAAACCAAATAGGGCTCTTTACACAGCAGAGCCTGAAGCTCGGAAAACCTTCAAGCTGAAGCAACAGCAACCAAAAAGCAAACCTTCCAGGAAAGGTAACGCAGCTCACAATCTGCTGCTGGCTCAAAAGGTGGGAGGGTGAGTTTCTCCAACACAAAAAGGAGGTCCCAGGGTGGAACAGGGTCCCGAATGGGAGGTCTCATATGTAGAATTCCCCTAAGGAAGGTGCGGGCCACATCCAATTGTGCCAATGCTCTCTCTCCCATGAGAGCATGATAGGCGGAGATTGCCCATATGTGCACCTTGATAGAGGAGTAACTCAGGCCCTTATCGTACAAGGAGAGGAGATGCTGCAAAGCTGAGTTCACAGAGCAGGTGACTGGATCCAAATGTTGCGGCAATGCCCAAAGACAGAAACGCTTCCACTTCATAGCGTAGGTGGAGCGAGTAGAGGGCTTTCTTGCTGACACTAAGACCGCCGCCACTTCCAGGGAAACCCCATATCTATGTTGAGCTATGTCTGAAGGAGCCAAGCATGTAGGTGTAGGGATCGAAGGTCCGGATGGACCAGCGACCCTTGGTCCTGGGACAGTAACTGCGAGCATATGGGCAGCAGAACTGGAGGCTCCGTGGATAACCGCTGCAGTAGTGGGAACCAAATCTGCCGAGGCCATTTGGGGGTCACTATGATCATCCGGGCCCCTTCTGCCTGTAACTTGAGCAGTACTCTCTGAATGAGAGGGAAGGGTGGAAAGGTGTAGAGAAACCTCCCTGCCCAGCAAAGGGATAACGCGTCTGGCCAAAAAACTCCAGGCGCGTGCTCTCGCAAGCAAAAGGTTGGCAGTTTGGTGTTGCGTGGAGACGCAAAGAGGTCCAGCTCTGGAAGACCCCACCTGTCGAAGAGCTGGTCCGCTACGGATTGTAGCAGCTCCCATTTGTGCGTTCTGGCACGCGACCTGCTAAGGCTGTCGGCCAGATCATTTAAAGACGCCTGGAACGTGCATTGCGGACAGTAGAATGCCCCGCTCCAGTGCCCAGTACCAGACTCTCATTGCCTCCCTGCAAAGAGGATACAAATGAGTGCCTCCTTACTTGTTGATGTAAAAGACGACCGCCATGTTGTCTGTCTGAACTAGAAGAGAGCCTGGAACCAGATCCTCTCGGAAAGCCTGGAGGGCGTAGAGGACCGCTCGCATTTCCAGTACACTGATGTGGAGGGACTGCTCCTTGGGTGACCAAACCCCTTGCGTTCGATCCGCACCCAGGTGCGCCCCCCACCCCAGGTCTGATGCATCTGTTGTCAGAGTCTGACCTGGTGGCTCCAGACGAAAGCGGACCCCTTTCTCCAGATTGTTGGGGTCCATCCATCAAAGCAGAGTTCTCCTGACTGGCTCAGAGATCTTGATCAGGGAGTCTAGGTCGTCGTATCCTTGGTCCCACTGCACCCTGAGCATCCACTGTGGGACTCATGTGGAGGCGAGCCAAAGGAGTGACAGGAATGGCCGCCGCCATGTGCCCCAGTAAACTGAGGAAGTTCCGAGCCGGAACTCGAGATGCTAAAGAGATCCGTTCTGCCATCTCTCCCAAGCGAGCTCCCCTGTCCTGTGGGAGGAAAGCCATGCCCTGGACGGAATCCAGGATCTCTCCTATGAAGGCGAGCTTTTGGCTGGGCTCTCCGGGGATGATTTTTGTAAGTTCAGGGTGATCCCCAGCTCTCGGAACAGAGTATAAGTGTCTTCGAGAGCTCTTAAGAGACTGCCTCTTGACGAGGCTGTAAGCAGCCAATCGTCGAGGTAGGGGAACAAATAGTGTCCCATCCGCCTTAGAGCAGCAGTCACCACCGCTAGGCATTTGGTGAAGACTCGCGGAGCGGAAGAGAGGCCGAATGGAAGCACTCGAAACTGAAAATGCTCCCCTTGGAAATGGAACCTCAGAAACTTCCTGTGAGGAGGATAGACCACGATATGCATATATGCATCCTGCATGTTGAGAGAGCATAGCCAGTCCCCTTGGTGCAGCAAGGGAAGAAGTCCTTGAAGAGTCACCATACTGAACCTTTTGTACTTGATAAAGAGGTTTAGAGGGCTCAGATCCAGAATGGGACGAAGGTCCCCAGTCTTTTTTGGGACCAGAAAGAAATGGGAATAGAACCCCTGACCTTGCTGCTGCAAAAGGACCCTCTCTATTGCTCTCTTCTGCAGGAGGGTCTGAATCTCTCCTTCTATCAGTGGGATGTGAGGAGGAGGATAGCGGGAAGGCTTTGGCGGAGTGTGCGGAGGAAACTCTGTGAACTCTAGTGTGTGTCCTCTCTGTACAATATCCAAGACCCACTGGTCTGCAGTAATAGACTTCCACCTTTCGAAATGAAGGGAGAAGCGGCCCCCAACCGGCTCCCCTGGGTCTTCTGGCGGAAGGGGGGGGCGGCGGAAGGGAGTCATTGGGCAGATCCGGGAGTGGGAAGAGAGGTCTGGGAGGACGTGGGCTCACGGGCGGAAGGTCCACCAGAATGCTGGTTCCCGGATCTCCTGCTGAAGCCTCCTCTCTGCCCCTGTTGGTTGCCACGGGCTGAACCTTGACTGCCTGAGGACTTACGAAAGGGCTGTCTACGGTGCTGACGTCGCTGGTTGCCATGGTACATCTGTCGGACCGACCAGATCGACTTGCCCGACTCTTGGAGGCGGGAGATCAAAGCCTCCGTCTCCTGCCCAAACACCACAGTACCCTGGAAGGGCAGATCCCGGATACCAGTCTGCAGATCCTGGTGAAAGCCCGAGACTCGCAACCAGGCATAGCACTGGAGGCACACCCCGGAGGCGGCTGCCCTGGCTGACGTGTCTGCAGTGTCATACGAGGCCCTCAATACATGGGAGCCTACGTCTGAGCCCAACTGAAGAAGGGCCAGGAGCTCTGTCTTTTTGTCAGAGTCTGGCATAGCCTGTGTCAGTTCTAGTCCCCTTTCCCACAGCGCATTCTGGTACTGTACCATATGCGTCAGGAAATTGAGGGAGCAGATGGAACAGGTGGAGGCTGCATATACTTTCTTGCCCACCTGGTCCAGGTAGCGGGACTCTGGGTCGGGAGGCTGTGAGCTGAGGTGCTTCGCTGCGAGACTTGTCATGGGCAGCCGTGGATCACCAAGAGTCAGCCTGAGGGTGTCCGCTAGAAAGGGTTCCGCCCTCGGGGCCTTATACAGCCTGTCCGACTTCTTAGGAACTGCCGGGATCGAGGCAGGACGCATCCAGGTGGTCCTAGTAAGGTCCTGGAATGTATCCACCAAAGGAGGGATAACCAGAGGCTTTGGCTCCTTCTGCCTCAGGTACTTGGCCAACCTCGGCCTTCCGGATCCAGGTCCTCCATGTCCCACTTGTTGGAAGCCTGGATATGCCTCATGACATCCATAAAAGTAGGATCATCCAGAGGCGAGCGAGGCTGGTCCTTCTCTCCCGGGGAGCGCTTGAGGATGAAGAGGTAGACGATGAAGAGGAGGATCGACTATCCAACTTGGAATAGTCTGACCCCATCCTATGACCATGCCTTCACTGACGTCGGTAGCTAGGGGACCAACGTCAGTCTGAAGACCAACTCTGGTCCCTGGACCGGCAACGGAGCAAGGACCGACGTCGGGAGCGTTCTCACCTGGAGCAAGAAGGGCTCCTGGAGCGTGACCTAGACCGACGTCGGTTACCAGAGTCCCTGGAGCGACGTCGGTGGTCCTCGGACCTGGAGCAGGAACAAGCTCTGGAAGAGGGTGAAGGCTGGCACTCCGGAGACTTCCGCATGGAAGACTCACCCCCCCCGGCTGTGGTTCTCCCGCAGGGTCCGGTACCGGTGTCTGGGCCGGCGACGGGGAGGACCGCTTGTGGACCTGCCCCCACCAGAAGGAGAAAAGATCCTTGAGCTCATCCTTGGTGAAAATTTCAGCCGCTCGCTTCGGAAAGGAAGTCTCCGGAACGTCGGGTCGTGAAGGAGAGTTCTCCTGAGGGCCCAGGGGGGAGGAGGACTTGGGCGATGGGGACGTCGATATCTCCACGACCGACCCCACGTCCTTCGTCCCTTCGACCGGCATCGGTGTAGGGACCAATGATGGAGTGACGCCAGGGGGCGCCGGAGAGTCCTTGGTCTCCAGAGGCATGCCTTTAACAGGCGGCGTTGGTGCCTTAGCAGGTGGGGCCGAAGCCGGCACCTCTAAGGACTTAGTGAAGACCCTTAGCGGAGTCACCTTTGGCTTGGCCGGCTTCTCCCCCGACGGGCCGGCCTTAGCCTGAGGAGTCTTTGGAGGTTGTCCAGAACCCGAGGGATGGGCCTTTTTGGGAGAAAGCCGCAAATGCAAGCGCACCCGAGACTAGGACCGGTGACGGGACAGACTACAGTCCTTGCTGTTGCGCTTCTTCCTTTTCCCCTCCAGGGAGTGCAGATTCATCTTCTGCTCCAGCAAGTAGGCCTTAAGGGCTTTCAGGCGGCCGATGCGGGTCCAGCTGGTAAAGGCCTGGCAATCTGCACAGTTGGCAGTGTAGTGGTCGGGGCCCAGGCAGAAAACGCACCGCCGATGGCTGTCCTTAGCTGGGATCTGCCTCCCACAGTCACACTTGTTTAAGTGTTCGGCTGATGCTGACGCCCGAGAAGACATCGAACCCGGCCGGGTAAGATAACGGCTGACGTCGGTACTGGGAAGCGGCAAGAGCGAGGAAAACAACGCTCTAAAGTGGAAAAAAAGTAATTAAGTGACGGCAACGAACTGACGTCGGTACCTGAAAAACGGTAAAAACCGTCGAAAAAGGCAGTGAAATCTTGACAGAAGAAGTTATTTTCGCTGGATCGCAGACAGAAGCTATGTCTCGGCTTCACGTGCGGGTACGCAGCGGGAAAGAACTGAGTCCGCCCCCTCTTGTACCCTGACCAACGTCAGGGCGGGGCCGGCGTCGGGGGCGGTCGCTGCTGAGTATTGCTCGCAGAAGTTTTCACCGGAGGGTTCTAGTGCCTGCGGCATAGTCCTGATTGTAATAGCCTGCTGCAAGAGCTCCCACTCGAAGATCTCCAGGTAATAGAAGAAAGGCAGCAGTTGCTGCAGAAACGCCCAATTAGGGCGATCAGCATTAAAGTGACATTTTTTGAGTATCAGTCTCAAATGTTCTCTTTTTTTGAAAGACCCGAGCCAACTGTCATGTCACTGAGCTGCCTGCCACCATCTTGAGTGCACATCAGGCTGCTTCTCTCACGTGGGGTATGCTAATGAAGTCTACCAACTCCACCATTAGTTAGCCCTCACTGGTATACCCCTGTGCACCGGCAGCTGCCCAGTGTGTGCAAGATGGAGGCAGACAGTTCGGCGACATGACAGTCGACACAGGTCTTTCAAAATAAGACAACATCTGAAACAGGTACTTAAAGTTTACGTTAATGGTGCAAGCCCTACTCAGGCATGTGCCTCAGTTCCAGTTCCAACTGGTTCTTTTGGGTTGGATAAGTATAAGATCGAGGAAGGGTCCACACTATCTCACTAACATACTAAAATGCCAGCAGAATAAGCCTAACAGTCTTTCGTGTCTGCCCGTTTGGTCAGCCCCCACCCTGGGAGCTGACCTTGCTGCCCCCCTCTCCCTCTCTGGCTTCTCCCTTCCCAGTCCCGGATATTCTCGCTGCACTGGTTTTTGCTTCCAGAACCCTTCCCCTGTACCTGTCCCACCCCCTCTTGAACCCTTCCACCATTTCTGCCTCCACCAGCCCCCTGGGTAGCACATTCCACGGCTCCACCACCCTCTCAGTGAAGTAGCACCTCCTCCTTTCTCCCCTGAATCTCCCACCCTCCTCCAGCTTCCACCCATGCCCTCTAGTTGTCCCCCCCCTCCTTCGGAACACCCTGACTGCTCCTCCCCTATTTATCCCCTTCATGTACCTGAAGACCTCTATCATGTCCCCCCGGTCCCTTCTCTCTTCCAATGTGTATATATTTAGCTCTTCGAGCCTCTCCCCATAGGTCCTATCCCCCAAGTCCCAAATCATTTTGGTTGTCCTCCTCTGGACCCTCTCCAGGAGTTCTTTTTTTTTATATTCAAGTTTATTGCATATTTGGCACATATAAATATCTTTTACATTTCATTTTTCTTCAATGTACAGTGTAGAGAACGATACATGTTCAGATTTTCTTACTTAGTTTCCCCCCCAACCCGATCCCTTCTATTTTATTCATAATATTACAATTCATTGACCTCATCATTTTATATGCTTCTATGTATTCACTCCTGCAAGGTGAGCTTGTCAAGATCAGAAACTTCTTATTCGGATATTCTCTCCGCCTCCTATTTTCCCCTTCCCCCTTCTTCTTCGTTCTCTTTGTTCTCTATTTCCAAAAACCAGGGGGTCCATCTCTCCCTCCAAATTTGTCCCCTCAGATTTATTCTGTATGTCACTTCCTCCATATCCTTTATTTCATTTACAATTAACTCCCAGTCTTGGTTTGTCGGTGGGGTTTCGGTAAGCCACTTCCTGGTCACGGCCTTATGGGACGCCACCAGAAAAATATTCCATAGATAGGTTCGATTTGCTCCCCTTATTTCTTCCGGTAGTATCCCCAATACTAGGTTTTTCGAACCCAGGTTTGATTGTATGGATAGTATCTTTTTTATCTTCATTTCTACATCTTTCCAGTATTGTGTGAGGACCCAGCATGACCAGAACATATGAAGGTAGTCTGCTTTAACAGCTCCGCAGCCCCTCCAACAAGACCCTGAGCAATTCTTGTCCCACTTACTTTGTGTCTTTGGGGTATAAAAGTACCTTACCCGGACCTTCCATTTATATTCTCTCCAATAAGGAGAGGAGGTGGTGCGCAGAGCTCCAGTCAACGGGATGTCCAGGCCCTCTCCTCTAGGTGTTCCCCCATTTCCTTTTCCCATCTGTTCCTAATGTGTATAGTTTGGTCCCCTCCTCGATCCCTCAGAGCCTCATATATAGCTGAAATAAGGCCCTTGGCCCTCGTTAAGTTCAATATATTAATTATGGTATCTCAACTTCGTTTCGGGGGATGGGCTCATGTATTTCTTTTGTAAGGTGTATGTATACGATCTTATTTGGAGATATCTAAAATGGTCTGACTGTCTAAGTGAAAATTCCTCTCTAACCTGGGCAAACTCTGCGACCGCATCTCCCCTGAGAAAGTGACTCAGAGAGTGCAATCCCAGTCTCCCCAGTTTCTAAAAGTAAGATCTTGTTTAGATGGGGAAAATCCAGTCCCAGCAAACCATCTCAACGACCATGTCTCCTCCTCCACCCTGTGTTTATTCCATAGTCTTTTAGAGACCCTAGTGTATTTCTAACTGCTATTAAAGTTATATCCTTCTCTCTACCTTGTACCTTGGTCCCCATTACTCTGGCTCTAGTGGTGTACCATCTGTTAGAGCTACCTCTATTGTTTTCCACCTCGCCTTGCAAAAGCTAACTGACCAAAAGCAGGGCCCTTTAGCTGTGTGGCTAAAAAGTAGTCCTCAGGATTAGGTACATTCCACCCCTTGATTTTTACTTGACTGAAGGACCCCACCTTAAGTCTTGGTCTTCTTTTGTTCCAGATGAATCTTGTTAGCATCCTTTGCCAGATCTGGAATCGATTCTTATGTATTTTAATGGGAGACATTGGAACATGTACAGGTACTTGGAGTACATTCATAGATATTGACTGTATCCTTGAGTATAGTGGCAAGTTGAGTGTCTCTCACCTTTTAATATCTTGTTTAGTCTGATTCGTTATATGTTCAAGGTTATTTGCATATAACAACATCAGATTTTTAGGGATTTGTATACCCAGGTATTTAATCATCTCTTTGTTCCACTGTGTCTTCAGGGTCTGTAGCACCTCCTCTGTGGGGCGGAAGTGAAATCTCAAGACATCCGTTTTATTTTTATTAAGTGTGTACCCTGAATACTGATGGAATTTATCTACGAGTTCCCAGATTTTTGGGATGGACTCATTTGGATTAGCTATATATAAGAGAACATCATCCGTGTACAAAGATATTTTATGTTCCCCCCCCTCTATGTCTATCCCTTTAATCTCTTTTGATTCCCTTATTGTTTGGGCTAGTGGCTCTATATACAAGTCAAATAGAAGGGGGGACAGAGGACAGCCCTGCCTCGTGCCCTAGTGTGAATCTCTGCGAGATCCCTCCATTAACCTTTACATAAGCTTGTGGGTAGGCGTACAGAGTTAATTACCTCCAGGAATGTCGGTGGGAATCCCATTCTCCCAAGAACTAGGAAAAGGAAATTCCAATCCACCTTATCAAATGCCTTCTCCGCGTCTAGGCTCATAAGACAGGCTGGTATTTTTCTTTTATTAATTATATCAATGATGTCTATGGTTCGTCTCACCCCTTCTGGGGCCTGCCTGCCCTCTATAAAGCCCGTTTGGTCCGGGTGTATTAGGTCCTGCATAAAAGACTGTAGGCGCGCTGCTATGATCGCTGTGAAAATTTTATAGTCTACATTAAGTAGAGAGACCGGTCTATATGACCCGCACTCCCTCGGATCCTTTCCCTCCTTCGGTATTACCGTTATGGAGGTGTAATTCCAAGGAGGAGGAACTTTAACCCCCTCCAGCCATATTTGGTTATAGACCGAATTTAAAAGAGGGCTCAGTTCCGTCTGGAATGTTTAGTAGAATTCTCCCCCAAACCCGTCCGGGCCCGGACATTTATTTGCCTTTAGCCTACCTATGGTGTCCAAGATTTCCCTTTGTGTAATTGGTTGCTCCAATGTCTTTCTGTGGGCTTCGGTAAGTTCAGGGAGGTGCAGTGCCGCTAAAAACTGAACTGCCTCTTCAGGCCTCATGTTCTGTTGGGGATGATATAGATTTTGTAATAGGCAACAAACCTTTCTGTTTTGTTCCCAACTATGCAGCATTGTCCCGTACGGATGTCTTATTCCAGTAATATTTGCCCTAGCTGTTGCTGTTTAAGCGTAGGTCAAAAAGCGAGTGGCTCTTGGCCTCCTTCATAGTAAGACTGTTTTATGCGTAATAATGCCCCTTCAGTTTCTATGAGTTGCATCCTCTGAAGTCTGTGTGTAAGGTCCCTTATCTCTCTCCCTCTTTCTACATTAAACTTTAACTTCTGTTGTCTATCTAACTCTAGGAGTTCCTGTTTTATTTGAGCCCTCTGTTTTTCTCTCTCCCTTTTTTTGTAAGTGGCTATTGATATTAGTTTCCCCCTTACTAAAGTCTTGACCATATCCCACAGGGTTTGAGGAGCAACCTCTGGAGCCTCATTTAGCTGAATAGTGTTCTTTATCATCTCCTTTACCTCTTCCTTTATCCTTTCGTCCCTGAGTAGACTTATATTTAACCTCCAGTGTGTAGGTTTTTTGGGTAGTTGGAGATCTAGCTTAGCGAACAATGGTTTGTGGTCTGATATAGTTTCAGTACCCACCGATACCGCGTCAAAGACTGAGACATCCCTGCTATATGCAAAAAACATGTCTAATCTCGAGAAGATGCCATACCTGGGTGAGTAAAATGTATATCTCTTGCTTTGTGGTACTTCTCTCCCAGACATCTGTTATGCCCGTGTCTCGTAAGTCTCTTCAAAGACCTACAGATTTTTTGGTTTGGGGCTGGGATGTTTGAAGTAGTATCTAGGGCCCTATCCAGCACCACATTCCAGTCCCCCCTCATATTAGTGTCCCTTTGCCTTTTCCGCTATTAATTTAAATAGATCTGCAAAGAAGGGTGTCTGTGTCCCCGGAGGGGCATATACATTCAGCAGGGATATTTGAAGGTCCTGGACGCGGACTACCACCAAAACATATCTGGCCCCCTCATCCCTCATTACCTCCTCCATTACGAACGGAAACGTGGCCGAAAGGAGAATGGCCACTCCCCTTTTCCTTCCTGTGGGCAGAGATGCGTGGTATATATTTGGGAAGTCCATGTTCCTAAGTTTAAGAACCTCCTCAGGAAAAAGATGCGTCTCCTGAATAAAATGTACTTCACATGCCTGTCTCTTTAAGAATTTCTGAAGGCGTTTTCTTTTTATGGGGTTTTTTTATCCCATTTACTTTCAGTGAGAGTATTTTAGTCTTTACTTTATCCATGATCAAGTTCCCCATCCTGTTTTAGTGATCCAAGTTCCACTTTGATTTCCAGATGTATCTTTCCCTTCTCCCCCCCCTTCTCTTTTTGGGGTGTCCCCCTCCCCCCTCGCCCTTTCACACTGTGCCTTAATTCAGTATGTTCTTTGTGCCGTGCCTGTTGTCTGCAAAAAATTCAATGTATATCATAGCTGTCCCCAACTCGGCAGCTTTTTTGTTTATCTATCTATAACAATTCTCCCTGTAACTGCCCCTTTAAGTGGGGTTGCAATCCATTTAACCATAACAACATCTACAATATCTAAATTCGTAACTGTAAAACTACTAATTCTATATAACAACTTTACTCGCAGTGTATAGAACCCTCCCTCTGCATCCCCACGTTCAAAAGCTTTTTTATATCCTGGTGGATAGCTTCCAGGGGATATCAGTCCCAAACTCTGCGGTAACCAATTTCCTAGGTCAGTCCATCCTACCTTGTATGGACTGGAGAGTGCCTCCCTTGTGACACTACGCCCTGTAAGATGTTCCAAGCCAATCCCTATCAGGGCTTTATTCTGGGGTCTGAGCCCCCGCCTGCTACACTCCAACGCCAGCATGAGTAAATAGCAAACAAGAGCACCTTCTGCTCCATCTTCCCAGTGCTTTCCCCAGCTCCTTTTCCTCCTTTCCTCTCCCCAGGAAGAAAAATATCTCCCTCCCCCTCTCCTCTTTTCCCTTCCATAATATGGGCAATCCCTGATATGCTGTCTGAATTACAGCCCATAGGAACCCTGACCCTCGACAGGTCTCGGAGTCCTCGGTGCGTCATTGCTCCCCTGATCTACGTCTGGGTCCATGACCCCCCCAGGCCCTCTGTCCCCCCCCAAAGCATTGTCCCTCACAATCTGCCAGTTCATGTATTCCCGTCCCCGCATCCCGACAGCACGATGGATCCTTCCCATTTCCACCTTTCTTTCAGCTCCCTCTACGGGAGTAGGAGTGGTACAATCTAAATCCACCTTCCCATTCCTCTCCCTCCAAACCTCGTGCCTCCCCCAACAATGAGCCTTCCGTCCACCACCCTCCTCCCCATCCGCCAAATTTCCTCTAACGAGGCTCCCTTCCGACTCCAATTAGCTTCCCTTTTTTGGCTCTGGTATCATCCTTGTGTATTTTAAGTCCTCCTTGTTACATCTCTAACCCCTAACCCTGATGTATTATAGTCATTTTACTATTTCCGATCCTTTTCCCTCCCAAGTTCCATTTTACATTTTACCCCTTAGTCCATCTTTGTCTTCTAGAATCCTACAGGGGTGTTGTGGAGTCGTTTGCCTCCAGTCTTCTCCCGCATGAGTGGCCATTTTTGTGATCAAACATCTTCCATGCATCTTCCTCTGGTATGAGAGCTGAGTTGAACCTCGGACGACTGGGTCTAATGAGAGCTGCAACATCCCTTGAAGGTTCGTGGCGCCGATCTTCCTCTGACCTGTCAGTCCTCTCCACACCGACCACTGACTCCTTCAGCTCCTTCTCCAATCTCTCCCTTTCTAGCCCTGGGACCAAAATGCCGTTCTCTTCGAGGAAGGCTCTAGCGGCTAGTAAATTTTCGAAATTCTTCACTCCTTGTTTCGATTCCACTCTCAACCTCACGGAAATAACATCTGTGCCTTCACATTACGCGCCCTCAGTTGCTTCACCACCGACCACATGTTCCGCCTCGCTTCTTGTACTCCTGCCGAATAGTCATTATCTATAATTATTCTGTGTGCCCCATACATTACTTTTTTTTTCCGCCATGCTCTTTTGAGGATCTCTTCTTTAGAAGTATAGTTTGACATTCGCACAACAAATGAGCGGGGCCTTGAATTTGGAGCCGTCGGTCTGGGGACTAGGGAGCTATGTGCCCTATCCATGGAGACGTCCATTTCTGGTGGGAGATTTAAAAGCTCCGATAGTAGCTTTTGCATGAAAGCAATTGTGTCTGTACTTCCCTTTTCTGTGCCTTCAGGAATGCCGTATACTCTTATATTTTGTCTCCTGCTGCGTCCCTCAAGGTAGTCTAGTTTGGCTTGAAGTTCTCTCTCTCGGGCCATCAAATAGAGCACCAGGCGGTCATGTCGATCCGTTTGTTCAATTGTGTTAGTGAGGCTCAGCTCCAGCTTATCTGCTCTGTGCTCGATCCTGTTGATATCCGTTTTTAATTCTGTAAGTGTATGATCTATTTTCTGGACCATTTTTGCTGTCTGCAGTATCGACGTTATTAACTGGGGATAGTCTTCCTCGGGGGACTGGTCCGTGGGGGTCGCGCCTTCATCCTCCGTAGGCCTGGGCATTTTTTCATTTTTTTCCCCCTTGTAACAGCAGCTGCAGCTTCCTCGCTGGCGTTTACATAGAAACATAGAAACATAGAAGTTGACGGCAGATAAGGACCGCAAGGCCCATCCAGTCTGACCATTTCTTTCTTTTTTTGGCTGTTTTTACCATCCCCTGCTTTCGATCTGGTGCCTTTAGCTGGGGATTGCATTTCTTATTGATGGGGATGCCGATTGATTTATTCTGCAGCTGGGGGATCTCTCAAATTAAGCTGCCATTCCTCCTGCTGACGTCACCAGAAGTCCCCTCTCCAGGAGTTCAATGTTCCTCTTTAAATGTGGCCTCCAAAACTGCACGTAGTACTCGAGGTGCGGCCTCACCAAGCAGTTATACAGTGGGAGTATCATTTCCCTCCTTCTGGAGGTGAGCCCTCTAGCAATGCATCCAAGCATCCTGCTGGCCTTTGCCGCTGCCCTCCTACAAGTCTCAGAGTTGTTCACTTTGACATGCTCCACCACACTCCCAGGTCCCTCTCTGCCATCGAGACTTGTAGCATTCCCCCCACCCCATGGTGTACACTTAGCCCGGGTTTCTGGCTCCCAGGTGCAGTACCTTGCATTTCCCTGCACTGAACCTCAGCCTCCGCTTTCTAGACCACCTTTCCAGAGCCTCCAGGTCCCCCTGTAGGGCCACCCTTCCCTCCTCCCCCGCCCGAGGTTTGAGTCATCTGCAAAGAGACTCATCTCACTCCTGATACCCTTCCTTATGTCATAGATGTAGGCGTTGAACAGGAGGGACCCAAGGACCAATCACTGAGGGACTCCACTAATGACCCTCCTTGAGGATGAGATTATCCTGCCAACCACAACCCTCTGGGTCCAGTTCTGGAGCCAACTGCCTATACATCTGATCATCTGGTTCCCCACCCCCATTTCTCCCAGATTATCCAACAGGCCACCGTGAGGAACAGAGTCAAACACCATGCTGAAGCCAAGAAAGAGGACATCCACTGGTCTACCCAGGTCCAAGGCACTCGTCACCCAGTCACAGAAATCCACAAGGTTTGTCTGATACGATTTCCCTGGGACGAATCCATGCTGTCTATCGTCCAGGCACCCCAACTTTTCCAGGTCCCCCGTCTCTCCTTGACAATGCCCTCCATCACCTTGCCCACCACCGACGTCAGGCTGACGGACCTGTAGTTCCTGCCACCTCCCTTGATCCCCCTTGTGGATAGGCATTATATGCGCCACCTTCCAGTCCTGGGGCACCCACCCTGTCCTCAGAGAGATGCTGAAGAGCTCCGCCAGGGGTTTCGCCAGGACATCCACCAGTTCCTTCAGCACTCTGGAATGTAATTTATCCAGCCCTGGTGCTTTCTCTGTCTTAAGGGACCTGAGGGCTTCCCTCACTCTCTCTTCCATGATTTCCACCTCTGCTACCTCGTCCCCTGCTTTGCCTTCCCCCACCCACCAGTGATGCCCCTCCCCAGACCTGCCAATCGGTAAGGGCCCTCCCTCCTCAGTTTCACCGTCTCCTCCCAGGTATGATGCAGCACCCCCATTTTCCTTGGTGAAAACTGAGGCAAAGTACTCATTTAGTACCGCAGCCTGCTCCCCCGGGTCTTGTGCCCATCCTTCCCCTGTTTTAATCCTGCTAATCTGCCCCATCACCCTTCGTTTTTCCCCAATGTATCTAAAGAACCCCTTGTTCCCTCTCCTAAATTTCCCTGGCCAGGTTCTGCTCTTTCCTTGCCTTAGCTGCCTTCACCACCCTAGTGGCCCTTGGCCATCAGCTCGTACTCCCCTTGGTCCCTTTCACTCCTTGAGCACTTGAATTGCCTATAGGCTGCCTTCTTTCCCCTCACCACCTCCTGAACCTCCCTGGTCCACCAGCAGGGTTTTCGGGCCCTACTGTATTTTTGTCTTACTCTTGCGCAGGTGCAAGTATCATCCTGCACCTCCCTCCTGATGATTTCCCACCTACTGTCAGCGTCCATGTCTGGCCCAATCCCATCCAAGTGCTCCTTAAGGATCCTTCCCATTTCCTTGAAATCCACCCCCCTGAAGTCAGTTACCTCCGTCTTTGTGCAGCCTTCTACCCCTCCTAGGTTAAGGCAGAACCAGACCGTGGCATGGTCGCTCCCCGCCAACGGGTCCCTTACCTCCAGGTCCCAATCTGGTCACTGTCTGCCAGGACCACATCCAGTATCCACTCCTCCCTGGTCGGTTACCCCACTGGCTGAGTTAGGAACGCGTCCTGAAAGACATCCAACAACCGCTGTTCCCTGGCCACTGAGGATGTCATAGTCTCCCAGTCTGTTCCTGGCATGTTTAAGTCCCCCAGCACCACCACCCTACCCAATCTGCAGCGTCTCCCAACATCTGCTACCAGACTCTCCTCCGCCAGCACAGGGGTCTATACACCACTCCTATTTTTACTCTTGCCCCTGCTATCAATCTTGGACTGGCTGTTCTTTTGAGAGTTTGGGGATGTGACAATAGCCCTCCCCCCTTGACTTCATCTTTTCATCTGTCCCAACACAAACAAGAAGACATTTTCAATTAGCAAAACTGGAATTTTTATAACAAACTCTGTGTACCATGAATAAGGGACTGGAAAAACAAGAAAATACAGTAACTTGTAACTGCTCAACTTCTTAGGAGTTTTAAGAACTTACGCAGAACTGCCTTCTATGGCCTGCATCTTTACTGACAGGCACCACTCCATGTGACTTCCCCAACTTATTTAAAAATCCCTAAGGAGGGAGAACAGTTTAAGAAGCTCCTGTTTAGCTTGGTCCGCAGAATGAAAATGTTTTGCCCATTCATGGAAACCACCAGCTTGGCAGGATACTGGATTCTAAATCTGATGTGGGCGGCGAATAGTTTTGACTTTAAGTCTTTGTAGGCCTCCACACGTTCTTCCAGGCAGGTGACTTTTCTTCTGAATGCTAGGAGCTCTAGCACCATACAGGTGCAGCGATCCTCGACCGAGCTCACTCTCACCTCTTCATCCCCGACCCTTCGGGACAAGTCTTCCAGGGCTGGCTGAATGGCTTTCATGTCCCCAGATAAATCAAGCACCATCTCTTTCAGCAGGCTTAAGTCTCGTACAAAGCGTTCTACAGTTAGCGCCTCTGTTCCCAAGGGATCCTTCACAGGGCCTCCCTGCTCGAGTGGCGACTTGCTCGTCGAGCCGCTTAGGCCCCTGCAATCTCTCTGGCAGAGGGGGTGGCAAATGTAGGGTTTGTTCAGACTCCATCTCCATTTCAAGTGGCTTGGCCATTCTTAACAGATTTCACTCCTTATGCTGCAAAGTCCATACATGGGTTTCAAATCTGTCTACTGAAGGACTGCAAAGATTCAGATAAGTTACTGACTAGGAATTTCAGAGGGACAAGGTTATTTGCAAACGGAATTAAGAAAAGCACCAATGTGCATTTTAACTAATGACGCGGGGGACTGTAAATATTATAACTTACCTGACAAATCTACATAAAGGGCAGCTGCACCAACAAATAAAATCATCACAGTCATGAAAAATAAAAGAGAATGGAAGTGTTTGTCATAAACGCAAGAAGTCTAGTAAAGAAAAAGGAAGATCTTGAAATATTACTAGCCACTAACATCATTATGTGCCACTACGGAAACATGGTGGCACGCAGGAGATGACTGGGATACAAACATGCTTGGATACAATCTCTTTAGTAGAAACAAAGGAGATAGCATTGGCAGTGGAGCTGCTATTTATGTAGACGAAAATATCAAGGAGGAATCTATGGAAGTACCTAATGAGTTCAATGATCTTGAAACTTTCTGGATAAAAGTGATGCCTAATAAGAGAAAAATATTCTTCTGGGCCTCGTTGATAGACCACCTTTGTGCACACCCGAATAGAATGCAAAATTAAACAAATCAATACTATAGACATGAATAAGAGGATTTTACTTTTTATTTTTTATTTGTCCCCCACCGACTAGCCCCATTCCACCCCCAATCACTGGGCGACATGCCGGCCATCACCTCTTGCCAACTGAGGTGCCAGCTGGCCTGGTGCGGTGAGGAGACCGGCTTCATCCCGCCGGTCTGCTTTTCTCCTTTTTTTTGTCCCACCCCTGAGCGCAGAGCCAAGGCGTGCAATGACACCAATGGCCGAGCAGTGCATGCTTCTGTACAAGACACGCCGGGCATCTTGCTCAGGTCCGTCCTCCTTGTGTGGGTCCATTGCATCGGCCCCCAGCCACTGCTAGGGGCCAGTCAAGCAGCAGACTCCGCCCCCACCCCTCCCCGGGAGAGAGAGCTGTCCTCCAGACGCTCAATCTTCTCCTCCCTACCAACCCCGATGACCCACTGCACCGCGAACATGGGTTGCCAGCGTGGAAGGATGTAAGGCATGATGCCTCAACCCTCCACGCCACTGGGCCGGCTAGAGAATTTTACTTTTGGGAGATTTCAACTTCCCCACAATAGACTGGAAGAATGGTACCGGAGGATCTATGATAGAAAAGGATTTTGTTAATATAATATAGAAATTAGGATTAGAACAACATGTTACAACACCCACAAGAGGACAACATATATTAGATTTAATTATATCTTCTATCATATTACTTCTTATTAACTATTATACCACATGTCCACTAGTAAATAGTGACCATGACATAGACAATTTTAACATTAAGGGTTACACTACAACAACTAAGGGTAGTGTTCAACATATAAAAGTTTAACAAATGCAGACTGATTCTATGAGAAGGTCATTGAACAATGGAACTGGGCAGAATCTTCTGATAAAGACTTTAAGTGAAATGTGGGATATATTCAACGATAAGATAAATGGTTTGATAGATAAATATGTATCCACAAGGAATAAGTATAATACAAAAGGTAGAATACCACCCTGGTATAGTAGAAACATCACTAGAATAACGAAAAGAAGAAAATTATATAAAAAAAGCGAAGAAATCACAATCAGCAAAATATGTGGATAATTATACAAGTATAGCAAGAGGATGCAGGAAATTAACGATAAAGGAAAAAAATAAGTTTGAACTAAACTTACTTACCAAAATTAAGGACAATTACAAGTCCTTCTATGCCTACTTAAAATGTACAAAGAGGAGGCACCTTGAGTTTAAGGTCCTTAATAGATAATGATGGGGTGCCAACAAAGGTGGGAAAAAGAAACAGCTGAGTTATTAAAGACTTGCTTTGCCTCAGTATTTAATTAAAGCAATATGGCTCCTACAGAAATCAACGCAAATAGTGACACAGATGGGTTGAGAGCAAATATTTCAGATATAAAACTTAGATTAAAAAACCTTGATAGAAAAAAAAAAATCACCAGGCTGGGACATCCTAAAATACTGGGGGAAATTAGCAGATGTAACAGCTGGTCCCATCACAAGGATTTTTAATGAGTCATTTTTAAAAAAAAATTTTTCCTTCAACTTTATTTCCCTCCCGTCACCGCTGGCTGGGGCCCCTTCAGTCGACTTACCTGTTCCCCTCCTATCTGAAATCCTCCCAGCTGTACACCGGTCCTCAGCACACCCACGACATGCTTCATAGAGCAATCCCTCTGGAATCCACCCCCTGGAGTGGGTCCGCCTTCTGCTCCTCGGCACTTTCTTCCAGTGCTCCCACGGGCGGAGGTGATGCAGAGACCAGGTCCACAGTGGGTAGGATCCAGTGCTGGAGGTGGGGGCAGGTTACGTTTACCCGCAGCCAACGGGTGTTTTCCCAGTTCTTAGATAGTGCCCCCTTGGAGCCCAGCCATGCAATGACGTCCAGTGTGGCCATGTGTGCTCCCGCACCCAGCCCGCGGATGTCTGCCGAGGCTCCTCCCCTCGCGTCAGCATGATCCCCAGACTGTAGCGCTCCCAGCCTCTGCTGGGAGCTGCTCACGGTGAGCAGTCATCCACCCACCCTCCCCAGGAGAGGAGAGCAGTCCTCCGGACGCTCAATCCTCTCCTTCTCCATCGACTCGAGCTCGCTCCCGAACCCGGGACGCCGGCAAGGCATAAGGTGTGGTGTCCAGCGCCTCAACCCTCAGCGCCACCAGGCCTAATGAGTCATTACTGACAAGAGAGGTGTTGCAAGGCCTGGAGAGATGCTAACGTGGTCCCTGTAGATAAAAAGGGGAAACAATGAAAATCATATCAACTACAGACTGATTAGTCTAACTTCGGCCCTGTGTAAGTTGCTGGAGGAATTTTTCAAAGAGGCAATAGAGGGACACCTGAATTTATCAGATGGTTGCGATCCAACACAGCATAGCTTTAGAACAGGTAGGTCCTGTCAAACTAACTTGCTCCACTTCTATAAGAGAGTGAACAGTTAGATAGGGGCCACTCGGTGGATGTGGTATTTTTAGATCTGAGCAAAGCGTTCGACAGAGTACTACAAAGAGCCCACTGATTAGCTACATAAGAGCAAGCTGAATATTAACATAATAAAATGGATTAGAGCATGGCTGGTAGACAGAAGACAGAGTGTCAATATTAGAGGCACAATGGCAGGGGGTGGTCAGTTGAGTGGCGCAGGGATCAGTTTTGGGGCCAGTATTATTTAACATCTATACTGCCTCAATGAATAGTGGGAACCAAGTTTGGCTAAGTTTTCAGACGACATTATGCTTGGTTGTATAGTTGAAAACTAACTAGATGCCGATAAACTACAGGAGGAACGTAATAGAATAGACACATGGGCACTAGAATATAAGCTGACCTTCAACTTGGATAAGTGTGCAGTTATGCACTTAGGACATTCAAACATCATGACATCATACTCGCTGGGGGCCAAGATACTCAGAGCCACTGAGGATGAGAAAGACCTGGGAGTCATTATTAGAAAGGAACTCAAAAAAGCAGAAACTGCCAAGTAAAGGTGAACAGGGCTAGCAGTATATTAAACTGTATAGCTAGACATATTACCAGTAGGGATAAGAATGATTCTTCCCTTGTATAAATCACTTGTGAGACCAAATCTAGAGTACTGCTCGCAGTTTACTGCACCAACTAACACAAAGGATATAAAAATCTTGGGAGGGGATCCAGAGGAGGGCAACTAGAATGTTAAGAACGATCAAGGAATACATATACGAGGCTAGATTGAGGGCTCTTGATCAATACACGCTAGAATATAAGAGATTAAGGGGAGACGTGTTTTGTCTATAGCATCTTTTCCAAAGACGATATTTGGGAAACTTAAGGGCTAATGTGCAAAGATACTAAACAGGTTACACAATCACATGATATGCAGCTACAGGGGCAAATAGAAACAAAAAAGCTGCATACTTTAGTCAAAGAGTCGTGGGAATGTGGAATCACCTTCCACCAGCGGTAGGTGATAGTAACAATAACGACTACCTTCAAAAGGCAACTAGATAACTATTGCTCTTTACATTCAATGAAAGGTTATACTAACATACTAAAATGCCAGCAGAGAAGGACTTATGGTCTTGTGTCTGCTCAATAGTCAGCACCCGTAATGGGTGCAGATTCTGCTGTTCCCCACCCTCTTGGGTTTCCCTACCCCACTGTCCAAGACATTCCCCCTGTATTGAACTTACTCAGCTTCACCCTCCCCCTATACCTCTCCCAGCCCCCTTGAACCCCTCCACAGTATCCGCCTCCACCAGTCCCTTGAGTAGCAGTGTATTCCATGGTTCCACCACCCTCTCAGTGAAGTAACGCCCCCTCTCCCAGTCCCCCCAAAGCTTCCACCAGTGTCCTCTGGTTGTCCTCCCTTTCTTTTGGGACACCCCATCTGAGCCTACCTTATTTATCCCCTTTATGTATTTGAAGACCTCTATCATGTACCCAGTCCCTCCTCTCCTCTAGAGAGTACATGTCGAGCTCCTCAAGCCTCTCCTCGTAGGTTCTTTCCCCCATGACCCAAATCATCTTGGTTGCCCTCCTCTGAACCCTCTCCAGGAGCACAATGTCTCTTTTTAAGTACAGCCTCCAGAACTGTACACAGTACTCAAGGTGTGGCCTAACCAGGCAGTTATACAGAGGGAGAATCACGCCCTCCTTGTGGAGGTTATCCCCCTAGCGATGCATCCCAACATCCTATTGGCCTTGGCCGCTGCCCTCCTACAAGTCTCAGAGTTGTTCATTTCGACATCCACCACCAACCCAGGTCCCTTTCCCCTTTTGAAACTTGTAGTGCGTCTCCCCCCTCCAGGGTATACACTTGGCCTGGGTTTCTGGCCCCCAGGAGAAGAACCCTGCATTTCCCTGCAGTGAATTTCAGTTTCCACTTACGTGACCACTTCTCCAGAGCCTCCAGGTCCTCATGCAAGGCTACCCTTCCCTCCTCCCCATCCACCACCGCACCCAGCTTTGAGTCATCCACAAAGAGATTCATTTCACTCCTGATACCTTTCCTTATATCAGAGACATGGGCGTTAAACAGGAGTGGTCCCAGGACCGATCCCTGGAAAATCCCACTGATGACCATCCTAGGAGATGAGACTATCCCCCCCAACCACCACCCTCTGAGTATGCTCCAACAGCCAATTTCCTATCCATTTGATCATCTGCTTCTCCACCCCCATTTCCCCCAGCTTAGCCAGCAGGCCACTGTGAGGTACAGAATCAAATGCCTTGTTGAAGTCTAGAAAGAGGACATCCACCGGCCTTCCCTGGTCCAGGGCACTCATCATCCAATCGTAGAACTCCGCAAGGTTTATCTGACAAGATCTTCCCGGGATGAAGCCATACTGTCTACCATCCAGGTAACCCAATTCCTCCAGTACCCTCCCTAGTCTTTCCTTGATAATACCCTCCATCACTTTGCCCACCACCGACGTCAGGCTAACAGGCCTGTAGTTCCCCGGCTCCTCTCTTGATCCACCCTTGTGGATAGGAACAATATGGGCCATCCTCCAGTCATGGGGCACCCATCCCATCTGCAGAGAGATGTTGAAAAGCTCCACCAGAGGGGCCGCCAGGACATCGGCCAATTCCCTCAGTACCCTGTGATGCATTTCATCTGGCCCTGGAGCCAGAAGGTTATTCCCTTTGAGTAAAGGGCAAGCTGTACAAGGGCCTGTGCCTGTCTTGGCTTATATTTAATCTATGATCCTATAGAGCTGTCACATGTTGCTGATGCTAGCTAGCTCTGACACATCACGCGACTCCCCCATAATTAATGACTTAACACAATAATACCCAGCGAAGACACTATAAGTACGAACCACCTCATTACAACCCCTTACTAACACATGTAGCAACCATCTTAATAATGCATGTAACAGCCACCCTAAAACCTCCAAACATCTCAGAACTACAGGCCCTGTAAACAAAAAACAGAAACAACCTTAAAAAAAAAAAAAAACTGTCCTACCCCAACTTCCTATCACTCACCCAATATTTTCCTCTAGCCTTAATCACCTAGCAGCCATGCCCTCGGATTCTACATCTCTCTCATGGACAGGGGTGGCCCACTATGCTGCTGCTGTCTCCATGCTCCTTTCTACTCAAAATGATGCTGACTGCAAACACCATGCCTCCCCTCTTGCTGCTCATGACTGTACTCCCACCTGCACTCGGCACACTGCACAAGCTACTCCCCATCCTGAAAAGAATAGAGGCAGGGTCGCTGGAGCCAACCCTCCTTTTATAGGAGGCACTACACTACAGAAAAAACACTGCAAAGCCAAATACAATACAGCCCCCAAAACACCACACTACCACAGAGGAAAAAAAAAAAAAAAAATACCACTACACTACGGAGAAACACTACCCAGGCCTACCACCATACTAAGGAAAAACCCTACACTACAGAGCACACTAAAACATACAGGGAAAGATTAAATACAAACCAGGAAAAAGCAAAAAAGCTGTCCAACATCATGCATTATTATAAGATAAATGATGGTTAAGTCCTTCATGGGGGAATATACACATCTCGAGGGCTAACAAGCTCATAAAATACGTTTAAGAGGGTCACCACAGATACTGCTCTTTGAATGGACAAACCAGTTCACATGCCATGCCAATATGTGCTCCTGAATGCACGGTACGGCATTTTCTATGCCACAATTTATACTAGTAATACTATGTCATTTTATCAGTGCAACACACAAACATATGTTGAATCTATAGTCATGAAAGTATACTGTGACCCAACCAGTATGTTGCGCCATATCACACAAACAGTATATAAGGCTCTTCATGGGTGGTGCAAGTGATGCTATCTGCAGCTCTACTGGCGATGGAACACAGTAGTTTCATTATGTCTAAAAACAACTTTTTAAAATGCAGAAATCCAAGATAAGATTAAACAAGAACATAATCTGAAAATAACAAAAAGAAGTGAGAATCACAAATCTCCAATGCCTGTCACATTTAACGGCCTGTGGTATTGCTTTAGAAAACGCCAAGACATAGTGAATTAAATACAGGCCTTCTGATAGTTGCCTGGCTTTGTGACAAACAATGAGAACTCCAGCTCTCTGTGCCAATGCATTTTTAGCCTAGCTACAGCCTTGCTGAATCAGGTGATGTTTTGGATCCTTTTCCTATGAATAGGTGTACTGCGGTAAATTATTTTCATACTTACGTAACTGTTTATATTTGTGAGGAATGTGAAACAAATAACTATTGTTTAAATGGGGCGTTTGCATCAGTACTGACGCCTAAACTTGATCAGCTATGCAAACTTAAGGTAGCTATAAAAACACTGCCGTGCAAAGTTCACTTACATCACTATGAATTTTGAATCTCATAGCTAACATCTCCGGTTCACACCAAGGGAACCAGATAACCAACTTTGAGGCTCCTTCCTTTTGAGAAGCACCTGTACAGCTTCCCGGGGACCACTGTTCGTATGACATGCATTTCAAATGGACCCAGTGGCCCACTCATCCATACGGCTTATCCATGTAACTCTGCTCAAGTGCCATGCATTTCCACTAGGGAACCCATCCACGCTACACAATTCTGCTCATCCACACGTTTCACAGAAGGCCCCAAAACATCCATACTGCTTAAGACTGCTCGTACACCAGGCAGTTCTACAGAGGGCCCACCTAGTCAAACTGCTCAACACTGCTCACCCATGTATTTCAAATTAGGACCCATCCACTCATGCTAATTTCTGCTTATGTGCCATGCATTTCCACCAAGAACCCATTCATGCTGCTCAACCCTGCTCGTCCACACATTTCCCAGAAGGTCACGTACATCCATGCTACTTAACACTACTCACATACCAGGCGGTTCTGCAGAGGACCCACCTATTCATGCTGCTTAACACTACCTATGAACTATACATTTCTTACTGAGAAACCTTCCAGCCATACTGCTCAACACTATTCATATGCCGTGAATTTCTACAGAAGGGCCCACCCATTCATGCTGCTCAACACTGGTCGTGTGCGATGCATTTCCACAGAGTACCCACCCCATCTATGTTGCTCAACACTGCCCATCAATGCATTTCAAGTAAGGGTCCATTCACAGTGATCAACACTGACCATATACCATGCACTGCCAGTGAAGGCCCACCCATCCATGTTGCTCAACACTGCTTATGAACCATACATTTCTTACAGAGGACCCATCCAGCCATACTGCTCAACACTGTTCACGTGTCAACACAGCTCATATACAATGCATTTCTATTGGGGGGGGGGGGCACCTATTTGTGCTGCTCAACAATGGTTGTATGCCATGCATTTTTAATGAGTGCCCCATCGATCCATGCTGCTCAACGCTGCTCATTCTGCTTTCCCAGTCCTTCTGGCCCTCACTCCAAAAGAACCTGGAAATTAAAAAAAAAAAAAGAAATTTCAAACAAATTTGAATACTGAGAGGGATCTCCTCATGGCCCAGCAGCAGCACATTAGCTGTCAGCAAACCAACCAGAGTTCAGAGCAGACTCTGATCACCACATCAGTAGGCAGGCCTGACTGTAGGAAATACACCTCAGCCGAATGATGGCAAAATACTTGTCAGAGCAGGGTATTTTTTAAACCAGGAGAGACACACTAAGCTGAAGCTCGTTTACAGGTGCAACCTGGGAGCAAAAGGAAGTTAAGTGACTTGCTCAGGGTCAAACAGTTTGCAAGTAGGGGCTGTGGGATTCAAACCCAGGTCTCCAGGTTTGCAGCTCAGAGCCTTAAACCACTGTGCTATACTGCCTCCTGGGTATACCCCCCAGAAGACAGCAAGGACAGGAACAAAATCCATGATGGAAAAAGCAAACAAACTGGGTTTGGTATGGGTCTGAAACTCAATTCTGCAGCCACTAGCAAGCGGGGCTACGGATTGAAGGACTATACTGGCCCCAGTGTCTTTTTCCTGGACCCACTGCTGAACTAATTGAACTATTACCTTCTCCAATACATACCAGCAAGACTAAAAGAAAATGCTACTAGCCCAATACAAAATCTACCAACATTTGGCTAGCAGGCCAGTGCTAGTTCTGTGCTGTTTGTCTGAACTTTTTTTACTCTTGGAGCAGAACAGTTTTTTTTTTTTTTTTGTTAACATGTTATTTATTGAGTTTTGTGATCACCATGGTACACTGGCAATAGTGATAAAGACTGAAATGCATTCAGTAAGTCATATTTTTCTTTACATAGTCAAACACTAGACATCAACAGCTTATTAGCCTGGCAGTCCCTACTCCCCCTATGGAACAGCGCGAGGAGGGGGAAGAAACTGTTAACTGCCACTGATGGGCCGGCCCGGCAACCAATGTTTGGGAACGAGCCCGGGCTGTCAGGGGTTGGCAGGGGAGGGAGAGGACTGAGCATCCGAAGGACAGCTCTCCTCTGGAGGGGGTACATGCTCGGCACCCAACTGGCCTCTGGCAGAAGCTGGAGGCAAAGCAAGCGCATGAGCATAAAGAGAGGATTGGGAGTGGAGGACGTCGGTGGAGATGCCTCGACGTCCGGTCACGCGCCACTCCCATAAAACATGGGAAAAACACCCCACAGCGTTCCCGGTAGACGAAGCACCAGGCCCCAATCCCAAGTGTCCCTGCCTGACCCGGTACCAGCATCCTGACGAAAACAAGAAGGACTTCGGGGGTGCCCCTACCCCGTGCCCGCCTGGGGGATACAGCCACGGCTACATGGTGGATGGACTGCACCGGCCTCCAGGTAAGAGGGCGGGGACTACAAGGCCATAGATGTCTCCTGAAGAGTGGAAGCACTGCGGGCAGGGAGAGTATAAAGAGCAAGTGAAAAGAAAAAAAAAAAAACACTGCCATTGATTTCTTTAGGTAGCAATGTTACAGATATCCTATGACCTACGGTGTGAAAGCTTTGGAAATGGATAGTCTATTCCTTGAGGTATCTCCAGAGGGGCTCGAGGTGTGCCAGTGAGATGGGCTGAACTGTGTAACCTCCATGTTGTCTTGTCTACAGAATGGCAGGGCAATGTATCAGAGCCGGCATATTACCGGGTAAGTTACTGGGTTACAAGGGCCCAGCTCTTTGCAGGTTTCAGGGCACCAGAGTGTCGTCTTTGCTCATGGTGTGGAGCAGCCAAGAACCCCACAGGCAGGAGCATACCTCCACGTATTGATTAAGAGACTGTGCAATTTTTTTCCATGTGCTAAATCTGGTTCACCATTTTTCTCCAAGAAGTCACATCAGGGATAGTGGGAGTAAGCCAGCATTTTGTCATGACTTTCTTACCCACTGTAATGAGTATCCCCAGGAGGTACCATGAATTCGGGCCTCACAAGCCTCTTGGCTAATGTGAAACAATTTCCAGCGACAGAATGAGTCACACAGAGCCGCCCAGGTTCGGAATGGACCCAGGCGATCAGCCGGGGAGACAGAGTGTCCGGAGGACTGCTCGCTCTTCCCCAGGGGGGGTTATGGCAATGACCGCTCAACGAGCGACCTCTGGTGGAGGCTGGGGGTAGCTGAAAGCAGTGTTGTGGCGTATGCCAGGGGGTGGAGCCGCAGCAGTGCGTTGCCTTGGCAGCTGGGTTCCACAGGGGTGTAAAACAAAGAAAAAAAAAAAACTCTGCTGATAAGCGATGGCACCTCCATCCATGATCCACACTCCTGAAGTCGGGCCCGGCCCCCTCCGCTCTCCCCTCCCCCACCACCCCGGTGACTCAATACTTGAAGATAGAGCGCCCTGGACAGGGGCAACCCTTCCTCAGAGGGCAGACCCAGGGGATGCCCAGTGCTGGAGAGGAGTGGAGGGGCCAACCTGGGTCAAGCAGGGAGGTTGAGATGGCGGATCGGAGGTCGCCAGAGAGAGTTCGGCGGTAGGGAGAAAACTAGAGTTTGGAAGAAAAAAAAAAAAAAGGAGTGGCACAGGCTTTCCAAATAGTTCCTCCAGGTCTCCCTCCAATGAGCAGAAGAAGAGTTGGAGATGGGGCAGACCCACATTACATGGAGACGCATTGCCCTGGACTTGCTGCACACTCTCCAGCAGGCAGGTGAGCGTGTGTGGAGACAGTAGGCTGTTATCACTAGGTTGTGAAAGAATCTGGACAAGTGTTTCCAGGCATACTCATTCCACTGGTGGGAGCTTGTTATTTTGGCCAATGCTTGGCAGGCTCTCAACCAGATTTCTTTATCAACTGAGGTGGCCATCTCCCCTTCCAACTTCAGTGCTTCATCCAGCGAGTCGACTCCCATTGTCAACTGGAGGACTTGATATATCTGGGAGATCATATATGGCCTGGCTTCCATTTTAAGAAAGCTCAGGAAGTAGTTAAACAGTGGATGCATGTCCTGGTTGAAAACTCCCAGTAGAAAGGTCAAAATATAGTTTATTTATTGAACATTTTGGATTTACAAACCTCTGAGTCAGAGACTCATTTCCAAAGGCTCCACGTCATAAAACAATTATACTGTACAACAAATAAGGACAACATAATTTAAGTAAGCAGTGGAATTAGAGGAGATAAAAACATAAGAATTCCAAATGCCAGAACTTAATCAAGTCTACGGCCTGGCAGCGTCAAAGTACTACTAGGTAAAGGGAGGACAGAGACTACAGTCTAGATTATAATTGTCCTGGTGCTAGGGGGTTGGGGTGCAGGAGGAGAATCCTCTGTCGAGGTGCACATATGGGGTCTATGGGCAGTCACAGCCATTGTTGGTCCGAAGGTGATCCTTGAGAAGGGTTTTAAAATGGCAGAGATTAGGCTCAGAGGTAATGGGGCAAGAAGTAGCGTTCATTGAGAATGGGGCTCTGTAGGCAAAGGTTTGTTGTCAGAGAAAAGTTCTGAAGCGGGAGACAAGGAGTGGGGGATTTAATGGAGCCGAGAGTGTTTTTTGTTAGGAGAGCTGGCATCAGAAGGAGAGAGAGCCCAGGGAAGGAAAGCCCAGAGATCTTTTTAGCCAAGAGGCAGGTATGGTATTTGAATCTGTTGTCGAAGTTGAGCCAGCCAGACTGCTGGTAGAGGGAACATGTGTAAGTGGTGCAGTCGCACCCTAGTACAAGGCGGCAGGCCTTGTTGAGGGTCACTCCGACTCAATGGAGGGATGTGGTGTCGGACGCACCATAGACTGGGATCCCATAGTCAATGAGGGCAAGGAGGGAGGAGGAGGAGACAACAACAAGATGGAGGGTATCAGGGTGAGGTAATGTTTTACACAGTGGAGTAAACCAATCCTGGTGTTGGCAGCAGTGCAGAGGTGATGAATGAGACTGTGGAAGTTGAGAGCAGGGTCAATGTAGATACCAAAGTACTTGAAGGATGTAACCTGGCCCAGAGGCTGTGACTGGAAGTTGAGGATACAGAGGGTGTGGTTCTTATGCCTGCTCTGGGGGCTGGCGAATAGCATCACTGTTTTTTTTGTAATTTAGGACAAGGCGGTGTTCTGCGAACCAGGCCTCAGCTTCCGAGAAGGTTTTCTGTACATAAAGTTGGAGTTGTTGGGGATCTGAGTGGGAGGTGACCAGGACCGCATCATCGGCATATAGTATCAGTTGCCCAGAGCATGCCGTATGGAGGGAGTTCAGGAATAGGCTGAAGAGGAGGGGCCCCGAGGATGGAACCCTGCGGACCTCAGATCTGACTGGAAGGAGGAGGACAGCGCAGCGCCTATCCTGACTTGCTGCGTTCTTCTGGAAAGGTAGTCAGTGAACCAGTTAGTGGTTTCAAGTGAGAGCCGAGTTGGTTAGGACAGAGAGGAGGAGGGAATGGTTAACTGTGTTGAATGCTTTCGACAAGTTCACAGAGACAGCCCCAGCAAGGTGGCCTTTGTCGAGTGCACAGTGCAGAGGTGGGGATGTGAACTCCAGCAAAGCAGAGGTGGTGCTGTGGCTCTGTCGGAAACCATGCTGTTGCTGGCATAGCAGATTGTACTTACTTAGATGTTTAGTGAGCTGGTCAGATACGGTTCTTTCCAGGGCTTTGGATTGGGGGAGGATAGAGATAGGATGGTAATTTCCAGCATCGGTGCGGTCACCACCCTTGTGGCTAAGTGTGATGACTGCAGCTTTCCACATGGAAGGGAAAGTCCCAAGACAGAGGGAGTGGCCGATGACAAAGGTGAGGAGGGAGAGGACATTGTCAAGAGTAAGGCGTAGGAGCTTGAGGTCAAGTGAGTCTGCGCTGCTACGGGCATGCCCTGGGGCCTTTAGAAGGTAGGGCTCGGCTTCCACAGGAGAGACCATTCTGAAATGAAAATTGGGGGGGTGGATGGGGGCTGGAAAAGTGGGAAGGGAGTATACTACTGAGGTCAGAGAAGGTGTATTCAGGCTATAGGCTATGTGTTTGGGGTCAGAGGCAGCAGTGCCATTGCTGATAACTGGGGTGTTACTATTCAGTTCTTTAAGATTATCCCAGAACTTTCTGCCAGAGCCCCAGGTGGAGGTGAGAGGACATGTGTTCGGCCTTAGCTTTACAAATCTCCCAGGTGCATTTGTTTCTCAAGGCATGATACATTTATGTCGTCCAGCTTGCCAGAGTCAAGGGCAAGTTGCCAGAGGGAGTCACGCTGGCGCATCAAGTCCAGTAGGGCATGGAAAATCCAAGGGTGGAGTGTCCCTTGACGACGCATTTCACATAAGGGAAAATATGTCACAGGCAGAGGAGAAAGCGGAGATAAAGTAATCTAAAGCAGAGTTGATGTCAGAGGCTTTATAGATGGGTAGCCAGTCAAGGGAGTTGAGGTGCAGTTTTAGGCGCGAGCATTCCAGACTTAGGACGTTGTTGAAAAATGAGTTTAGGGAATTGCTTCAAGCTCTTACAGGACCAGGTGCAAGTCACAGGAGAGTGATCACTCATGGCACTGGGAAGAACTGATACACAAGAGATTCTGGAGGGGTGGTTAGTTAATACCAGGCCAAGCAGGGTGGCAGTGCCAGATATGGGGTTGTGCCTGGTTGGGGTGGAGACTACTTGCGAGAAGTCCATCGCAGTGATGGCATCCTTGGGGGAGGGGGGGGCGCGGCAGAGAAGGAATGCCAATTTACATTGGAGTCACCAAGTGCTAGGCATTCAGATTTAGGAGGCTGCTGAGAGAGAGAGAGAGGTTATGTTAGGATAGCGAGGAAGGCAGATTTTTGATTCCTAGGAGGGATGTAGACAGCAGTGACAAAGAGAGGGGCAGAGGCTTTATTGACTGTAATTTTCAGAATGAAGGCCTGAGCACCGTTATCTAGGTAGGCAGGAGGGAGGGCACGGCGCTCCAGAGAATCAAGCAGGTAGATGGCACATCCCCCTCCACGTTTGCCACACCTGTCAGCCTGGAAGACAGAGTAACTGAGGATGGAGATGGCAGCGTCAGGGGTATTCTTGGAGGGCCAGGTTTCAACCAAGCACAGGACGTCAGGCTGATGCTAGGCAATCCAAACTTGAAAGGAGTCAAATTTTTTCTGCAGGCTGCAGATATTAAGAGAAGCTAGTCTCAGGCCATCAGTTGTAGAGTGGTTGGGGGTGGTGGGGAAGGGAGGCCCTGGGTTGGGGTGAATGTTGCCAGACATTAGTATGAGAAGTAGAAGCAAGGGATGGAGCAATGAGAACTGTAATTGCTTACAGGAACAGTTACTGAGGGAGTTTTGGTGGGAGATTTTAGGGCCAATGACAGGGATTGGGAGAGAAAGTATGTGTGGAGTGACAAACAAGGAAAGGTGAGGGTAAAAGGAAGGGTGGAGAAGGGGTTGCAGGAAGGGGGAGGGGTGGTACAAGAGAACAAAGTGTTGGCGAGGATGGAAAGTTGGGTGGGGAGGAGGGTGTCAAATGGGGGCCAGTACGGGGGTAGCAGGAAGTATATGGCAGATGACAGGGAGAAGGAAGGCGGAAAGGAGGAGCCGGAAGGTGAAGGGTGGGGGAAATTGTTAAAGGGCTGAGAAGGCTGTACACTTACAGGGAAGCTGCCATAGTACAGTGGTAGTGACACAGCCTTTGGTATAGGGGTGCTAGGTTAGAGTCTGGGCAGGGGACAGGCAGGAGCTAGGGGAGGCAAGGAAAATGGCAGGGGGACGTGAGGGCAGGAGAGACTGTAAAGGGAGCTAGAGAGGTAGAGTGTGGAAGACAGGGGGAATGGAGGGTGCAACAGTGACTCCTAGTGGCCAGAAAATATAAGGAGCTAAGGGGAAGACACACTTAGAAACAGATCCACCAGTCACATGACTAGGGAGAAACAAATTCAGAGATGCCCTTGGGTGGGAGGGCGGCTGGAGCAGGCGGGGCAGTCAACGTGAAGCGTAAACGGGCTACCACTCCTAAAGAATAAAGCAGCAAGGGGGTGTAATTACGTTTAGGGTCCCATGGAGCAAATGTTGGCCAGCTTGAGAGCGAGGGCTGGGAGGGCTCCCGGGCTACCTAAGAAGGGAGAGAATAATGGAGACATTAGTATGCAGTGGGAAGAGGGGCAGGAGTATTCAGTCTGTCTGAGGGGGAAGAGCAGCACTGCGCATGTGCAGAGAACAGCAATGGCTACTGTGGTATCAGGCAGGACTTTGAGAACGCTACCATGGTGTGGTAGAGCTAGCCAGGATCCTGAGTGGTCCCAACGGGGAGAACTAAGCACACTAAGGCAAGTAAAATGCATATAAAACACTGAATTGCACAGTTAAACAGTAGCGGGTGAAACTGCAGTCTAAATGGAGTGACTCTGGTCTAAGAACTACCGTAGTCCAACAATAGAGGGCTACAGGTAAGGAAAGGAGATAGAGGTGCTCCAAAGTGCTAGGCAGACAGAAAACCAGCTACAAGCACAGTAAAAACAGTCCTGCTTCAGCTCTTAAAGCTCCAGAGAAACAATGTTGAGAATCCGACTTAGAGAGGTGCAGCAGAGGGGGAGAAAAATCAATCAGTCCCTGTTAGCAGTCTTAAAGTCTCTCAAACACCCCTAAAGAATAGAGCATTGGGGGTGTAGTTACCTTTATGGTCCCGTGGAGCAAACGCTGGCCAGCTTGAGAGTGTCTTTAACTGTAGATAAAGCAGCAGAACTCAGTTCTATGTAGATTGCATTGGCTTCCTAGGTGCAAAACGGAAGACCACATTACCAGAGAGAAACTAGTGTACCACTGTAAGGAGCATCTCTCCCAGGTCTGGTAGTCATAATTCAGTCAGACATACTGTGGCAACGCCTTCCAGTCATACCACTGACACATAAGGGGAAGTAACAGCATCAGGTGAAGCATTTTTCTAATGCTTACCCACACTTTTTTCCTGGTACTGCAGCCATGGAGTCAAATTACATGTCCTTGCCAGAGGTACCTCCTTGTGGTATACTGTCTGTACAAACTGGTGGTTGGGGAATAAGGTGCATTCCATGTCCGGTCATACAGCATGTTGACCACCTAGGTGGCAGAAGAGGGGAAAAGTATATGTGCGGCTCAGTTGCAGACTTGCAGCCATGGAAGCACAAGGCCTCCAACCTCTTTTGCAAGGAAGAGTTGCTTCATTTTAATATATGGCCTTTGCCCTGACCAGATAAATCTGGAAATCTCCTTGTTCAAGCCCTCTAAACATGTGCTGGGAGAGCCAAGGTAACACTCTGGAAGAAGAGAAAATGTTCTTGTAGGATACCTCTGTACGTCTAGTTATGAATAGTGGCAATGTCTCCCATCACCGCAGATCCTGATTCACTGTACGAGTAAATGGGGCACAGTTACAGGGTTTTATTTAACTCTAAAAATTGATTAGCGTTTTGCTCATAGAAGTTCTAAAACATTGTGAAAATGCATAGTACTTCCTCACTGTGTTTAATATAACACTTCTAGAAAACCTATATAAATGCTTTCTGTACAGCTAGTATTGTCCCAAGAAAAAAACTGCTGATCAATTATTTAAAACCCTGAGTTATCTTGGAATGCTGAGGCAAATGAGTGGGAAACACTGATCCCCAAACATCTAAGCTTCCACAGGTCCCAACGGAGGGGAAAGCTCTGCTGAGCTGGGAGGGAGAAGTGAAAACACAGCTTCTGACTTGGACGATTCAGGAACCAGCCTGAAGCCTCTCTGAAGCTATACTCGTGCCGAGCTGTTGTTGCTGCGTCGGGGGACAGAGGAATGCAGTGTCCACGCTGGGACCCCTCTTCCCCAGCACTACAGAGTCGCCGAATCAACTGGAGCAGGGAAGCTCCACTGGCACAGAGGCAGGTTGATTTTTCACCCAGAAACAGAAACCTGAAACAAACTGCGGGCTCAGAGGAGAGCTTTGGGCCAATCAGGCCAGAGTAAGGAGGAGGAGCCAAGTTTAAAAGGGAAGCCGCCTG
Organism: Neoceratodus forsteri; assembly: GCA_016271365.2. Lineage (NCBI taxonomy): Eukaryota > Metazoa > Chordata > Ceratodontiformes > Ceratodontidae > Neoceratodus > Neoceratodus forsteri. Next base: position 283,155,869 of record CM028136.1, on the reverse strand, counting down.
TCAACTTCAGCGGTGCTGAGCTGCTGCTGCTGCTTCGGGGGACAGAGGATGACAGTGTCCACGCTGGAACCCCCCCTTGCCCCGCACTACAGAGTCACCGAATCGACCAGAGCAGGGAAGCTCCACTGGCACAGAGGCAGGATTTTTCACCCGCTTCACCATCCCCCACCCCTCCAGTTTAAAATACTTTTTCAGGGCCCCTCCCCAACTGGAACGATTGGATGCAATAAGGCTGATCTGGAACTGGCAGGAGGAGGAGGAGTACAGTAGAGAGGGAGGTCCTTGGGGCACTGAGGCAGGACTGCTGAGGACAGTGCATCAGGGACCAGAGCAGCGGAGCTGCATCGGCAGCAGGAGAGGAGCATGGGTAAGGTGTTCCTGGCAGCTGCGCTCTGGTGGCTAGGGATTGAGAGAGTGCAGGAGAGGACCGAGGCAAGTCATCCCGAAGGCGGTCAGCAGTGGGCCAAAGCTTGGGAGAGCGGGGCTGCTGGAGCCAGGAGGACTGTGGGCCAATAGGAGGCCAAGGTGTCAAAATCTGAACTAGTGGCTGGGCTATAAAGGGCAAGGCCCAGCCGCTTCAGGACACTGCACTAGGGAGAGCTGTGATTGCTTCCCGCCTCCCCACCCCAGCCCCTCGACCTCTTAAATAGCCGGAAGAGGTGGAGTCAAGAGACACAGGTGGCCTGCTCTAGGTGCTGTAGCCCTGTATCTCTGATCAGTGGGAACCAGTTTATTATGTTGGTGCTGTATCTCGGATCAGTGGGGAATCTGGTGACTCACCCAGGAAAACCTACCATGAGGGGATGGGACCACATGTCATTCACGGCTGACATCTTTGTGAGGGTGGTGGGGTGCACAGGGTGTGGGGTGGCCATGGTACTAGACTGGGCTTGTAAGTTTGATGGTTTCCAGTGTGCTACCAGCTGGCTCAGGGAAGAGGTTGAGGGATTAGAGACAGCTAGGGGATTGGGGGGGTATGGAGGGGTGGGGAAAAGGGCAGGCGCCACCCACGGGTGCACCTAGTCCAAAGACAGGACATAGGGGAAAGGAGCGAGGTGATACTTGGGGTCACATGGGGACCCTGACATAGGGGGGTCCAAAAGGAAGACACCCCAAAGAAGCAGGCAGGATCTAGGGCTGGACAGAAGGAGCCAGGGTGGGAGGTGGGTCGGGGGTCTTGGGGTCGGGCCTTAGGCTCAGCAACTGCTTCAACCCTCTACATCTACTAGAGGAAGAGGGGAGTACTGGGGGGTGTGATGCAGCCACAACGGGGGTGGTTAGTGAGGGAAAGGAGGTAGGAGCCAGAAATCATGAAAAAGAGGGGGGAGCATGGAGTGCAGGAAAATGGTGTGCAGGAGCAATCAAAGCAGGCTGAGTAAGAGGGGGTAGCAGGAGGAAAGGGCAAGGAGAAGAACCAGACATACAAGGAGGATGCAGTTAATGGAGCTGAGGGTTTGGGTCGGGGGGCATGACAGGCAAGGAGATATTGAACATAGACGGGATGGAAAGGAGGACAAGCCAGGCTAGGCTAACGGATGGTGTGGAAGGACCAGTTGCAAGCAGGGACGGGAGGGTAGCGGTGCAAAAAAGGATACTCACGAGGAGGGGAGGCCCAGAATCGGAGGGGAAGGGTTGGCCATGGTTAATAAGGAGAGGGCGGCATGTGGCACCCAAGTAGTGGGAGGGGCCAGAAGAAAGAACGAGGAGGGACATGGAAAGGGGGGAAACCTGGGGGTGAGAATGGAGGCAAGGGGGCAGTGCTCCAGATAACTTTCTGACAGAAAGTAAAAACCTCTTAGTTTTCCAAGCTGGTAGTATTCTGGTATGCCGGGTAGTATTCTGCGACGTGCTCACACTGTTCTGGTGAACTGAAGTGCGAATGTGCGAAGTCCGTGGAAACATCTGGTAGTGATGATACTACCCAAGACTCTGCACAGGGGTAAAAAGGGTAAAACTGGGTGTAAAATACTCTGACACACCCCTTAACTGGACCACTGCAAGGGGGTGGTTAGAGTGCTCCTGTTGGGTGATTCCATGATCAGGGGTATCAAATGGGGTAGGGAGGGTGAAGCCTGCCTGGTTAGAACAAAATGTTTCCCTAGCATGATGGTGCACAAGGCCAATCACGAGGTATACCAACTGGCAAGAGATTGTGGAGGTTCCCCCGACATACTGGGGCACTTGGGTACCAATGACATTGAGGGAAACAGTGAACTAGAGATGCAGGCAAAGTTTCAGGAGCTAGCCAGGGTTTGTCATTCCATAGGATGCTAAATTTCCTTCTCAAAAATCCTGCCGGTGCCGAGGGCTAGTGGGGAGAACAAGAAGAAAATTAGGGTCGTTAATCAGTGGCTCAGGGAGTGGTGTGAGACCAGGGGGTATGGGTTGATGGGGGGCCAACCTGGGAGGATAAAGGGCTGTATGCTAGGGATAGGCTCCATCTCAATTTGGAGGGAGGAAATCCTTACGCTGAAAATAGAGGGGTTCGTCGGTGAAAGGTTGTGTTTAAACTTGTGAAGGGGGAGGGACAGGAGAAGAGGCTGTTGAGGGGGTCCGATAAAAGAGGATTCTGACTCCACCCCTAGGAGCTGGAGGAATATAGGAAAAGGCCAACAGGTAGGGTGCGGGGGAGGGGAGACTGCAGTCACACAAGAACACGGAGGGAAATGGGAAGGTAGGAAAGGGGCAGAGGGTGGTCCTGCTAAATGCCAGGAGATTGGGAAATAAGGTGCCTGAGCTCCAGGCAATGCTAGCTGAGGAAGAGGTGGATCTGGCAGCTGTCACTGAGACCTGGGCCACCCTGGGGCACGACTGGGACTTGAACCTGGGGGACTACATTATGTTCAGGAGGCACAGGGAGGAGGGAAGTGGAAGGGTGGTAGCATTAATAGTCAAAAATGGCATTGGTATAGGAGGGGTGGAGGAAGCGGAGGGGACTGCGGAGGAGATCTGGGTCACCCTGAAAACGAAGGGGGGCAAGAGAGTAAAAATAGGAGTGGTGTACAGACCCCCCCCAAATATGCTGGTGGAGGAACTGGAAGAGAGTCTAGTGGCACATGTTAGGAGACACTGTAGATTGGGCAAGGGAAGGGTGGTGGTGCTGGGTGATTTAAAACATGCCAGGGAAGGACTGGGGGAACTATGACATCCTCAGTGACCTGAGGTTGCTGGATGTCTTCCAGACATATTCCTAACCCAGCAGGTGGGTAAGCCGACTAGGGAGGCCGGATACTGGGCGAGTCCTGGCGGACAGTGACCAGATTGGGGGCCTGGAAGTAAGGACCCGCTGGGCGGGAGTGTTCATGCCACAGTCTGGTTCCTGCATGGACCTAGGAGGGAAGGAAGGTCGCACAAAGACCGTGGTAACTGACTTCAGCGGATCTGACTTCAAGGAGATGGGAAGGATCCTCAAAGAACATTTGGATGGGATAAGGTCGGACATGGATGCTGACAGTAGGTGGGAAATCATCAGGAGGGAGTGCAGGAGGCTACCAGGACCTGCGCAAGACTGAGGCGCAAATGTAGTAAGGCCCGAAAACCCTGTTGGTGGACCCAGGAGGTACAGAAGGTGGTGAGGGAAAAGAAGGCTGCCTATAGGCATTTCAAGCACTCAAGGAGCAAAAAGTGATCAAGGGGAGTATGAGCTGGCGGCCAGAAGGGCCATTAGGATGGTGAGGTCGGCTAAGGCAAGGAAGGAGCAGAACATGGTCAGGGAAATCAGGAGGGGGAACAAGGGGTTCTTTAGATACACTGAGGGGAAAAAGGAGGGTGAAGGGGCAGATTAGCAGGATTAGTACAGGGGAGGGATGGTCACAAGACCTGGGAGAGCAGGCCAAGGTACTAAACGAGTACTTTGCCTCAGTTTTTACCAGGAGAATTGGGGCAGCACCATGCCTGGGAGGAGGGTGTAACAGAGGAGGGTGGGGGCCCTTACTGATCAGCGGCTCTGGGAGAGGGGGAGCCATCACTGGCAGGAGAGGGGAAGGCAAAACAGGGGGCCAAGGAGGAGGAAGTGGAGGTGGAAATCACAGTAGAGAGTGTGAGGGAATCCCTCAGTTCCCTTAGAAGAGAGAAAGCACTAGGGCCAGATGAATTGCATCCCAGGGTGCTGAGGAAACTGGCGGATGTCCTGGCGGAACCCCTGGTGGAGCTTTTCGCATCTCTCTGATGACAGGGTGGGTGCTCCAGGACTGGAGGGTGGTGCATATCATGCCTATCAACAAGGGAGGCTTAAGAGACGAGGCAGGGAACTATAGGCCTGGCAGCCTAACATCGGTGGTGGGCAAGGTGATGGAGGATATTATCAAGGAAGGGCTGGGGGGGGTACTGGAAAAGTCGGGGTACCTGGACAATAGACAGCATGGCTTCATCCTGGGGAAATCGTGTCAGACAAACCTTATGGAGTTCTATGATTGGGTGACGAGTGCCCTGGACCTGGGTAGGCCGGTGGACATCCTCTTTCTTGACTTCAGCAAGGCATTTGACTCGGTTCCTCACAAGGGCCTGTTGGATAAGCTGGGGGAAAAGGAGGTGGAGAAACAGATGATCAGATGGATAGGAAACTGGCTCTCAAAGCATACCCAGAGGGTCATGGTTGAGGTGGGGGGGGGGGAAGAATAGTCTCTTCTCCATGGAGGGTCACTAGTGGGGACCCTCAGATCGGGTCTAGGGCCCCTCCTGTTCAATGCCTATGTCTCTGACATAAGGAAAGGTATCAGGAGTGAAATGAGTCTCTTTGCAGACGACTCGAAGCTGGGAGCAGTGGTGGATGGGGAGGGTGGCCCTACAGGGGGACCTAGATGCTCTAGAGAAGTGGTCAAGGAAGTGGGGACAGAGGTTCAATGCAGGAAAATGCAGGGTACTGCACCTGGGCTTCAGAAACCCAGGCCAAGTATATACCCTGGGGGTGGTGGAGGATGTCAAGATGAACAACTCTGAGACTTGTAGGAGAGCAGCGGCCAAGGCCAACAGGACACGGGGATGCGTCGCTAGGGGGATTACCTCCAGGAGGAGGGAACTGATACTCCCTCTGTATAACTGCTTGGTTAGGCCGCACCTTGAGTACCGTGTGCAGTTGGGGAGGCCGCACTTAAAAAGGAGATTACACCCTGAAAGGTCCAGGAGGGCAACCAAAAATGATCTGGGGCTTGGGGAAGGATCTATGGGGAGAGACTCAAGGAGCTAAATATGTACACGCTGGAAGAGAGACGGGACAGGGGTGCATGATAGAACTCTTCAAGTACATGAAGGGTGATAAATAAGGGAGGCTCAGTCGGGGTGCTCCAAAGGAAGAACGGGGCGGCAACTAGAGGGCATGGGTGGAAACCCGGGGGAGGAGGTGCTACCTCACTGAGAGGGTGGTAAACCATGGAATGCACTGCCTGGGGGACTAGTGGAGGCAGAGACTGTGGAAGGGTTCAAGAGGGATTGGGACAGGTACAGGGCAAGAGTTGTGCAGGCAAAGTCAAATGCAAGGGGAATACCCTGGACTGGAAATGGAGAATTCAGAAAGGGCAGGGGAGAGAGACAGCAAGATCAGCTCCCAGGGTGGGGGCTGATCAAACAAGCAGACACAAAAGACCGTTAGGCCTACTGTGCTGGCATTTTAGTATGTTAGTAGGCAGCAGCTCTAAAACACCTGTGAGAGAGTCTCCTCTGGGTCTTAGAGGTGAAGCAGCACATCATCTGCATACAGTGCAATATGGTGCTCCTTTCTCTCTACAATGATGCTTCAAGGGCAAGGGGGCTCAGCTGGAATGTATGGGCCTTGTTAACCTCGCAGATGGGGAAAAAACATTTGTTAGTTCTGGAGTGATTTGAAGGTTCTAGTGCTGGTTCCTGGTTGGAATGGAGGTGAAGAGCTGCTCATTGCATCACAAGGGGGAGGGTTAATGAAGGGAAGGGTGGAAGGAAGGCAGATGCAGAATAAGGGTGCTAGCTGCACATTTGAGCAGACTTGATAGACCTCTAGGCCTTTATCTGCTGGCAAATTTCAGACGTCCATAAGGATGTCACCAGACGCCCAGAATGAAGACTGAGAGCAGCACCCTCATAATACTGGCAGAGCCCATGCGTAGGGATGTAAGTTTGCCATGGCAGTCATACATGTCATTGATTCCATGACGTTTGATCTTTATTCAGGACTTCCATGACTTTCACTAGTGTCAGAATATAGCAATGACGACAGTGCCACAACATTTACTACTGTTTACTAATGATTTCATGGACAAACAATGAGTCATTAAAACCTCATCCATGACAAACTTACATCCCTACCCATGCGTGATGCCACACTTCAGCCTCGCTACCATGACAGGAGTAGCTTAAAGCTTTAAAGGTATTCCCATGGTGTCCCATCGCCAATGGCTATAGTCCAACGTATGGCTCTATGGAGGAATCTCTAGAAGTTACTAGTAAGTAACACACCTATCTGCGTGAAAGGAGCAAATTGGAACAAGCATTTGTCAATGCTGAATGTTTGCTTGCTGGCATTGGCAGTGTACGAGTTAGAGAGCTGCATAATAGGAATGGCAATGAAGTATTGAACTGAAGCCAACCCCACCACCACCCTGCAGAGACTGACAGGCATTGGGGTGTGTCTTTGGGTCATCAGGCATAACAGCCACGCCATTTCACTACACCCTACCCTACAGACACTTGACAAGTGTCACGGTGTGCCTTGGGGTCTTTGGCCCTTATGCTCACCCCATTCCATCAGGAAATACAGTGAGACGGGTCCTGTATAGGAGAATGGGGTGAACTTTGGGACTGAAGAGTCCAAGGCACACCTCGATGCCTCTCACTGGCTGCAGGGTGTGGAATGGTATGAGCATTACAGGCGAGAATCCCAAGTCACACCCCTGATGCCTGTCAATCTCTACAGGGTGGGGCGTTATGGTCGGAAACCCTAATGCCTCAGGCGTTTGTTGGCATTTTCACTCCAAATTTTCAACGCAGGTTTTTTGTGACCCCCCACCTTATGAACAGTGGCAATATCAGTTCGTTAGCTGAAAGCTGATTTCGCACAATGACTACGCTATTTGGCACCACAGGTGCGAAAACACATTTCGAACAGGATGTGAACAATGACAGCTGTACTGTTCATGGGGAGGTGTAAAAAATGACAATGTTGAAAATCTGCAGTGAAAATATTTAAAAAATTGGTGAAGTCACGATAGTGCGTAGAAAATACGCAGCGCACACCCGTAATGCAATTAGTTTGGGGATATTTTTTTTTTTTTTTTTTTTTACAGCAAATTATCAACACAGGGATTCTGGAACCTCCACTCATGAACAGTGTCACTGTGATTTTTTCTTAATCTGTCCCGAAGAGTGATTTCCCACAGCGACCACGCATTTCTGTGCTGGAACTGCAAAAACACATTTTGGCCATGGTGTAAAAAATGACAGCTGTACTGTTCATAAGGAAGTGTGGAAAAATGCCAGTGATGAAACTCTGGACTGAAAATATTAGAAATTCATGAACTTACAATGGTGCATGGAAACTGCGCAATGGTCGCTCATAATACAGTCATTTTATGGACTTTTGTCACCAAATTTGTAACATAGCCATTTTAGCACCTCTGCTCATGAACAGTGTCACTGTGATTTTCTTACTCTATCCCGAACATTGATTTCACACACCGACTGTGCCATTTGCGCCATATGGGTGGAAACACGTTTTGGCGAGATGTGAAAATGACAGCTGTACTGCTCATAAGGAGGTGTGGTAAAATGGCAGTATTGAAATATCGAGTGAAAATATTGAAAATTCGCAAACTTACGGGCATGAGGAACAGCGCATAATACATGCTCGTAAAACACCACATTTTCAACATAGGGTTTTTGGGGCCTATCTCATGAACTGTTGACACTGTCGTTTGTAAATCAGATCCTGAAAGGTGGTTCCACGCAGTGACCGCGAAATCACCTTCGCCCAATTAACAAAATGACAGTAACAGAATTATGAGGTGGGGTCCCAAAAAACCCCATGTTGAAAATTTGGTGAAAAAATTCCCCCAAATGCCTGAGATATACATCAAAGTTGAAAAAAACCCTATTTATTCCATTATTCAGCTTACCGTCATTTCCTCAGTTTGCGGTCGGCTTTGAAGAGTGCAGAGGTGTTCCCGGTCCACCGAATATCATCGCGCCGGACTCCGGAGGTAAGTATGGGGTGAGGGGAGGCAGGGTGCGCAGAGGGTGGGTCAGGATAGTCAGCGAGGGAAGTTTTTTTTTTTTCTTCCTCAGACTTGTGCCACGCTGGGGTGGGCTCCCAGCGTGGCAGCTGGAAGACTGTTTGGAGGGGCAGTGGAGCCGGCCGGGATTGGGCACCCCGGCCATTCGGACTGCTGCCATGCTGGGGTGGGCTCCAGCGTGGCACCCGGTAGTCTCTTGGGGCGACAGCAGAGCCGATGGGGATTGGGCACCCCAGTCATACAGTGTGTGCATGGGAGAAGCATGAGCACAGAATATGCGTGTGTGTGTGTGGCACATGAGCACGCGATATCTTACCACTGCTCACTGAAGCGTAGCTCTCCCTTTGAACTGTACGACACTGCATTTTCAACTGCTGTCAGACAGCTGCAGCATTCATTGGTGAACTGTGGCCGCGCCTGCAAACACATCGACTTAATTGGAAGACGGTGCCACACCTCTGAAAACTTGGATGATGGCACTATGTTTCTTGCACGTGCGTGCAAGCAAACATAAAAACATAGCATAGGAAGCACTTAGAATAGCAAATAAATTTAAAGCAGCAGTGCAATAAAACTGGGTAAAAAAAATCTGACACCCCCACTACAAGAGAGTTTAGGCATTTTCCAGTTTTATTTGGTGACATGTTCTTCAGTATGCTCATCAGCGACATTGGTGAGGGAATCTAGAGCAGGTAGAGTCTCTTCGCAGATGACACCAAGTGCTGTGGGAGGGTGTATAGTGACAAGGGAACAGAGGAAATGCAGAACACTTACAAAAGCTAGTGGTGGTCCAAGGTTTGGCAGTTGACATTTAATGCCAAAAAAGTGCAAGGTAATGCACCTAGAAAACAACAACCCTAGGACAGAGTACTGGATGGGAGGGGGGTGAGACTTGGCACCACAGCTGAGGAACAAGACCTTGGAGTTATTATTAGTGACTCACTAATGCAATTGACGTAGTGCAACAAGGCACACAGCAAAGCAAGCAGGATGCTGGGATGTATCAGGAGGAGTACTGAGAGCAGAAAGGAAGAAGTAATACTTCCCATGTATAGATCCTTAGTGAAGGAACACCTGGAATGCTGTGCTCAGTTCCGGAGTCCTCACCTCAGGAAAGACAGAAATAGGTTGGAGTTGGTGCAGTTCAGGGTTACAAAAAATGACTCGGGGGGCAATGGGGCAGGTCCAGTGAGGGGCACCTCAAGGCACAGAACATGTACTCGGAGGCCGGGGGAGATATGATAGTGACCTTCAAGTTACTAAAACTAACAAGGTGAACTGCAAGGAACTAGCTAGCTTAAATACTAGTACGCTGTGAAGTGAACATGAGTGGAAACCAACAGCAGGGACATGAGGAAGTACTCTTTACAGAAAGGGTCGTGGAGCCATGGAACAGTCTGCCAGCCAAGGCGGTGGGTGCAAAAACTGTTGGTTTCAAGCAGAGCTGGGACAAAATGAGGGGTACAGTGGTTGCTCAGAGCAGCGAAGTCAGGGAAGGATGGGGGTGTAAGACCCTGGAGGACAACAGGTTCCGAAGATCCAGGGCTACATAGGAACTCAGACAGTCTGAAAACACCAGTGGTCTTTTTCTGCCATCATTGTCTATGTTTCTTTGTTATAAATACTGATGCAACAAGAAATATTTGAGTATTTTATCAAAAGTTTTTTTATTTAATTTGTTTCTCTCAAAGAAAAACGATGGCCACCACATTTAGAAATACCACTGAAGACCTGGATATACAAAATAGGTGATTTGATACCTTTTATTGGACCAGAGATTTCCCCCTAAAAAAAAAGAATAAATAAAAAAATAACTAAGCTTTCAGACATAAAGGTCCTTCTTCAGAATGAAAATGGCAGGTAACTTAGAAAGAGCTAACTTTACAAATACCAGAGCTCACACATTTTAAACAAGAATGTGACATATTAATGTGAATGGTAATATTAACATACTAAAAAGCCAGCAAAGTAGGCCTAACGGTCTTTCATGTCTGCTCGTTTAGTCAGCCCCCAACCTTGGAGCTGACCCCACAGTCCCCCCTCACCCCCTCGGGATTCTCCATTTCCAGCCCAAGATATTCCCCTTGTAAGGGCTTTGCCAGCACAACCCTTCCTCTATACCTGTCCCAACCCCTCGAACCCCTCCACAGTTTCCGCCACCACTAATCCTCTGGGCAGCGCATTCCATGGTTCCACCACCCTCTCAGTGAAGTAGCACTGCCTCCTTCCCCCCATCACCCCCACTCCAACTTCCACCCGTGCCCTCTAGTTGCCCCTCCTCCTCCTCCTTTTGGAACACCCGACTGAGCCTCCCCATTTATCCCCTTCATGTACCTGAAGACCTCCATCATGCCCCCCGTCCTTCTCCCTCCAATGTGTACATACAGAGTTCCCGAGCCTCTCCCATAGGTCCTTTCCCTAGTCCAGACATAATTTGGTTGCCCCTCCCAATGTCAAGCCTGGAAGAAATACACACACACACACAACAAAAAAAAGTTTCACCTACACATGAATTTTTTTGGGGAAATTCTGTTGGTCCAATACAAGGTATCAAATCATCTATTTTGTGCATCTTACTGTACTAGGACCAATATGGCTACAGACAATTTTTTGGCATTGAAGACCTGATAACGGTTTGAATCTAAAAAGCTTTTTTGGGGTCATGGTGCTCAGCACAGTTGGTACCTAGAAAAGTGATTTGACAGATTTGCCAATATTTGATATTAATCATAGCAGAAACCAGCTTTTTGAAAAATGTTGTTGTGAATCAGATCTGCTGCTTTAAACTTGAATGCTAATACTGCAAGCTGGCAACTTTGTAGTCGCTGCAGTTTTAAATTGTTTTCAATCACGCCCCAAAACTTCTCATCTAGACATGGAACACAGCATTTTATATGCAGTGAAGGAAATCAGCATCACAGGTATTAAAGCAAGCAGTGTGACACCTTATCAGAAAGGAGAGTCACAGACTATCACAGTGTTTTAGTAAGTTGAGGCAATGCACATATCAACAGCACAATACAGCATCTGTTAAACTGTACTGTGAACAGTGAGAAAAGTGAGTAAAGGGTGGTGATTGACCAAGTTTGCTGTCAAGAATAATTATTAATATCTTCAGTGCACTTATTAACCAACATCTGAGTCCTACATTTAACAAAAATACGTTGTATTCAGTCATTATGACACACACTGCAAGCACCCAGTCCTCACACTGTGAACAAAAAATGTGCTTTCGATTCGGATAAAACTGATGGCTTTATAGACATTTAAAAGCAATTTAGAAATGTAATTAAAATAACAGTTTTGGAGGCTTTTTAAATAACAGAAGCTGACAGTTTCAAATGAATGCATCCAAACCTAAAAAGCAATTTACACATCTTTGATCTTTATTTCCAGTGCATCGGATGATCCCAAGACTTTTTTATTTATTTATTTTTTTATTTAGTTGTTTAACCAGGTATAGTACACTAGCTGAAAGCTTTTTACAGGAGCGACCTGGGAGCACAAGGAGGTTAAGTGACTTGCTCAGGGTCACACAGTATGCAAGTGGAAGCTGTGGGATTCAAACCCAGGTCTGGTCTGCTGTATGTTACCAGATTTGCAGCTCAGAGCCTTAGACCACTGCGCTATACTGCTTCCTCTGACATGACACTGTCTTTACAAATCTTAAATCATGTCTTTCATAACATTATGCATTTTTTTTTTTTTTTTAAACATTTCCGGTGTTTGACAGCAGATTAGACGGTCAACTAAAATGGAAAACTAACCTAATACCATCAAACTGCTAAATACGCACTTTCAGCTAGGAGGCTAAGGCAGTTAGAAGTGTTTAAGAAAAGCCCATTTTCACTTTGATCTTTGTTAAGATCTGAAAAGCTGTTGAGGACAAAAAGCTGAATTAAAAAAAGGACAGGGTCTCAGTGGAATTTCTATTTAGGCAACTTTCTGTTCTAATACATTTTGAGAGCGCTCTTATTACAACCGTAAATATGCCTGCAAGCAGGGAATGTAAACTGAGGCAGTTCCACTCTGTTCTTTTTAGTTCAACTCTCCCCCACCCCACCTTAGCTTGAGATCATGTGAGCAATTCAGACCTTTGTGAATTTTCTTCTATCTTCCCTTGTCTGAGAATGCGGTTATTCAGCGACACTGGCTGCCATTCTTTCACGGAACTTGCTCGGCAGACAAGCAGTTCATTTTCAAAGGCAGACACTTACAGCTTTAAAAAGTTTCTTTGTGCTTGACTCCTCCTCTGTGCTTTTGTTGCAGAGATTTAAAGATCTGAGGCAGAATATATTCACTGTGTGCCTCTGCAATCCCCCACCACACACACACACACACACACACACACACACACACACACACACACACACAAACCCAAGCTGGCCAAGAAAAAGACCAAAAACAGGCCTGGATGTCAGAGAAAAGATCTCCCATAACAGACTAGATAAAAATTACTTTCATTCCAAAATGCAAATGCACAAAGACAAGACAGTGTTACAAAACCGGCACTATCTCGTACCAAATCCCAGTCTCTCCTTCTACACTCTCACAGCTACACTCTTCCCAGGTCCCCAGTACCACACCTAAGCACCCTGGTGAGAAGGTCACAGGAAACACTTTGAAATCCGAGGCTGCTGCTGCCTGCAGCCTTGCCCAGTTACCCCTCAATCACTGTCATGGAGGAGGCGTTCCCTTTAGAAATGTCTGTCAAAGATCTCAGCCTGGGGTTCCAGCACAACACATAATCTGAGCCCAAATTTAGCTTGCAATGAGCGGTAATATAAAAATAACTGCAGCAGAAAGATGGGCATTCAGTAAAAGGTACCAATGCATAGCACTGATACTGTATGTAATGGCTGCCATGATAAAACCACATGCATTTCCATCTCAAACATCAGTATCGGCACTAGAACTACAAGAACACATGTGGATATTACAGTAAGTACTTGCCTCTTCATTCTAATAGCTGTGGAAATTGGAAACTGGTACGTTAGGGTGTGACAAACATAACTCTACCAGTTCTTAAAGCCACATAGGTCTATAAGCACCCCCTTCAAGTGTTCTTTGGCCCTAGTTTTAGCAGAGAAAACACTCCATTCCCAGGATAGGTTTCTTAAGGGAGGAGTACATAAACAGGTACTGCCAGTGTATCAATGTTCAAGTAGCTATGCAAAACAACTCTCCTGAACAATGGTGACACACACACACACACACACACACACACACACACACACACACACACACAGTGAGAGAGTGAGTTCATGCTGCTTTTTGAAATATGTGGATTCCTGTTCCAATTAAACTCTTAACCTTGCAGATTTACAAACCTTAAAGCAAACTGTACACAAGAAACACACTGTGCTTCCAGGCTGGCAATGTGGATTTGAAAACAAGCCTAAGCCCCCGCATCCAACTGGCCAAGCTTGAACGAACTCTGCCACTCAGCAATGTGTCCCAACCAGGAAGGGAGTACACCAGCACCCCAGCACTGCAGTAGCCTCTCGTGGCAAGCTGGGGCACAAGCTCCCTCGTGACGTCACTTTACAACCAGAAAAGAAATAAGTATGCAGTCAAAACACATACCAATTTATAGATATTCTCTATACAGTCTAGTACCCAAGAAACCGATGATTCCCCTGGTAAGACTGAAATTTAAATACAGTACCTGTAAATTTTCTTCTCTGACTCCTGGTCGCAGGGCTAAAGCTCAGGTAAAACCATCAGAAAAACAGTCCAGGGGCAGAAAATGCCACAAGTGTAAATCCCCCATTGACCACTTTTGGTGGGTCAGTGCGTCTTAAATGTAAAAAGGCAGCATCACGTGACTCTGCCGATGCAGGAGAGGGGTACTCATCCCCTCACCATCAGGAGGGTACCCAGTCCACTCTCCCAGAGGTGTCCATATCAGGCTCTCGCCCCTGAGAATCTCAACAACAGACCGCGCTTCAGCTGCCCCCCCCCCAAGTTAACCAAGACGTTGAACAGGGCATTTGCCTTAGATCCAGCATGTTTTGATTGGCAGCCCCCCCCCCAGGCAGGAGCTACAAAAAACCTACTCAGACACGCACTTCGTCACCCTCTTCAGAAAACTAAGAACCTTAGGGCATTGTCATGCCAAGAAAAAAAAAAAAGAGGCAATTCCACTCTTCCGTCACTAAGGACCGGTCTAGGGACGTTTTTTCCCCATCATAAGCTTTTGCGCAGACTAAGACTACCATCTTCAGCAGCTGGATTTCCGCTTGCGAAGCCAGTGACCCGGGTTCTGCAGCAAGCTCGGGGCACTGGAGGGCCAGCCGGGGAGGAGAGGGATCAAGTGCCCAAGGGATGCTCTCTCCCCGGGGGGGGGGGCTGCACTTCTCGCTGCAATGCCGCCATCTGGGTGACCACAGGAGAAGGTGCAGATGAGGAGGCAACAGGGAGGGGTGGACGTCGGCCAAGGGTCCAGAACAAAGGCACGTCTCTGCATGCCCTCATCTCCTTGGACTCTCCCCGTGTGCCAACGTCCACAGGGTGGCGGGACCAGACAGTAGGAAAAAAACCGCAGTGATGCCTGGAGACAGGCCCAGACATCATGAGACCAGGACCGGGGAGGAGCTGTACGAGTCCATTCAACTTGGATGATGGACAGAAGGCTTAGGGGTGAGCCTCCCACCCTATTTGGGGGGTAATCAGAGGGCAGCTGCAGGAGGACTTATGAGGGGTTGACAGTTCCTGGAGACCTGGCAGGCAAAGTGCTTTGGGAGTCCCTGAGGGAAGGCAGTCGCTGCGGTGGTGAAGAGGGCATAAATAGCTAGTAAAAAAGAGATCACCTTCTCCGTCAAGACTCCAGTTCCTCTTCTCCAGAGGAAGGCGAGTTTCCAGACAGCTCCTCGGACACAGAAACGGAGTCCACCAGGCTCTCTGATCTAGAGGACCCGAATTTCTTCATCAAGAACGTGATCCAGGAAATTCACAATGGTTCCTCTCCAACTCCAGCTAAGCCCTCCAAGCCAGCCTTTAAGTTATCTTTATCCATTAAAACCATTCATAGCATTTCCTATTCCACCAGCAATGGAGGACCTGCTCAAAGAAGAGTGGCAGGGCTTTAAAAAAAACGTATCCTGTTCTGTGCCGGATTACCGGACTGCTAAAATTTGATAAAAAGTAGTCAGAAACATGGCTGAATCTGCCCAGGACCGACCCACTGATCTCAAACCTCACAAAAAAGACCATCATTCCGGCAGACAAAGGGGCTACCCTCAGAGATCCAGTGGACCATAAGGTGGATTCTTCCTTGACGGGCTTTTCAGGCATCAGTAGTATCTTTGAAAGTGGCTAACCTGACCTTTCTTGGCCAGAGACACCCTTTCTTGGGCCACTGACCTGGCATTTCAACTGGTGGCGGTATCTGAAAAGAATAGGGAGGCATTGCAACAACTTCAGCTCATTGGGCCAG
Organism: Neoceratodus forsteri; assembly: GCA_016271365.2. Taxonomy (NCBI): domain Eukaryota; kingdom Metazoa; phylum Chordata; order Ceratodontiformes; family Ceratodontidae; genus Neoceratodus; species Neoceratodus forsteri. Next base: position 283,140,233 of record CM028136.1, on the reverse strand, counting down.
CCTCCGCCTACTCAGCAGATATCTAGGAGGATGCAGTTAGGTGTGCAGCAAGAATCATGTTCTGTCATACCTCAGCTTGAAGAAATCTTTGGTTACAGGCATGGCAAGCAGATGCCTCTTCAAAAATCCATCTGGTAAATGCCCCCTACGAAGGCAACCTTCTCTTTCGCTCCTCTCTCAAGGAAGCAGTAAAGAAATCCGGAGAAATTGCCAAGGTGCAAATGTCTCAATCAAGACCAAGAGACAAATCCTGGTCCAGCAGGTCTAGGCGGCCTTTTAGTGGCAAAAATTACGGCAAAGGTCAAAACAGAGGGTGGTTCTCAGACAGGTGACCCTGGTTCTCCTTTTGCAACCAACACAATTCCAGAGGCGGAGGAAACTGCAACCGTGAAACCGGAGGTCAGGCCAAATAATCCTCACAATGAGGTACCGAGGATCCATCTCCGCATAGGGGGCAGACTTTCCAACTTTTTCAGGGAATTGGTCCATTCCACTACAGACAGATAGGTACTGGACACTGTCCACAAAGGATATCTGATAGAATTAGACTCAAAACCCCCATTGTCTCATTTTGTTCCCTCGCCTCTTTCGACAGAACTCAACAAAAGGCAAGCCATGCTGCAGGCAATAACAGACTTGCTGCAGAAAGGGGCCATAGAACCGGTTCCCCCCACGGAGTTCTACAGGGGCATTTACTCCCTCTTCACCGTCCCGAGGTGCACGGGGGGGGGTTTCCAACCTGTGTTAAGACCTCAAATTCCCGAATCGCTTCGTCTGCCACAGGCCCTTCAAGATGGAGACCCTTCCCTCCATTATCAGGGAATTTCATTAAGGAGATTTCCCGGCCTCCATCGACTGTATCATCTTCATGTGTAGTGTGTGTGTGTTGATCGGTTGCTCTATAGATTCACCACCATCTGGGAGGAAAAAGTGCCTCCTGTTGTTGTATTAATGTACCACCCTAAGCTTCATGGATCTTGCTGCAAGACACCACCACATCAAACATGTCAAACTGCTGATCTTGACAATAATCCTGAGTATGCCAAAATTGAAAGTCATCCCCTTAGGGCAATGATTTTCCATTTTCAGTGGAAAACACTGGTTTAAAAAAAGTGAATGTGTCATTTGTAAACAGCACTTGGAAGTAGACTTTTCATAAAAAAAAAAAAATTGTTGGCACCAACTGTTTTGGCAAACCCATTTTTAAACCAGATTTTTGTACAAAACATGCTAATTTGCCCTCATCTGGCTGGGGTTAGACTTAGACAAATGCTAATGGCCATTTTGAAAACTGAAAAATCCCTGGCTCTACAGTCTTGCCAGTGGCTGCACACTACTTGTTCTGCTTCAGCTCCTTATCTATTATGACCACAAAGTCATTTTCCTCATCTACTGCAGCAAGAGAAGCCATGCACAGTGTCCAACCACTCTTTTCCTCCCCAGGTGTACAAGCAGCGAACTGGGGTGGGATGTGACACTAGGGACCTACGCAATCATGGTGGAGGCAGCTTTAAACACACAAAGGAATGTTGTCTCCTTTAGCTAGGGTCAAGTACTTCTTTTTTTCTTTCTTTTACAAGGTGGAAATGGAGTTTAGGCCCTCAAAACCTTCACAGGCATTCCCATTTGGGCCATCCTGGAAAAACCAGCTCTGGGCTGCCGCATAAAGAAATTGCCTCTCACAGTTCAGGGAAGTTTGCCACATGTTTCTCACAGTTCCCACGACCAGGTGTGTTAAAAATTCCGTCACCCCACACTGAGGTACACCACAGGAAAAGGCTGCCGACACGGCTCGACGCTCAGCTACTCTGGGACCAAACTAGGGACAGAAAATCAGGACAAGAGAGGACTGGAAACCCCTCCTGCAGCTCCCTCACACTGGTGACTCTCAGTTCAGCTCTCAGTGAGCAACTGCCTGCAGCTGCAACATTGCACTGTGGAATATGCTACTGCAGGGCCCATCCCAATTAGCACCACTGCCCAGATGACTGACAGTGGTATCAGGAAGGCCTGAAAGTTTAACCATGTGTTGCCCAGAGTGACTAAACAAAAAGAAACTCATTACACCAGATAAGATTATGGTACACTGCTAAAACACTACAGACTGCTGAAGAAAACACTTAAACACTTCTAATGGAACCAAACTATACGGCACTATGGAAAGACTTCACTCGAGATGATTGAAGATCTAAAACCCATCACTAAACAAATACTAACTAACGAGGGACCCCCTATAAAAGAAACCACAGATAACCCCTTTACAAGAAATACACATGGCAGCAATGGATAAAGCTGCTGACACACCCAGTTCTACAGACCTACAGGTATTTAACACCACCATTGGCTCCTAATAGACACTTCACTCCAGCCAGACTTGACCACATGTACAGACCACGGGAGAGGGAGGAGTTATTTTTACCGAACCAGTTTAAGCAGGGAAAAGATAGTATAGACTTCCCTACAATAGCAGACGGGTATGACCTGTGGCAAACTGACTCAAAACGATATATATTCAGTTGAGAGCCTACATACAGAAAGCAGAACGTGCATGCCCTCAGCAACAGCCTCCAGGTAAAATCCAACTTATACAAGCCGTAGTGGCAGAAGACCCCCTAGGTTCATTAATATCCAGGCTATATCAGGGCCTTACAGAGTTACAGAAACACTCCACTGAATATATAAAACAAAGACAGCAAGTTGATCTGGGAACAGTCATTTCCCCATTTCAGTGGAATAAATATATGACATATATACATAAATGGACATCCTCATATCTGGAAGGAATTCTCCTGGAAAAATATAATTCGATTTTTCAAAATACCAACTCAACAGGCAAAATATGACAAAAAATAACCCCGCCTGCTGGAGAGGATGTGAGGAACCCAGGGCTGGTCAGGCCCATATACTCTGCAAGTGCCCAAGATTATAAACATTCTGGAAGGAACTACAACAAGAGTGGCAGGGCATATTTTCACCAGAGTTAGTCCTCAATGACCACCTAGTATTATTTCTGGTCATGCCAGAAAGATTCAGGAGGGGGGACACTAGAAAACCGCTGACAATCTGTGTATTGGTAGCAAAGAAGGCCATAACAAAAAAACTGCCTTACCCCCACAAGAAGGATATGGGATAATGTCATGAGGGATAGCTACATCATGGAGAAAATGACTGCTAGAATTATCACAAACAGTAATCAAATCAAATCAATTTTTATTTATATGGCGCCTTTCAACTGCCAAGGCACCGCACAAACAATAAAACTACAGCGTAAAATTACATACAGTATATTATAAATATATTAAAAATACAGGTGAACAGTAAACAGTATTCAGATTAATCCCCAAACACTGTAGTCCATAAAAAGGTTTTTAGGGCCTGTTTAAATCCCTCCACGGTCGTGCACTCATGTAACTGATGGGGTAGAGAATTCCAAAGGGTAGGGGCCGCATGCGCAAATGGTCGGGCCCCGGAGGATTTTAAGCAAACCCTTGGAATCTCTAGCAACCCCTCGTCAGTCGAGCGAAGTGATCACCCAGGGCAGTAAAGGACCAAAAGCTCTTTCAGGTAGTCTGGACCTTGTCCGTGTAGGGCTTTATAAGTCAGAAGTCCAACTCTGAAGGTGATTCGCCACTGTACCAGCAGCCAGTGCAGTTTGCGCAGCACCAGAGAAATATGACAGGACCAAGAGGTTCCTGTCGAGCAACGGGCTGCTGCGTTTCTACACCAGCTGCAAGCGGCGTAATATTCACTCCCGAGCCCTAAGTATAGGGCATTGCAATAATCCAGGCACGAGCACAAAGGCTGGACCAACATAGGAAGGTCACCGATGGAACAAGATGCTTAACTCTGGAGATAGTCCTCAGATGGTAAAGAGGATTAGATGATGGTCAACATCTGCGAGCGCTGATGTCAGCACCTCATCAAAAAATTACGCCAGGTTTGCCCTCTCAAGGCTGGGAGTGGTAAACCCCAAGAGAAAGTCCTGAGGGTGACCCCAGCCTCCCTATCCAGCGACCCGGTCCACCACCATCAGTCTTTCCAAGTTCAGCCTCAACCAGCTCGAACTCATCCACTCATGGATTTCTATGAGGCAGTTATTAAATGCTGAGAGAGCTCTATCCTCGGTCAGGCTAAAAAGAAAGGTAGAGCTGGTATCATCAGTATAGCAGTGAAATCTTAGCTCATACCTTCTTACAATGTCTCTGAGGGTAGCATGTACACTGCAAACATGGGGGACAACACCAATCTTTGAGGAACCCCACATAACAAGACTGGGTCAGAGGAATAAATCTCAGACACCACCCTCTGAATTCTTCCGGTGAGGAAAGATAAAACCACCTGAGGACCATATCCCATAGGACACAGATGAACTCTAGGTCGAAGAACCCCATGGTCCACAGTGTCAAATGCTGAAGAGAGATCAAGAAGAACCAAGATGGAGTGGATCTTCCGATCTCTAGCCATCAGGAGATCATTGAGCACCTGAACCAGTGCCGTCTCAGTACTATGCCTCTTTCAAAAACTGGACTGGAGAGGCTCATAGAGATCATGGATGGTCAAATGGTTCTCCAGTTGTACAGCAACTACTTTCTCAATCAAGTTTCCCATAAAGGGTAGGTTCGAGATTGGTTTGTAGTTCACATGGCAGCCTGGGACCAAAGAAGCTTTCTTCAGGAGGGGTGTCACCACCGCCTCCTTTAGGGAGTTAGGAAACTCACTGTTTCCACAGAGCACCAGACTATCCATGCTAGGATCGGGCCAAGAATGTCACTACAACCCAAAATCAGGGAAGTTGGTCCCGGACCCAAACTACAGCACATAGGGCGCATACCCTGGACAATCCACATGATGTCCACATGCTCCGGCCAGTTGAAGGTACTCCAGGAAAACTGGGGGGCAGTGACCAAGCACCGGTTCAGAGCAACCGCCACAGAGTGTGCCAGTTGGAGCTCCGCCCCAATGTCAACCACCTTAGCCACAAAGAATCGAGCAAGCTCTTCTGACATTTGCAAAAACACTTTTTGGACCTGTAGACAGGCTGGGTTGCACAGTCTGTCCACAGTTCAAAAAAGCGGAGCTGGTCAGTACCAACATTTGAAATACTATGGAGAAGATGGACAATGTATGAACTGAACAAATATGATGACTTTGTACCTTAGAAAAAGGGATTATGATGGGTAAGCTTGGCAAGAATTAATTTGAAAGGAAATAAGTAGCACATCTGTATATACGATTGACAACAAATGCACAGCAACACCGTTATGAATATTGTTTATGTAATATTTTTTTTTTTTTTTTAAACAAAAAAAAAAAACTTCTAGTACATATTCTAGTAACGACTCTAGCAACCTCGGGGGGCCGGGAAGAGCAGGACACTGGGGTTACACACACACACACATTCATGGCAAAAATTTGGGTGTTAGGGTTACCACTTGCACCCCACAACAACCCGTCCCCTACCAACAGGCATCGGGGGTGTTGGCTGTCAGCCCTCTCACCCCATTCCATGCGTGAATAAGCCGAGGTGGTGCAGTACAGCAGAATGGGGTGAGAGTTTGGCCTGACAGCCCCGACGCACACCCCAATGCCCTCCAGCAAGTACAGCCCAAGGGCTTCCAGCCTTTCCTCATAGGTCCTTTCACTCATGCCCCGGGTCATCCTGGTTGCCCTTCTCTGAACCCTCTCCAACAATGCTATGTTCTTCCTAAGGTGATGTCTCCAGAACTGCACCTAATACTCAAGATGCGGCGTAACCAAGGTATTATACAGAGGTAGGATCACCTCGCTCCTCCTGGATGTTATTCCCCAGGCTATGCAGCCCAGTATCCTGTTTGCCTTTGCCGCCGATCTTCTGCAGTTTTAAGTGTTGTTCATTCTGGTGTCTACCACCACCCCCAGGTCCCTTTCACTCGATGTGACTTGCAGTGAGACACCTCCCAGGGTGCATACATGACCTGGGTTTCTGACTCCAGATGCAACACCTACACTTCCCCTGATTAAACATCAGCCCCTACCTCCTTGACCAACCCTCCAGGGTATCTAGATCCCTCTGGAATGCCACCCTCGTGCCCCTGCCAGCCAGTGCTCACGGTTTTAAGTCATCCGAGAACAGCCTCATCCTACTCCTAACCCCCGTGCCTATATATCAGAGACATAGGCGTTGAACAGGAGTGGTCCTAGTACTGAACCTTGAGGCACCCCACTGAAGACCTTCCTAGGGGAGGAGACTATCCCACCAACCACTACCCTCTGTGTCCTATCTAAGCCAGTTTTCTACCCATCTAAGCAACTGTCTTCTCACCCCATCCCCCCCCCAAACTTTGTCAATAACCCCGATGTGGGGCACCGAGTCAAACGCCTTACTGAAATCCAGATACAAGACGTCCACCAGTCTTTGTCTGTCCAGGGTCCCTGTCACCCAGTCGTAAAAATCTATGAGGTTGGTCTGGCACTATCTCCCCGGGATGAAACCATACTGTTTGTCATCCATGTGCCCCAGCCTTTCCAGTTGCCTCCCGATCTTTCCTTTCATGAAGCCCTCCACCAGTTTGTCTACCACCAACGTTAGGCTGACAGGCCTGTGATTTCCATCTCCTCCCTAGACCCACCTTTGTGGACAGGCACTACATGAGCCACCCTCCAATACTGGGGCACCCTTCCTGTCTGGAGAGAGGCGCTGAACAGCGCAGCTAGTGAAGCTGCTAGATCATCCGCCAGTTCCTTCAGCACTCTTGGATGCAGCCCATCCGGTCCTGGTGCCTTGTCAGTTTTCAGAGCCTGTAGGGCCTCCCTCACGCTGTCCTCTGTGATTTCTCCCTCCCTAACTCCCCCTCAAAAAAAGGCACCCATCCCCTTCTAGGCCTGGTCCACCCGGTACCCCAGCCTCATCTGGTCCTCTCATCTCCATCTGTCCTCTCCTCTCAGCTGTCTCCCCCCCCCCCCATTCTGGTTGAATGGATCCCATGTTTCCTTCCTAAATACCGAGGCAAAGTACTTGTTAGTACCTCTGCCTGTCCCCCCACCCCACCTCCTGAGCCCATCCTTCCCCAGTCCTAATCCTGGAGATGTGTGCTCTCCCTTCCTCTTTTCCCCTATGTATCTATAAAATCTCTTTCTACCCCTTCGGATATCCCTGGCCAGGTTTTGCTCCATCCTCGCCTTGGCTCCCCTCAGCACTCGTGACCCTTCTTGCCGACAACTCCTACTCACCTCTCTCCTTTTACCCCCCTGGAGCGCTTAAAATGTGCATAGGCAGCTTTCTTATCCCTCACCGCCTCTTGCACCTCCCTTGTCCACCAGCACGGCTTGATGGCCCTACCATTTTTACGGCTTATCCTTGCACACAAGCCAGTATCCTCCTGTACCCCCTTTTTAATGGTCTCCCACAAGCTACCAACATCCATGTCTGGCCTAATCTGGCTCAAGCTCCCCCTCAGAATCCTGCCCATGCCCACAAAGTCTGCCACCCTGAAGTCCACCACTACTGTGAACTGTTGTCCTCCCCTCTAGACACAGCAGAAACCAGACCGTGGCATGGTCTCCTCTGCCAGCAGGCTACACACCTCCAGACCCCCTATCTGGTCACGCTATGCAAGGACAACGCCAGTATCCTCCCCAGAAGGTTCCCCACCTGTTGGGCCAGAAAGGCATCCTGAAACACATCCATCCGCCTCTGCTCCTGGCCACCGCTGATGTCATGGTGTCCCAGTCTGCCCCTGGCATCTTTAAGTCCC